>PKRV01000301.1:822619-895716 GCA_003709505.1 Hyphantria cunea | reverse complement strand
ATATATATATATACTTATATATATAAGTATATATATATATAAGTATATATATATATACAGTGGGAATCCCGCACAAAAAAAATCAATTCAGAGTAGATCAAAAATAAATTCACACAGAAGAAAAGCAAAAGCCCGTACCATATAAATACACATACTATACCTGTCTCGATGTGTAAATAGATATAATAAAGAACAAAGCTATCTACTAGCCTTCATAAAATGAAGTCACCAAAACTAAAAACTAACAATAACCGTTTTAAACTAAAGCTGCCATAGACATTGCCATACGCATTGGATACAAATCTAAAACTTTATACCCGTTGGCAACCAAATCTGAACTCGGAGCTTGTATCTGATTCTATTATAAAACCCATTTCGTAGAATGTTTTGGTGCTCTTTGGATCATGATCCGTAATTAAAATACTAAATCCGACTATTATGGGCCATTGCAAGAACGTATACGGTAAGTAAATTATAATGTGTAAATTATAATACCAGATCTTCACGCAGAGCTCACGCCTTTCAAAGCACAATAAGTGCTTAAAAATAGAGTTATGTTCATAAACAAACAACAAACAACAACCCATAATGTCCCACTGCTGGGCTCGGGTCTCCTCTCAGGAGAGGGTTAAGGCCATACGTCCCCACGCTGGCCAAGTGCGGGTTGGGATGTTCATGATTATTCTTTAACTTAACGTGAGTGATAAAGTGTTTATTGATTTCTTGAAGTATCTCATAGTATCTGTAAAGTCTCCTAAAAAAATGCTGCTAATTCTGTTGATCAAAAACTATCTAAGCTAATTTAAAACGTAACTCTAAATGTTAAAGATTAACTAAAATTAGATGTTTCACAATAAAATAGACGTTATTTAAATGAATGCGTACAAAAACTTGCATTTAAGTAATTGCTTCATTACAATAAGAGAAATTTTAGTTCAGTGAAACTAATACAGAATTAACACCACTGGCAGTTTTTCATAACGTAGTACTCTTTCCTTATTATTTTAAAGCCAGCTAAAGTTACTCTATTCAACTTGATGGAACTATAAGTAGAATTCAATATTTTTGAATTAACGAAGCAGTTTAGCAAGCGAGATAAATGTATATTGGTGTTGGGGTCGAATGAGGAGTCAGTTCACATCATGGCAAGTGATTAGCACTCTTAAAGTTGTGAAAGAATACTAATAAGTTTCTTACTACCCGATCTCAGGTAGGCAACATAAAACCAACATTGTTTTAGTCGATAATGATCCAACAGACACCATGAAATGACCGAGAAATCGAAAACCTCCTTTCATGAGCGTGACGATATTTCACACCGTCACCTATTAAGTTTGATTTATTAAGTATTTTTGCATTCATTACTTTTCTAGTATGAACAAAGACTCCAGTTTCAATGAAATATAGCTGTAGAATTATTTACCAGGAATGTCCCAGTATTTAAATGGTGACGCATTTGTTATCAAAACCTCTCACAACTAAAAAAGACAGAGTTTTACATTTGATGTTGATACTGTTTTTAGTTGGAAACGGCAAAATATAGAATTTCAATTGTTTCATTTCCACAGTTTTCATATCTACCTACCTCCTTTTTTATTTTTACTTCCTTTTCTTTTATGTAATTTTTTCATGGTTTCACTGAAAGCCATTTTTTGCAATTTTATTATTGCAGTTCAAAGTGTGAGTGATACAGCCAGAGTCTACCCAAATATAATTTTAACACTAAGAAAAGTAATATGGTCAATATGCAGAGGTTCCTTATGTTATTAGATAATTGATGTACCTATATCATTATTCCTGTTATTCCACAGTCCATGTGTCAGTATTTGAAGAGAAAGTTGAAATAGGTCCCTAAGTATATTGCTCAATAGTCATTATTTAAAACGAAACTCAAAAACATATTACTTAAATGCACCGTAAGATTAAAATGCCTCTGTGCTCGCTTGTAAAAATAAAGGCTTTACCGTCATTACTTGGATAACAACGTAAATAGGTTAACAGAGGAGCGCCAGAAAGAAGGCACATAAAGCTTTAAGCACACTGGGTGGGCAAATACTTGACTCAAAAAAAATAATCAAATGTACAAGTATAACTTGTTTATCTCTTTAAAGTTAATATTCTTTTTAGACACCTAACACACAACGCCATCTCCTCATCTGCCTCAAACTAAGCAGAATTCGTACCATGAAAGCTACCTTTAATAATAGAATACCTAAATTATTTTCTCTGTAAATACATACATATTATAAAATAAAAACATACTAACTCCGAAACAAATATTTTCAGATCATACAAATATTTATTTTAATCCAACCCGATAATCAAACACAAGACCTCAGTACAGCAGTCACATATACAACCACCAAGCCACCGTGGCCAGTGTGGTGATAATTTAAGTTGCCCTAAAATATACTGTCAATTTTTTTTTACGTGTGGGACCCCCTTCAGTCCATCACCCCACCGGGTTGGTAGGGAGGTGTGCCGAAATCGGACCGACTAAAGCCGTCTGCGGTGTGCCACTTTGCGCCTCCGAAGGCAGGGATTCGGGACCTGCTATTATTAACACAACCAGAGCTTGCCCGCACTGAAACGGGCACCGTCTATTGGTAAAACTCTCAATTTACGCGACATATGGCACACGCGTAACGTCGCCTTCTCGCGGCTGGTCTCTGGAGTAGATGGAGTGGAAAACCCGTCCCGACCATCCGCGGCCACACTCAGGACGACATGAGGCGCTGATAGGTGCGCTTCCGCCACCCGATTCATCGGCGGTGGGCCGGGATCAAGTGTATTTCGTCCTACCGGGCCTTCTCCGCCGCCTCCTTCTGAGAGATGACATTCTTGAAGAAGGTTACCACTGCGATAAAACTGCTCTCACTATTGGCTATGGAGCGAATGACGGCCGGTAGCGAGAGATCTTCTCCGAAAACTGCACTGAGGGCCCGACGCTGCGGCGCCCTGGCAGGCATACCGCCAGTGTGTGCTGGTGCCGAGTCCTCACTGCAGTCGCAGTGGTGGCAGGTGGGACTCAATTACCTCCTGGCGACCGAGTGCAGGTACTTCCCGAAGCCACCGTGCTCGGAAAAGACCTGCGTCAGTCGGAAGGAAAGGTTCCAGTGCTGCCGTCCTGCCGGCTGCCGGGATGACCGACTGGAGAGCCTCCACGTGGCAAAGCCTACCTACGTGGAGCCTCTAGCCGGTACGACCAATCAATACAACACATTATCACAACATACAACGCAGTTAAAATATTTTTTATTTCTTAAGTATATTGTATTTAATGCTAGAGTAAATATATCACAAAACTAAAATTGATTATTCAATATACTGAGTAGCAACATCAACCGAAAAATGAAAATGTAAATGATACGCAACTCTTTCGCAAATTGAGTTTTGCTACAGACGAAGGCTAAAATATGAAAACTTAGACATTGGAATAATTCACGATAATCGCTGAAACTCAAAAGACAAGACATTCAACGGTCATTTATTTAACTTTTCCTGTGTAACAGTGGGCTCGCGTCTTTACAATACCCGAGAGGATTTCATTTGGGCAATTACTGGGGCCCACTAATTGCCAACCATCTCAGAAATAGCGTTCGCCAGAGAAATTGTTTTTAATGAAAAATTCACGTTACGCCCGCATTCAAGTTTTACTTTTTTCGCTCAGTATAATGCCATTAAAATAATTATCAGTTTCGGAGTACAGCTGAGTTATACCCAGAATGCATTTAATTGCAAAGTTTGTAGTTTACTTCATTTTTTATGTAAATAAATGCATTTTCTTCTCTAGCTTGGTTCCGAAAGAGTTACATATAAGTAGAGTGTAAAAAACGATCAGCCGGATGAAAGGATGGGCCCACCGCGATGTCGAGGATCGAGGTTCGATTCTCAATACAATAAAAGGAAAGAAAATACAGTGAGAAATTGTGTTTCAAATATGTTCTATTTTAGCTATATCGCATCATTTCATAAGAAACATCAAAATAGCAATGATCCGCTATAAAATACGTACAAGTTCATACACTCGCATCTATGTAACCGAAACTGTAGGTACTTTAGTTTACACCTCCAGTAGGTTGTACGTACGCATTTAGACATTTCTATTTTGTTTAATTTAAATCTCATTTATTTAATATTAGTAGAGAACAGATGGGAGGATAGAAAATACTTTCAAAGAAAATATAATATGATAATGGATAAAACGTGTAAGCAATAGCTCATGATAGTCAGTGTTATAACAATAGTCGACTTTGCTGATGCCGATCTAACTGACCTATAGAACATTATAATTACAAACATATTATTTCATTTTTTAGAAACAACTATAAAATGAAATCGAGAATCTTGCGAGACAGGCATTACGCTAAAATATTAAAGTAATATTTTTGATCCGCTTGTTAAGATCATAAAACAAATTACTTCATTAGTAGAAGATTGATGAGTATTTGTGTACTTTTTAAAGTGGTACACATTTACCAAACTATTAAAACAATGTGGTAACAAATACTCAATTTTGTCCGCATGAATTTCAATTAACTATTCTTTCTACGAACCCCATTGAAATCAGTTATAGTAGCATTTACTTGCAATATTTTTTATATCAATACTAAATATTAAGAGCTTTTGACCTTGCAACTGAATCCTCTATCGTTTTTCATTCCAGTTTTGATAAAAAAAAACAATTTTCCGCGGCCTAACCCTGTGTCTGACACAGAATCCCGACCTTAACCCATCAATATTGCCTCTCTGATTGACTTTGACGTAAGCTATTGATCTCACGCCACTCAAGAATATTATGAACGTGTCTGATATTGCTCAACTGTTGCTTTATCACCTGAACTCGTAAAACTTAGCTGTTAAATAGGTAAGAGTATATACTTTTTGGCAATTAAGTTCTAGACTAAGCCAATATAACACACGTAATTTTGTAACATGCGAGATTACTTCCATTCGATGGTACTAACGAGAAATACATTTAAAATATTAATGCCGAATAAAATTGCAACATTGATTAATTATCGGGTTGATGGTTGTTCTCTTCACATTCTCTCCAGTGTGATATAGTAGTCAAAAGCTTGTCACATTTTTATGTAACCTAAAGCCTAAAGTAGTTAGTGGCCAAGACAGCAACGATTTAATAATAAGTTTGTTTATTTTTTCTGTATCTTCTTTTTTCTAGCCATATTTCATTCGATTCTGTATTAAAATAAATATAAGTATGTTTATAAACCAGACTTTATACAGTTTGAGATCAGATGGGCGTCTATGAAATGACTTCTTTACTGTTATTCTGTCCGAGATGGATAACTTTGAGATGGTGGTTTATTCTTGAAATATGCAAGATCTATTGTACTTTACGTTCATCATCATCTTCCTAGCCTTTATTATTCCCAAGATTGCTTGGGGTCGGCTACTAGTTCAACCGGTTTATCTGAATATTAGTTTTTGCACAGAGCGACTGGCATCAGACCTCCACAACCCTGAAGGTGAACTGAATTCGAAGGTTGAACCACTTATCAAAATATTTGAGGATACTAACTTCTCAATAACGATTACCATAGATGTTCATGACACGCTGACGAAGCCCGGGCTTTAATCACTACTATCTTCCATACTCCGGGCATCTATTAAGAATTCAGAAATCTTAATAGAAGAATTCAGAATCTTATAAGAAAACCCAACAGCCGATCGACCCGGGCATCGAAATTGAGACCTCTTGATCTGCAGTCGCTTATGCTAACCAACAAGAGACAACTTTACCTTACTGGTCAAGATGTATAAAAACTTCACACATTGATGGCATTTATCTTTAAATTTCGCTGTACTGTTTATAAGTTGATAGAGTAGTTCAACAGAGACTCTTAACGTGCTGCTTAAACAAGATCTTTACCCCAACTAGCGCAGACTGTACTGAACATTTAAACAACAAAGAACAACAGAACATTACTTGAACAAAATTACGCCAACCGAGAAGGATAACACGTAACGTTTACATAATGACTTTGGAAAGACTGCAGTACACAAGTTCTCAACTTAAGACACTTAAGTACGACATAAGTGCCACGCGATTCTCTACAGACGAGTTTAGATAGAAATCGAGTGTCAAGATTCAAATCAGCTTTTATATGCAGTCTTTTAAAGAACACCATTGGGGTAGTGAAGAAAGAGACGCAAGTTTTATGGTTTTGGAGATAAATATGTGAAAAGAAATCAATAATTTAAAACGAAACTTCCAAAGGGCAATGCTTTGCGTTTGCATATTAGGCGAGTTTTATACTTCTAATTATTTGTGAATGAATCTTTAAATTTTAAATTTGTATAATTTTTACCCGACTGCGAAAGAAGGAAGGTGTTTCGAGTATGTATGCATGTGTATATATTTCTTTGGTACGCCCTAGAGCTAAACGGTTTGTCGTATTTTTATGTGAGTGATGTCAATAGATTCGTCTTAGCCGTGAGAGTGACACCGGGCACATCAGAATCGAAAAGAAAAACAAAATTAAGAATTTTGAAAAAGTAACCTCTAAAGGTATGTTTTCAAAATACATCGAGTGTGGTGTGGAAATGAATAATTTTAACAATATATATATATCGTTAATTCGACTCATTTCGATTCGATTCGATATATATATATATATATATATATATATNTATATATATATAATCGAATCGATTCATTAAATTTTCAAGACCAATTTCGAAAAGGATTTTGCCCGTTTTTTCGGTTATCAACGAAATAAATCTTAGTTACATCGCGTCATAATACTGTTTTTTATTTCACTTACGATTATGGTATATATGGATATATTAACCTGAAATTATACACAATACATACAAACACTCAGTTCTACTGTCCCTTGGAGT
The DNA here is from genome assembly GCA_003709505.1 of Hyphantria cunea. Classification (NCBI taxonomy): domain Eukaryota; kingdom Metazoa; phylum Arthropoda; class Insecta; order Lepidoptera; family Erebidae; genus Hyphantria; species Hyphantria cunea. Next base: position 888,849 of record PKRV01000301.1, on the reverse strand, counting down.
TATAGAAAAATCAAACTTCTAAGCCAACGCAATAAAAAGATACAGCCGTTTATGCTGCAACTTTTCGCAAAACCAACAGAGTACTTCCCGTAAACTCAGAATCTTAAAATTTGGTGCTGTTTAACGTCTTTTAGCAAAGATAAAGAAAAAGGATTGTGTGGTTTTATGAAACCAAAAAATTTGAGATGATGTAATAAAAGTTTCACTTTATTTTTTTATTTATCTTCATTGTGTACATAATTACAAAATACTAAATAAAATGAGTGACAAAAAGGATTACTACAACAATTGGCGGTCTTATCGCTCACGGCGATCTCTTCCAGACGGTTGTCTGGAAGAGATCATACATCAGATTGTTATGTATGATTTTTAGTAGTACACACAATTAGTAATTATAATAAATAACAACATTTACATTAAACACTGACAAAAACAAACAAATTATCGTGGAGCACTGGCACACCATCCGACTGGCCACTGGACACTGGCCGACCGTCACGCGTCACGCGTCACGTGACATGTGATACACAGACCAAAAAATTTGAGACGATGTAATAAAAGTTTCACTTTTACCGTGGTTTCATAAACCCACACAATCCTTTTTTTATATATGAAGCCTCTTTCCAAGTTTATTTATGAAATACATCTACAAATTATAATTTAACTTTTATATCCATATAACCAAATATCAAGAAATTTTATGATTACAGAAATTAATGTAATAAGTACTTTAGAGACACCATCGTTTCAAGAAAAGCAATATTAATGGCATCCCGGAGTATGGATGACTGCGGTGTTTCTCGCCCGTGCCTCGGAGAGCACGTTAACATCTATGACATGTTATTGGGAAGTCAGTGCCCTGAAATATACTGACAACTAGTTCAAGAGAGGTCAGATGCCAGTCGTTCTGTGTAAAAATTCGTATTCAAGTGAAACGGGTTGAACTAGTAGTCGACCCCAAATAATCTTGGGAATAATAAAGGTTAGGAAGATGAATACTGTTATAACCATCAGAAAAAGACAACTCACACAAATAACAAGAATGTTCAAAAAACTCCAAAGCAAAAAGGTCGTATAACATTTGCGCACAGTAAAGTAGCTTGACCTTGTGACTCTAAAATAACTGTTATACCCATGCTATTTATGGCATTCTTAAGTATAAACGAAATGCTTCCCGCTTTAGCATATTTATGTCTCACAAATCCTTTAACGATATTAAATATTTCGTATAGCCAACATTCCTGTTCACACTGTTTGAAAAGAGCAGGCTATGTTAACATGAATATTAAAGAGATATTGCAGCACCCAATATCTATAGTCAATGTTGTTTATCTGATTCTGAAATTTTAATGTTAATAGTGGAAAATACATTTAATTACGAAGGAATCAGAGTTCCTTTATACTTTTTTATATAAAATGGGGCTAACGAGCTGACGGATGGCATGTTGGTAAGCGATTACCGCCGCTCATGGATGCCCGTAACACCAGAGGCGTCACAATTGCGCTGCAGGCCCTTTAAACAGGAGAGAACGCCCCTTTCTTGAAAGAATTTCTTTTACTTCTAGGTCCGGGAATAAAGCAATTCACACAATACTTTACAAATAACTTATTTAGTTGTGTGACTTGCTGCATTAGTGCATGTCACCATGTCATTATCTTATAACCGATTTTACAAATTCATTCGTGTTCAGTGCTAATATTTTTTTTTACCGTTCTCCTCACTCAATACTTAAATAATACAAAATTTTACCAAAAAAACCGACTTCAAGAACTGGAACAAGTTAAAATGGGTCCACACGGGAAGCACCGGCTTTCAAATAAAAAAAGAATCGTCGTAGTCGGTTGGCGTGATATTTAGTTATTCGCGCGTATACACACGTATGCACATAACGCAAATTGAAGACCTATATGGTTTCATTTTAGATGACATTGTCAGAACTGGGAAGCACAAGCTTTCAAATAAAAACAATAATCAAAATCGATTCACCCAGTCGAAAGTTCTGAGGTGATAAACTTAAAAAAAAACAGCCGAATAGATAAAATCTTTCTTTTTTTGAAAGCAGAAAATGAAATCTTATTTTTAAAGACTACATCTGCGCTGAGAATATATTCTGTGTTGCAGGATGTGTGAGTGTGTGTACTCAGACTTGCATAACAAGGACACAAAGCACATACGGAATGAAAACAATTTGTAGATATCATATAGTTTTTTTTCGTGTAATAATAATGCAGCTTCGGTTGATACTGGAATTCGTAATCGTTTCAATTCATAAACAAATCGGTCAAGTTGGTCACAGACACATTTGACATGACTTTTCCAAGCACAGTTTTGATCCAATCTTAAGCCCAGAAATGTAGTGCTTGCTATTTGTTCAATATTTGAACTATCGTGCTGAATATTCAAAAGTGTTGCTTATTTTTTATACGTTTGAAATTGCGTTAATTTTGTTTAGTTCATATTATTTTTTAGATTATGTTAATTAACCAGTGTATTACAGTATTAAATGATTCATTATTTCATTCTCATATGCATTACTATTTTCACACTAGGTAGGAATCAAACACACAAAACACAAGGCAGTAAAAGGACGAAGTTTTGCCTACTATATCACGCTGACCAGTTTTTTTATGGAATATGGGGCAAACTAGCAGACGTATCGCCTGATGGTAATTTATTACCGCCGCCCATGGACACCCGTAACACTAGAGGCGTCACAAGTGCGTTGCCGGCCTTGGGGGATGGGAGGGGAATGAGGGGAAAGGTTGGATTATGGACCTCCGGTATCCTCACTCATTCGGTGAAATACAGCGCAGGCGTTGTTTCACACCGGTTTTCGGTGAGGCCATGGTATCACTCTGGTCGAGCCGGCCCATGTATGCCGAGGCGTGGCTCTCCCACGTCAATAGGATCTACATATGAGGCGCTCATAGCCCAGTGGTACTCGGTGATTAAAAACAATCACCGAGGGTATGCAACGACGGCGCGGTTAGTACCTAGATGGGTGACCGCTGGTGGCATGTTACCATGAGCGTCTCCGTGCTTAGGAGGTAACGTTAAGTAGTCAGTCCCGGTTGTAATCATAGGATAACAGTCGTGAAGCTTAGTTGGAGGCCTTTGGGCGGATTGAAAACATCCAACGGTAAGATTACGTAGCCACAACGCTGTCTTGCCAGTCCCGCACTCGGCCAGCGTCGGGACGTATGGCCTTAACCCTCTCCTGAGAGGAAACCCGAGCCCAGCAGTGGGACATTATGGGTTGTTGATCAGATGGATCGATATAGAGTTTGATTGAAGTTTTCCTTTTCCATGCAGTGCTGTTGCCCAATTGGTGAATAGTATATTTTGGCTATTGACAACTTAAAAAATCTATACGTAAATAAATATCTGAAAAAAGAACATAGTTGTGCTTTTTAAATATTTTTGTTTTTATTAAAGTACCAATATTAGTGTAATAAACAGCTACGTATTGTGACCTTAATTTATTCAACGTTAGGCATGGCTGACAGCTTCAAGTATTTCGATTAGATTGTGTTTGACACCTCTATAGTAAGACATTCTTATTATTATAAATCGTATTTTCGTCCTCTTTAGTGACGTCTTAGGCTAACAAATAACTGTATTAAAATAGAAAGTTTATTTATTTTCTTTGTATTATTTTCTTTGATCTTTAGAACTCATAGGACTAATATTATTCTTGTGGTGAATTAGAAAAATATTCTAATTCTGTAGGTGTTGTAATAACAGACTAAGGCAGCAAACTATATATATGTTAATTTAATAGAACTGCAAAGAGAAGAAAACCTGGAAACAAACCCTGTACCAATCCACCTGGTCAAGGTACTAGTAACAGTAGCCCAAAACCTGCTTTTTAAAAAGACGCACACAGAAGACAGGATTGAGTTAGTAAAGAATGTTGATAATGGTTTTGATTATTTTCTAGAAGTATTACAATTTGGTTCCATATTTTATTCTACTTTCCTAAAGCTCGCCAGATCTGGTACAGTCCAAATACACATAACAATTACACGACAAGCAATGCCAATATTGTCGAGTTCTGCTTAAAATTCAGTTGGTTGCATCTCCGCATGCTGTGTGACAAGAATCGGCTTTAACAATATTTCTCTGGTTATTTATTGTCTTTCAACGTAATAGCGGTATGCATGACTTTTGTAGTTATTGTCTTTATTGATTACTTTGCTTTTTCTAGCAACTACGCCCATGTATATGTCGGTTATTGCCATAAATAGTATCCTATCTCCTTCTTCAGGAATCAAAGTATCTCCATGCAAAATTTTATTGAAATCAGTACAGTGGTTTAGTTGTGACATCGGAATAGACAGACAGAGTTACTTTCGCATTTATATTATTATTATGGACATTTTAGCGCTTAACACATTTATGTACAATTTTTGACAATAGTATATAGTGTCAAATGCGATAAAATTCCGCACGTTTAGGCGATTTTCCACTACATAGTACAGTAATCAAATATAGCTTACTTAAGGCCCATAACATTTAATCCGTGGTGCTTCCCAGTTTGAAAAATGTGTCTGCTTTTGACTTCGTTTTGTCTCCGGGTTTGCTTAGGAAGGAAGTGAACTTATTATATTGCCAACTCCTCCAGTTTTCTTCTGATCGATTTTGTTGCGGGTTCCAAGACAGTTTAATTTTTCTTGGGAGTTCCCGAGTGTCACAGCTCAGTGTGTTCGTGGGTCACTACTATTGATCTTAGTGTGCAGGAATTACAGTGGTGGGTCTGTAGACGGAAGTAGTCCCATAAAAAAATGGCAAGAACTAAATTTCGTAATTGAATTTAGTACTCTATTAGCAAAGACCATCTGGTAAGTTTAATCTCGAGTTATTTTTCAAAATTTTAAGGGGACAAATGATCAGATAGATCACTGAATGCTAAATGATAACTATCTTAAGGACATCTGCTACTAAATATACTAGACCGTTGTCCTTCTTAGTTTGAGTCCTTGAAACCACCCTGGAATAAGGGGTGAAGGGGGAGGTTGGGACTCCGAAAATCTTTTTATTTTCAAGCAACATAAGAATTGCTAAACACAAGTTTTTCAGCTTAGTTTCGATTCCATTTTGGCGGTCTTGCTTCCGAATCATGAACTCATGAAAATTCATATCAATAAAATAATATATCGTAATTTACCTCGTAATAATAATTTATATTCAATTATTCCTAATCCTTCAGTTCAACAAACACACAGTAGTTCCCTATTTCTGCAACAATGTATCATAAACGAGTATAATCGAGCAACTTGTGTCAACGCGAGACAAAAACCAACACAACAATTTATGTACGAATATGAATAGGGCACATTAGCAATGCAAATGTCATGTCAGGTCCCAGAGCGCGAACTTTGCTAAGTGTCCCCGTTACATCGACCGCCAATTTCAGCTTTTGATTGCCGTTGTGAATTATGTTAGCTGTTCTGACACTGTTTAACTGTTGGCTTTATTGATGCCTAGTGTTGTACAGGGATTTTAAAGGATCATGCTTGGAAAGCTAGAACATTTACGTCGATTCTATGTAAATAGTTGAAGCTAATCCCTTTATATTTTTGCCTTTATATCTATAAGTATTATCCGATTTTCGCATTATCTCGCAACCCTATGTAACTTTTTCTTTCAAATCTGAAAGTGGTAATAACCCGTATGTAGATTAGTGTCAGGCAGGTGGTTGTGTATACGGAAAACAAGTGAAAGCACTAGGTAATGTGAAACAATTTGCATTTTGTACAATTGCAAACAAAATTAACTACACGAAGAAGACGATGGCTGATAATAGCTTAAATCACGTAATAATAGACGTGACTGGATGCCTTATGCATGATTAGATAATCATGACCTTCTTAATTGACCAATCTAAATGGAAATTATGATATGCTAATGAATCCTTATAACAATATTATCTACGCTACATAGTGTATAATATGTGTTATAAAATATGTTTGTTGCTTGTTTCAGTAATTTTATAACAAACTAACAAGCAAGCCAAACGTTGTTTTATTAGATTGAGACTTCATTTTTTTTGTCGTATATATTGCTATAATCAAAAACTAATCTAGCAGAATAATGCAACAGTTTTAGTTTTTAGCTACAAACACTATGCCGAGGTGTCATTTGAGATATTTGAAATTTCAATATTTAAAAAAACTTTTGCATTAAATCTAAACAGACACGATTGGCATACAAATCTCAACCAATTTGCAAAGATTGTGACCACTCGTGGTAACAATCTTTGCAAATTGAATAATGTATGTCTTAACCTTATGTCTAGCAAAGGCTTGAGACCAAAGACACTATAGACTCAGTATCATTAAATTTAATTGATTTTATTTTCACAAGCAGTAAGCTACGCATTAGTTACTTTAAAGGAAACCGGAGCGGGTAACAAAAGAGAAGCTAGTCTAAAAATGCCAAAATTTTCCAGTGCAAGTCCCTTCAAAATCGATCCAGTTGTTCCAGAGATTAGGCGGAAAAAACAGACACATAGTCAGATGAAAATGTAAAAGTAATACCTTTATGATGAAAGTACCGTATATACTTTCATATGTATATAGTCACTATTAGTTTGAAATAACAAATACATACTTTAATTTTTATTTATTTGTATAAATAAATTGTCTTAAATAAAATTCTTGTTTTAACTTGGAACCATGAAAAAGCTAATGAGTAAGCAAAAAATACCAAGAAACACATTTAAAGTAATAATTAGAATTGTAATTACAATTGAAAACAAATAATAGATGCCTGGACAGGTTAAGTAACAAACTTAGTGGAATAGTTAGAAGCTCAGACTTGCTTAAAGTCGCCTTTTGAAAACACCCCACTGGACTTCATTATCCGCTCCTTTTGCGGATGTCTTTCAAAATAGTTTAGTCTTAGGAAAGTCTTTAAAAATTTGGTCAATGTGGTAAGAAAATGGAAGTTCCGTTTTCAATGTACTTCACAATGACATTTCGCAAAGTGAATTTGAGACAGATTTGTGGGAAAACGCTCTTTTTAGTATGTAAGTCAAGTAAAATAGGAGAGAAATGTTGTTTACCTGTGAAATTCTTCGTGATGAATAAAAACTTTAAATGCTAATGTAAGAGACTTTTTTCGCCACATATGAACTCTGAAAATGGCTCGACTAAAGTGTAACAGAACCTAAAAAACTGATGTTAAGGAAATTGTTTCATTGCATTTTAATAATAAGGTACCAAAGGCTATAAAATCTCTTCCTTTCCCAATTTGAAATTATTTATATCTATTTACATGTCATTAATCACGTTATTTTACTGTAACTAAAATAATGATTCGAAAGTCATCTGAAATGGAGTTTAATATGTTTAAAAATAAAAAGGATCCAAATATACTAATAACCGTCTAAAACGAAGTATTATCTGGCTATGGCAAGGTGGGATGATGTTGGAAATTACACACTACAGAATAAGCGATGTGGAGGTAACATCAGATTTTGTTAATAACCATGTTTAATACGCTGGTAAATTAGGGATCGCACGATTACACGAGAGGCCTGCAAATATTAACTGGACTGCTTCATTCTCCGCATTCGAGATAATCATTCGTATTAAAAAAAATGGTGCAAACTGCTGTTTGGTTATATAAAGTTTGTAATTTAGGTTTATTTTTTAAATTACTATTATCCGACATGGTACGTTAATTAGGAGCGGCGCTGATGTTAGTCTCAATCTTCTTCGGAAATAAAAGAGTTATTCATTGAGTATGTTTTTAGGCATACGTTACTTATATTGTTTTTTTTTAATCTCATACAGTATAGAACAGCAGAACTTAAAAAGAATATATAAAGAATAATTCAATACAGTACAGCAGAATGGAAGTGAACTGAAAAAAAAACAATTTAAATGACTATTGCTGGATATAGGCATTTCCTGTATATAAGTTCAGGGCTGCTACATCTTACAGGTAGGTTAGAACGTTTTTATGCGTAGAAGGAAAACCACGCAGCTACTAGGAAATTATGCAGACTATATGGTAAATACAATTCTGAAGCGTCTACGTTTCATCTAAGCTGTTTGTTTCTGGTTTGACGTTGTGGATTAAATTTCTTCAAACTATGAAATTCACTGCTATATAGGAAGATATATAACGAAGCTTTAGTTACTTTTTAACTTAATAGTACTGCATTTTTTATTTATTTATTTATCTTTATTGTACATAAGTAAGAAGTGGTATTTTTAATTGTATTTAAAGCATGACGTAACTTTTATTAACGATTAAAAATGTCCGGATTAATCTCACAATCCTATTAGTCTCCTTGAACACAATGAGGTTTCAATTATTCATTTTATGTGACAAATTAAGGTTCGTTTTTCGTAGTGATTTTCCATGGTTTTATGTCGGGTCGGATCTTGAGATATCGTCAATATCAAAAATAATTGTAATAAAATCATATTATTGCCCTTACAAATATACAAACTATTTTTTTCTTTTGTTAAACGCAATTGTAACCGATAAACACGCATGAAGCAATTGACGAATTTGGATAAAGCAAACGAAGTGTGTTATGACAAACAGGCGTGACTCTATGTTTGTATGTATGTGCCCTTAAATTAGCGAATTTGTTTGGTGGTTTGTTTCAACATTTCTTCCCAAAATACATATTAGACATGCTTACACTCTCTAGCTGTAAATTCCGACAAGTGGAAATCTGTACAAGATTTATCCCCAAAAATAAACATCTTTTATCATCAAAGATCCAAAACGTAGTCTCTATTTTGGGTCTAGGAACTAAATAAAATTGCTAGGTATTTATCATCCTATGCCACTCAAAGAGGGTGGTTAATAAAAATTCCACACTAGAAGTTATTTTGCAAGAGGCCTCAGGGGAGACTCGTATCAGAATCTAGGATAAAACGCCCGCTGCTGGCGCGAACAAGTAACATTGTGGTGTAATTCATAAGCTGAACGCTTTTTATAGGACACTTTAAGAATTAAGAAGCACATAATTGGTTTCGTACCATTATTGTTAGTCACTGATATATACAGCTGTTTAGATATGGTTTAACATTAGTACACAATGTTTATTAAATATTGAAGTAAAGAAAGGTTTACGTAAAATAAAATTTAATAGTTTTGTGTAATTATTACGGAGAATACTTCAATATTTTATAAGTGAAGTTTTGTCTTTGCTGGAAGCTATTCTATTTAAAATATGTTACTTGTAGATTCTTGTATTATTATACAGAGTTTTTTGGTATGGAATAAATAGGAGCAAACTAGCAAACGTATCGCCTAATGGTAAATGATTGCCGCCCGCAACACCAGGAGCGTCACAAGTGCATTGCCGACCTTTGGGAGTTGGTGGGTGGAGAGTATTGACCTCCGGTATCCTCACTCACTCGGTGTAATGGTATCACTCCGGTCGAGCCAGCCCATTCGTGCCGAAGCGTGGTTCTCCCTCGGTAAGCGTGGCTCTCCCACGTTGCTAAAGTTATAGTTGGCAATGTATTGTTTGTAAAATCACAAAAGCTGAACAAGTCATAACTCCAAACAAATATAGGGAAGGAAATAAAACTAAAACACTTACAAATCAAAACTCACATCCCACTAGCTGTTTAAATGCTAATGTACCTTAGAATCCTTAGAACGGCTCTCTTGAGAACGCAACTATCAAGTAATTAATGTACCGCCATTATTTAGAGGAATGCTTACACACACTTAATGTTGCGATCGAGGGTAAGGCTCCTCACACACTACTTATTAGATTAGTTGCGAACACTGAACACTCAAATAAATTTAAAGCAATCATAGCCGTAGCATATGGAAAATGAGAAATATTAAAATAATATTATTATAACCATGCTAGGTTAGTTTATGCAAGGTAATAAATGTGGAGAGGTCAAAATAAATACTTGAATTTCTTTATTTTAAGGAGAAGTACGTGCAAGGTCGCCTAGAGACGGAAACAACGAACCTACTAGAAATATATATATACAGACAGATGTAAATAATGACGAGTGAGCACGCCTTGAAACATATTTTGTACTATCATTTTAGACACCTGACACATGATAGAAATAAAAAAAAAGATCCATGCATAAACCGAAAGTCCAAAACAGGTCCCGCTGTCGCCACCGTTTATACCTCATCACTCAGCGCACTAGACGTCCCTCTATGAAATACCATCGCTCCTAGCTAGGTGAGAATATGCTGTAGAGTGTAAAATTTCCCAAGGTGACACCCGTTACGGCATTTTTCTGTGTAACTATGTATGGTCGTGTAATATCGAGCTCCCGGGACTTTAAACTGGCCTGCACCTACACTTTCCGCTTCGTATTTTAGTGGTAGCTAAATGGAGCCTTTTTTCCGGTTAGATTTTAGAATTTTTAGATCTAAACTCTTCTCGGATTATTAAGTTTAAAAGCAGCTAAAAAGAGTTACGTGTTAATTTTGTTCCAAATACTTTTTAACTTTCAAAATAAGTTGTGAACAGAATTAATTTCGAATCTTTATCAACGATTCGGAGGTTATTAATTCATGAAAGGATTATAGCAATGCATAATAATATTGTCCGTTTTTTCATGATTAAGGTATTTTGTAGATAGCATGTACGTTAGAGGGATGGGTTTAGCCTTTCTGGCAATAGCCAGTTCAAGTTGAAGGTATGTGGTATTATTTGTTTGTTTTATAAAAAAAATGTTTACTTCTTATCTACTTTTCATTCTTATTCAATATCTTTTTAAGCTGCCTCGTTGGTCAAGTTGTAAGTAGATGTTTCGTGTTTGGTCCCCGGGTCGGACTAATGTTGGGTGTTTCTTACGAAAATTCTTAATAGCAATCTATAGTATAGAAGATGGCAGGGTTTCCCGCCCGTGGCTCGGAGAGCACGTTAGGTCATCGGTCCTGGTTGTCATGAACATATATGGAAATCGTTATTGGGAGGTCAGTGCCTTCAAATATACTAAAAAGTAGTTCAACCTTCAAATTCAGTCACCCTCAGGGTTGCGGAGGTCCGATGCCAGTCACTCTGTGTAAAAACTGATGTTCAGGTACAACCAGTTGAACTAGTAGCCGACCCTAAATCTTGGGATATAGGGTCGGCTACTAGTTCTATAAATATATATATAAAGGCTAGAAAGATGATGATGGTCTTTTTAATCTGCTTTCCCATGGATATTAAAGTCTTTCTTATTGACGTAATGCTTTGGGAAATAGAAGCGTAAATGTACGAGTAGGTATAATATATGGACATCTAGATTTTAATATATGTAAAGCTTTCCACTTAATACATCAGTTCCTACAATAACAAAACTAGTATCTAAATTTATCTTAACACATTCGTTCATGATGTAAAAAGAGGAACTTTTTCATTACTTTTTAAAATTTTATAGCTTTTAGAAAACCGCGAGTAAAGAGATTTTTTACGGTTATCTAAAAACTGTAAAATTCATAGTATTACTGCATCATACAGAGGCGTCAGAAACAATCCTTTTAGTGTGGGAACAACGCCAGCTAGTGATTGCTTTGGCACAGACTCCCCATTTTATGTACCAGCGCTTTATTTTCATACATTTGACCATTTAATTGTATTTATAAAATAAAAAATAGCTATACTTGCACGATAATAAAAACATTTAATGCTTTTTTTCTAATAAATCTCCCAAAGTATATCGCTGATATGTCTTCCAAAATTTGGTTTAAATGCAATTTCGAACAACACTGTAGGAAATAAATGCAGAAAAATTGTACTGCATGATTAAAATATTGAGTTTGTTAAGATTTTATATATTTAGGCCTGAATATAACGCACACGCACACGTACACAATACTTATTTTTACTTACAAAAATAATTATTAAAATAAAAATATTATTACTCACAAACACGATTAGGCCCTTCGCCTATCATGAACTAAAGATAGCTGAGCCTATAACAAACAACAAAGTAAAATTATAAGTAAGTGTTCAGATTTTACGTAATTATTAAAACTGGTTGCGAATTTCAATGACACACTTGTGTTCACATTGAAATTCGCTATATACTTATATACTACCAAAATAATTAAACCTTTTCTAAAATATTGGAACACTACTGTAAATGTACATTATATATTTTCTAAAACCCAATGATGGAGGAACGGATCACATGTCCCTCCAACACAAAAGGGAGGATCTCTGACCAAGCGGAGTGATCGTGACTGGCGGGCAACTGCCCAACTGTTGATGTTAGGAAGTTGTATATATGTTAATCGGAGCGAGAACTTCTATTGCGCGATGCACGATAGCTTCTTCGTACAAAACGTTACTCCATACATCAGTGTATCTTCGGTACATGGCGTTATCATATGTTTATTTTGCCGCTGTATATAGAAGTTGTCACAAACTTTTAGAAACAGTACCTATATTAATATTTAGTCAACTAAGGGCAAAAATTGAAATGGAAATGAAATCGATTTTAAAATACTCGGACTTACATTATCAAACCATGCGTAACAGTTTAACCGCCCAGAAAACCAGATCACAACCATTCTACCGCACGTCCCTCAAAACCGCGATGAAACTGTACAAAATACAACATTAATATATATTTATAAATAAAATCGCCAACATACAACGGTGCGCCCTGCCAACATAATCACGTTTTGGCTGCACGCCCAAACAAAACTGATTCTTTGGCCCCTTCGTATCTATGTAGCATACATTTGTACAATTCTTTTCGCGGGCAGTTCGTACATATTAAATAAGGGTCTATAGATACACGGCTAACAGTTTGTTATTGTTCACCAGTGAACTACGAAATCCTTTGTGACATTAGCTTATTATTCACCGACTTAAAAAGGAGAACGTTCTAAATTTGACTGTATCTTTCTTTTATGTTTGTTACTACAGAACTTTCGACGGGGTGAACCGATTTTAATGATTCTTTTTTATTTGAAAACTGGTGCTTCCAGTGTAGTCTCATTCAGTTTAGTCCAGTTCCTGAAGTCGGTTTTTTCATTTCTCTGCACAAGTACCTTCCTTGTTTCTTAATAAAATAAAACAAAGAATCGCAGTGGTCGGGCGACTACTGAGTTAGGCGCTCAGTAACATTTGGCGATTCAATTTATTTATATAGATTGTTTAAGTAATCAAAGTTTTGATCACTATCCACACCGAAATATTTTATTCTCAATAAATCTCAGAAGTCATTAAGACAGGGAGCAAACAAGTAATGCCTATTAAAACGTAGCTTGATCTCACTTTTACCAAAAAGTTTTTTATGATATAGTGAAAAACAAGTATGCTTAGTCCCAGTCAAGTATACATAGTCTGGTCAAGTCAGGAGAGAGTGAGGTTATCGGTACCCGCACTTCACTCTCTCTTGATTTGACTAGACTTGGCACTATGTCTACTACATTCGGTGAAAAGCAACAAAGAAATTTGCTAACGACAGTTTACTGTAATCACTCCAGTTGAGATCGTTTTTTTATGCTGAAGCATGCGTTCTACTTACCTAAGATCTCTATTTTGATATTTTGGATCATAAAGTTAGTTGAGCAATAGTTCACTACAAAGTGTTTGCATTTTTAGATCAAGTTGTTATGTAAAAAACATGGTTACAGTTCGCACAGGCATCTCGGATCCGATATTCAACACTACAAAGGTCTAATCTTGGGCGTATTTACAGAGGGCACAAGGCTTATGCCTGTGTACAGTTAATAAAAGTTGTACGGCCACTAATCATCCTAATATTTGTTGAGGAAACTTTTGTTTGTTGGGCACTCGGTGAATCAGATCAGTTGATTGATTCTCAACATTGAGTATTACATAATAAAGTTTATTTACTAACCTTCTTATATAAAATAATATTTCATTTATGAATAATATTACTATTATATTAATTCTAAAATACAGCTGTGTGAATGTTTCACTAAAAAATCTTCACCATATTCCACTTCCCCTAAGTCCGTTGTCGTATTTTTTTAAAATACCTTATGTCATACGGTTCCAGATTTATTTCCTTTGACATCGTTACTTAAGGCCCTGATCGACGGGCGAGTAAAATCGTGCTTTTATGACTCATCGGTAAAAGTAAGTATCATTGCAACATCGCGGTTTTACGCATCGAAGAACCTGGCTAGCAGCTCATCATGTTTATCTTATTTTCTTACTCGGGTGTCATTCAAAACCGCGATTTGATCACGGTTGGTGAACCGAGCTGGTGTAAGCTGCTTTGGATTTTACATTCTGCCAAGTATCTGATTGTAGCAGTTAAACGCTCATGAGAAGAAGTGGCCTCTCGTATTATAGTGTTTAGTTTTTGTATTAAAGGTGTCACTAAAGACAATTCTACGTTTTCTCAGACATTATCAGATAACTTCAAGTGCAAATTGATAAATCAAGTAGTTCTACTAACAATATTCGTCCGTTTCTTATCCAACTTATAACCCAAACTCTAGGGCGTTTTCGTTTTTTTTTCATGATTTCGTGGTATGCTGTAGCGAGATAACACATAGCTTCAGACTCCCAACAAGACGTGTTACCTCAGTTATCGCTCAGTCACGACTGCTTTATCGCACTCACTGGTCTATTAGCACCAACGAACCGCGAGTAATATCGCTGTTCTTTCAAGCTGCGGTATAGGCTCGTACTTAGCTGGAAAAAAAATAACATTCTAATTTATTCTTTAGGCAAACAAGTTTAATTAAAAAGAAAACAATATTAAAAGCTTAGAAGAATTTAATTTAAACGATTTTCTAATCACTTAGGAAATTGAGACCACAAATGTAGTATATTTATTTATTTACTTATTTTTTTACATACTTTTATACTTTACCTATGTTATAAGAAAAAGAATAATCAGAATTGGTTCATAAACGACAAAGTTATCCGTTAACACACACACAAAAAAATATGTACAAATAGACAAACTTCTTACTTTTTTGAAGTTAGTTAAAAAGCTTATTTCCAAATTCTAAATTCGAGTGCTAAAATGTTTGATCATACTCAAAAACTTAAACTAGTTTTGACCGTAATTTGGATCCATGAAAATGAACAAAAGTTATCCACAAAAAAACAATATAAACATAAACAAAAAAAATGGGCAATGAGTAATGCGGTCCGGTTGATCAAACTACGTTCAAACACATATAAAATAAAATTATATACCGGTAAAAAATGCGAGATTTCAATTGTTTTACTGGCAACTGCGGGTCGCAATTTAGGGGTGATTTGCATCACAATCGAATGTGATTGCGTCCGGTGCGGACGTCGAAACGGTGTAATTTTAAAAGTATACGTTGGCGTGGTTAGTGTAGTTTAGCGGGTGCTGTGGTGAGCAATAATTGGTATTAATTAATAGCCTTAGGAAGGAAGTGTACTTTTCTTTGTGCACAAAGCATGTAATTTAGGTGTCTTTATAACACAAACTTGTGTCTTCGAGATTTCGTTGGGCCTAAAATTAGTGTAGTCACTTTTTTATGAGATAGTGGCAAACGAGCAGACGTATCGCCTGTTAGGAAGCGACTATCACCACCCATGGACATGCGCGACACCAGAGGCGTCACAAATGCGTTGCCAGCCTCTGGGGAATAGGATGAGGGAAGGGGCTGGGATATAGGCCTCCTGTATCCTTACTCACTCGGTGAAACACAGCGCAAGCAAACACTAGATAAATAAAATAAAGTGAAATAAGACCGTTATTAAATGAAAATATGCTACTATGTACAGCAAGATGCACCTACATATGTGAACTATATCCAGTCTTCTCATCGTCAATGCCTTAAAACGAATATTTAGAACCAACGCATCCTGCTTTGAATGCTCTAGGCGCATGGAGAAAATCAAAACTAGTCAGCAAGCTTAAAGTAGCACAATGATTTATGCAATTATGTCAAGATGTCTTAGAAAGTTAAGATAGTAATAAAACCATCTGATAATAAAGACAGCTAAAAAACCGAAATTAGCGGCTTTTGATACAATAAACTTCTGACCGCTTTCAAGGGTGGCGGTAGTCACTTGCTCTTACTCTGTAAATCAACCAATCTCCGTCCACTGCCGAACGAAGATCTCCCCCAGAAGAGCGATAAGTATACCTGTCTTGGATAGTTCGTATCTATCTAGCACATTTTGTTTCTCCGGACAGGAACACTTACTCATATTCTCTATCAAATTTCTTCATCAAGGATTTTATGAGATAGAGAAACACACAGCATCGCTAAAAAATATCGTTGGAAACTTACTATGAAACCAATGACACGTTTTCTTCCCTACCAATTGAAGCAGACTTTAAGTTTATCATTAGCAACATTTGTAATTTTAATATTTTAATGTCTATGCTTGCGTTCCTCCAGCCTCACACGAGCCTTTATTGAAAGAATTGAGGAAATTCGCTAGGAAACCGACGTGATTTTTTTAAATATAAATAAGTCGAAAAATTCTATTGAATAAGATAAAAATATTTTTCCCTAAAGTATTATTAAGGTACTAGGTATAGCTTTATAAAACACCAATTAGACGCCCCTGTGGTATAATAAACAGCCGGTGGGTTAAATTGGAACAAAGCTCGGCTGTTACATTTCTTAATTTATACTTCACTAAAACAAAGCTAAAAACACTACCTTACGCGAAAGTGATTCTTTAAAACTCTAAATATAACTTTTCTCTATTGGGAATAAAGAAGGATATAAATAATAAAGTCGAGAACATAATTAACATAATGTTACCTGCTGCTTTGGCTAAAAGGTTTTGTTAGCGTGACAGCAGACATGGATAGATCACTGCCTCCCGTTCCCTCTGAAAAAGGTTCCATCCCTAACCTGAGCTCGAACCTAGAACCTAGTGAGCCTAGTCGAATGTTTTTGAAATGCAATCATAACTCGCATACGTTGAACGTTTATTACATTTGGAAATACTTTAGGTAGCTTCGTTTAGATATTAACTGCAAGTATCACTTGATAATCTAAGGCATAAACTTATTTTCTTAATACGGTAAAACACAGTTAGCTAAAGTGTAAACAAAACTCCTTAATTGTCAAATAAACATTGCGGTAATACTTAGCGTAGGAACAAACAAACTTTGAATTTAAAATGAACGAAGAATATGAGATCTTCCTCAGAGAGGCTTTAAGTAAGCACGTGTTAAGAAGAGACTCTATTAGTCGAAGAAGCCGCAGAACAGACTACAAATTAGAGGAATCACCACATTGTGCTAATTTGAAACATATTTTGTGTCAACCATTGAAAATTACCTGATCACAGCTGAAAATTGTTCAAAAAATTATGGTAGAAAATGGTGTGAAAGTAAGTTAAGGTAAGAAACTCAGAATAAAACTACTTAGAATGTTATAGTAATTGCAAGCTTTAAAACTTATACAATATTTTTCACTTTGATCAAGTAGGGTCAAGTAATCGGGTACTATTAAAAATATTAAACGCATGTGATTTTAATCAGTTAATTATGTGACTAGATAAAATATGTAGTATAATATAATATGTCCATTGTAACATATTACGTTACAATAAGATCCTGAATACAGAAAAATACTCACCCCGTAAAATATGGTAAACATAAAAAGATCCAATGAAATTAATACTCTCAATAACATAGAAATGTCAAAACACTTTAAAATCCTTTCAACCCACCAAACGCTAAGTCCCTTTACAAAAAACCTTTTTGAGCACCTAAATCAGGCATTCGTTGATGAAAGCCCATTAACCCGAATGGGTGTAAGATTCATAGCGCAATGTGATTGTCACGATTCCGATGTATATTCACATATATATTATCGGCTGCTAGGTATCATTGGAATGTTTTAAAAGAGGCGCTACAGAGCAGGATAGATGCTCCCGTGAGATCCTTCGAGCCTTGTATAAGGGTAATTCTATAGCGCTGAAATAGTATATTCGACTTGCTTTGTAGACTTTAACTGGTACTTTTAAAGTATGAGATTGATAAGTTTTTAAAGGGAACTATTGCGAAAGATGGTGTATTAAGTGAAATCAAGTCCTATATTAAAGAATGTAATAGACGTTGTTCCACAATTTCGATCCATCAAAGAATTATTGCATACTCGTTGAAATACAGTTTTCAATCTATAATAGAGAATTAAACAGTTATTGAAAAGTAAAAACTTTTCAATAACTTAATTCTCTAATTACAAATAACATAAATTTTACGTTAACTGGACCGTAATAAGAATCCTAACCACATCCCATCCGAAAATCAATATTATTATTCAAATCCTCGGTTGCAGGATTAAATGCACACCCATTTATCACGTCATCTGCGTGGTAATTTTACATAAAGCCGCAATTAAAGCCTCGTCTTTGCTGAACCCAGTAAACAATATTGCAATCACTGTGCAATGAATATCATTTTTCAACTTGCGATATCAGAGCATAAATATCAGTATTGAGTATTGCAACATCCACAATCAAAAGTTCTTACTACAAAAAGTCGCAAATATTTTCCAAGCAGTCACACGGCCCACTGTGGCCAATACGCCAAACTGTGTAATAAATTCGTAGAAAGGACCTCGCAAAAATGGATGCTTATCACGAACTGGTTCGGTTTCCCCTTCCATCTCTTCTGCTAAATAGCTCTGTTTTTGTCTCTGGGGACGACATATGACTTAGACATTGATAAATAACACGTGACTACTAGTAGATTTGAATTTACGATCTAAAGACACTTTACTTTTACTCGTAAACGGAGGAACAGGCCTAGGCTTTCAAACATTCACCAGATCTGATAGGCTGATAGCACTTAAATTTCATGTTGTTTTTTTTTTAAAAAAGAATCAGAAATGTCACATAAAAGTCTGACTCTAGCGTTATGAGTCGTTCCAATTTATAAGTTGATAGTTTATCTCTCTTAGATTTGATTCTTGAAGTTTATTTAAAAAACTCTTATCTATCAATGTATGTCACACGGCAGATAGAAAGTTGAACTTAACTCTGTAGTTATAAATATACTCAGTGATACATTTATATCACATTAAGTGTCCCGATATAGCAAAAAATGTCCTGGGATGTCGTGTCTTTCCTAATCTTAATTAATGGGAAGTGCACAAGAGATCCAACTTAAACACGGAAACCTTCACTAAACTTGCTAACTTATTGCCAAATACTATTTTGTTAATTGTAAAAATCTTGTTTTGCTTATTTAAAAACAAATTATTACCATATATTGAAATGGATTTAAATAAGATCAAAATGAAAAATGGTTAAATCGTGTTAAACAGAATTAATATAATCCATTGCTTTTAATATATTATACTGCCGAATCATCTTTGCGTAAAACTGAAGCGAACTTTTATACTTAAAGTAAATTCATAACAAAATTAAATCAAGCTAGCCAATTTATCAAAAAAGCTGCCGTTTGTGGGAAGACAAAACAGATAATGGTGACCGGCAAGACATCGACTAGGTTTAATGAAGTCTCCCTAATTAATGTTAGCCGTAAAATGGGCGAACTAAACACAATGAAAGAAGATATAACTGAGACGAACAAAATGAGAAGTCAAATATAATTCAGCGAGTTTATTCCATTATTAAATTGTTCGTGAAAGCAAGATAACCTCAGTTTAAGTCGGTAAGAAAGTTTCGTTTGACTTTGGTTTTACGAGGTGAGGAGACCTGCCACTTGCCGACTTCAGCGCCACACCCGGTGTTTTTGTTCCGAACTTAGTTGCATGCCTCACAATAGCTAAACACGGCCATGATAGGAGTACAGAACTTGTTTTACACCTTCAAAGAAAGTCTAAAAAATGCTTTTGATAGCTTAGATCCAGATTAGAGGTATTTACAGCTTCTTTAGTCTTTTCTCGTGTATATTCACATGATAATGAATATGACATAAAAAGACAAATCGGTTTTAGTTTGTATAGCACTAGCTGTTGCTCGCAGCATCGCTAATGTGATAATTACTAATATAGTGGTTTCAAGTATGAAAATAACGAACGACAGGGGCACTTTATCCCAGACGAGAAATTTATAAAATACTGTCTTGATGGATACTTACGATAGAACTCACAGTAGTTTAGGCTCTGCGTTTAGGAATCTGTAAGTAAAGCAAGAATTTTTATATGTATAGATAAAGTGTACATGTTGGTTTATGTTCACGTGGAAATTAAAGTGTGTTGCAATCATTTTTAAGCTCCTTTCGTCAATATTAGAAAGGTTTTGTTGATGAACTACAAGTAAATAAGGATTTATTTAAACTATAAAAATAAATAATCAACATTCGAATAAACTTAATACTATAAAACTATCAATAACTTAAACAGAAAAATACAGACACACATTGGTAATTTGACTTTTTTGCCAGTAGTTATGTAATCGATGAAAATGAGAACAAATGTAAGGATTAACTGTAGTATAGTGGATTTCAATTAAGAAAAACAATAATATAACTTTGCTGAAATATACAATCAGTTCTTAGAAGAAACATAAAATTCTTGTCTTGTCTCTATTCACTTATCTAAATTGGGTTCAGTTTCACGATCATTCAGCGTCACTTTTTAACGTCCTAGATTATTAGTAAAACTAAAATTAAAACAGATCTTCTTGATGCACGTTTTTTTACTTCTTTACAACATCGGAAAATGAGCAACCTTACGCTGGTAGCAATGAATAAAAAATATAGCGTTATTAAAATAACTCCATATTAGATGCATATTTCTTAGAAGATAACGGTAAATAATGGCGTAAACATCCTGAATCCGTAGGAGGTAGGTTGTTCCATTTCATTACGGGTGCCTATAAAATAGATAACGCTGTCTCCCCACAATATATAATTACAGAATAAAGAAAAATGTACTTCATACCACGCTTTGATGTACGCTAGCAATTTTAGAATTGTTCTAATTCTTAACTAAAAGACATGTATATAGATATGGTGAAATTTCAGAAGTAAAATATATTATGTTAAATTTTAAGGCAAGTCTACTTTATATAGTAATTTTTATATAATGTTTGGTGCTGCCAAAGTGACTCTACTCTATCTGATGGAAAGCATAAGTAGAATCCAAGAGTGGTGGTCACCATACTCATTGCGAATGCAGACAGTGCCACAATGCAGCATGGTGATCCACACTATGGCGGCCTAATGATGCTTGTGCCTCATGGGGCCTGCGGTCTCGTTTAAGAAGAAATTATATTCAAGTGGTTATTAAATATTTTATTTTCTTATATATTAATTTCAATGGCCAGTACCAAGGAACTTAGCATCCCATTACATCTCACTACTTTAGTCGGTGAAGTAAATAACCAAGGCATATATCATAATATTGAACTTGGCTCTCATTTCACTTTTATGATTTTTTTAGTTTTACTACAACGAAGTGTTAAGACTGAAGTCGGCTGTGTAAACAAAACTTATTAAAAAAATTGTAAGTAGCAACTTTTATTGATGGTGTAGGTTTTTTAAGAAGAAAAAAAAAGACCACAATTTTATAGTGTAAGTGAACAATCAATCACATCAGTCAGGTTAAAATAACTACCAGCGTCAATCATCAACAACCCATGATGTCCCACTACTGGACTCGGGTCTCCTCTCAGGAAGGGGTTAAGGCCATACATCCCCACGTTGGCCGAGTGTGGATTAGGGACTGGAAAGACAACGTTGTGGCTACGTAATCTTGCTCTTGGATGTTTTTATACCACGCATAGGCTTTCAATTTAGTTTCACGAATCTTATCCCATGATAAAAACCGGAACCGACTCGAATTACGGATACGCTTATGTTATCATGACAGCAGCGGTCACCCATCCAGGTACTAACTGGGTGATTGTTTCCAATCACCGAGTTCACCTGGGCTATGAGCGCCTCTCGTGCCGTCCATGATAACCACCAACTCAAGTAACACAAGCAATTTATCATACTTTAAGAGCCCCAAGCAAAAATAAAAAGAGGGTATTTTATTCCAGTACCTATCCTCGCCTGGTGAAAAACAATGAAAGAATTATTAACCGCAAGTTTTCTATAAAGCCATGGCTTCACACTTGTCTACCCAGCCCATATGTCTTCAAGCATGGCTTTTTGCACCAAACAAACGAAGGAACGATTCGAATAATCGATTGTCCCAATTAAAACTCGGAAGCATCCATTCTCGAAACATCTTTATCGCCTAATGAACAAAATACATTACATTCTTCAGCTAGACCTTGTAGAAATTCAATATGGCAGTACCGATACTAATATCTAAATTCTCGGCAACAATTAGCCAAAGACGTGCTTGGTGACCTTTGATGTCATTCTAGTTCGCTTAATTCTCGGTATTAGTACACAGTGTTGTTACAATACCCGTAACAGACATGCCATGAAAGGAACTGTAGAGTATGTCAATAAAATAACTCGACATATCTGACACAAGGCCGTCTGGTCCTAAAGTAGACACAGTTTGCCTGGTAACCAGACAGCTAATAAACATACCTGTATTTTTTTTATAAAAGATTATGTTTTAATAAACCGAATAGTAAATAATGCTAAAGACTAGCACCAATAATATTTTGTTGCTTACGGGCTAAGAAGACTGCTATAACTGCACTTGTCCCCGCATGGGGCACACTAGTAGTAGTATTTAGTAGTAAGTAGTGCTTAGTTAAATAAGTTTGAATTTACATTTGTAATCGCTTTATTATTTTGATAAAGTTTACGAAATAATACATTAGTATTTTTCTTTTCCTTAATTAATCCTAGCTAGATCAATTTGTCGGTAACGAAATCCTTAGATACTAAATTTCATGAAAATCGTTGGAGACGCGTCCGGAATTCAGATTACAAAATTATGTAACCAAGAATTGCTCGTTTAAATGTATAACATATATAGATATAGAAAAACATCCCAAATTCATAGATGTCTATAATAATCATAAACATTACCCCAAATTCGCAAAATAAACCGAAATAATAATAATTACAATTTTATTGGTGTAAAACCAACACCACGACTATACAACTGATTTTTAAGAACTCGTTCTGATGAAATCTTAAACTGGGTATCTACAATATGACTATAGTCGCTAACGTCTAAAGTAGGCCAAAGACTGTATCGTAGACCTTTGTTTCTTCCCAGATTTTAACTAGGTATATCATAAAAAATATGTGCATTTAACTAAAAATAGGTACACAATATCAAAATGTGGGCACACTCACATAGTAATGTGAAAACACAGAAAAAAGGATATAACTAATACCTGTAATGTGGAAGACATTGGTAAAAACCATTTATTAATCTACAAGTTGTTATTCTATTTCATGATCTTAATCTTTAAATAAATCAGATCCATAATACATTTTCATTCCATTACCTTTACCAACGTAATATTAGCTTCTATTAATTAAATTACAGTTCTAATAAGGCATTAGATCTATCTTTGAACCAATTTTGTGTGTAACAATAAGTAAATAAACAAATAAATTAGCTTTTGCTAATTTATTTGTTTATTTACTTATTGTGAAATCGTACAAGATACTCTAACTAATTACAATTTGATCCATAATTAATGTCTTATTTTAGTTATAATATTTCAAAAATAAGGCTTCATATTAATATTTTTTTAAAATTTTTTAATATCTTTTTAATTGCACCTGTCCCGATGTTTGTTTGTAATCAAATCTTGCTAGTTAAATTTGTAACACTACCCGATTAGCGATTGATCGGAAATTTGAAATGTCCCTGTTGTTCTGATGACAATGCAGTAATATAATCGGTATTATTATTAATCCAAAATGACCGCCGTAACAAAATGGCGGCTTACATATTTCTAAATAACTCACCTAATATGGGTTTCAAAAATGAAAGGGCTTAAAGTAGTACTTTCAGTTTTTCATACAAATTTTCAGTGCCTAGGTTTGAAAATAAATTCGGGAATTTGTATGTTTTATTATATAAAAAGCTGCCAAACCATGACATGACTCAACTGCCTATTGGAAATATGAGCAGGATTTTTTATTATCTTATTTATTCTGAGTTTAGTTTATTCTTCTACTTGACTTCAGTACCTAAACGATCTTTTTTTCTGTCCTGTGGATTGATTCCCTGGCGCAGAGGATTGGTTTCCGATTTTGACACACAAAAAGCTAAACGTCACCTCTCAGAGTTTTGTGGCCACGATACAAACCTCTAAGAGGTGACGTCTCGCTGGGTGGACTGGTAAAATCAAGTTTCATCATTATCATCAGCAGCATTGCAATGTACTGTTGGCCAAAAAGATAACATATCTTTTTGGTCAACAGTGTGGCTCAAAAAATTATAACACATACTTTTTTTGTAATTTTTTTCCTTTAGTTTTTACATCGACGGATTTAATGCCCAAAGCATTCTCTTTTAGAAATCTTATAAGGCAGGTGTGCAGAGTTTACATAATTATGAAGTTGGTTGGGAAAACTGAATTAAGTTCAAAAAATTATCAAACTTATACATACGCATAAACACAACAGAACACAATATGAAGACAGAATTACAAACCTACGTTTGTAATTTCAACTTAAAATAATTTATTTGCAAAAATGTATATTCACAAAATTTTTAATAGTGTCATAACAATATGTGAGCCTCTTATATTCTACCGTTGTATAACAGTGTGCATTTTTTATTTTAATGAAGTTAGGCAATAATAAAAATTGATATTTTTAAAATGTCTGTATGTAAATATTTAAGCGAACAAATTTAAATATCAATAAGATTTTTTTTAATTAAAATGTTATAAAACAATGCGCTAAAAATACTGGTAACAATAAAAGAAAAAGAAAAACATTACATCATTATCAGAATATTTCATAATTAAAATATTATAAAACAATGCGCAAAAAATACTGGTAACTATAAAAGAAACAGAAAAACATTACATCATTTACATGTCTTTTTTTAAGTCCTAGTGCCAGTTATGCCAACATGCCATCGTTATCCAAATATTCTCGAAGAGAGTAATAACACTTAGCAATGAGCAATTTTTGAAGATGCTTCTTTAAAATTATTGTATTTTCAGCCTTATTTTATATAATTATGTAAGCTGTTAATTTATAAATTGTTATTTTGTGGCTATTGTATTATCAAATTAATAGACGTATTTTTTGTTTCAATAGATATCAGGGATTCATTAGCAAACATAATTTATGTAGTTACATATGCCTATGCAGATTGATATATATACAAATATTGTATTTATACACAATGAGTATTAGAAACGTAAAATAAAATAATATGAATTAGATAGTTCTGCCAGTTTCATGAGAAGGAGATAATGTACTTTCTTTTTTAATGTAAATCGGTTTGTGGATATTAATTTTGGTTCAAAATGAATCTTTAAAACCCTACAACAACATACACACGATGTTGTTTTAAGTGTATGCGGTCACCGTATAATATTTTACTGCGCCTGGCCAACTTCCAATGAACCTCGCACTAAGATTTGTACAAGATAAAATCACACTAAACTAAGTTTTTTTACAAAGTTACGTCTATTTCGAGGACAATATTTACTAAGTATTGAATAGAAAATATTTCTTATATTGTCTGGCATAAGTTCTTACTTACGCCACATTATGTAACTT
Organism: Hyphantria cunea; assembly: GCA_003709505.1. Classification (NCBI taxonomy): domain Eukaryota; kingdom Metazoa; phylum Arthropoda; class Insecta; order Lepidoptera; family Erebidae; genus Hyphantria; species Hyphantria cunea. Next base: position 863,325 of record PKRV01000301.1, on the reverse strand, counting down.
ATATTTGAAGGTGAGTTCATTTATGTAAAAGCTTTGAAATGTATATATTATTCTGTGGATAAAAGGCAAATATGGTAAAGATGTTGAATATGCTTATAACTATGATTTATATATGTTTTTAACTATTGCAATTGGTGAGGTAGTTTATACATGGATATATTCTAGAACTCACTTTTGATTTACCTTTAATTTTGAATGTAACTCCATCTGAGGCCCTTACGAATAAGATAACCATCAATTTGAGAAATCAATGCAGTAAAATTCAAAAGTAACTCGTAGATTTTTATGTATATTTTCGTACTTATTCAGCCGACTGCGAAAGAAGGAGGGTTATGTGTTTCAAGTGAATGTATGTATTTATATTTTTTTAGCATGGCCTAATGCTTAATCGGCATGTCGTATTTTTATATGAGTGGTGTCAATTGATTCGGCTTAGTTGTGATAGTGACAATGGGTACATCAAAATAAAAAAAAAACAAAATTAGGGATTTTTGGAGCTAAAAAAGGAGCAAAACTTTGAACGGTGATTACGAACGTAAATATTACTCATGTTTTGTTTATGATATAGACGTAGTCGGGTTTTATTTTGTCATAATTCATTACTTGTTTATCTATAAATTGTTACGTAAAAATGTAATTGAGAGTAAAAGGTGACAATAAACACGTTGAACACCAATAAATTGGGAAATCCTCTCAACACGAAGCGATATTAAATTTTATTGGTGTACAGGTATCGTAAAAACTCGACAATACTCATTCGGTTGTCGCAACACAATGCAAAACTCTGGCAAATGGATTTTTTCCAAAAGTCTATGCGTTATGATTGTTTTATTTTTATCGTTTCTATTTCGAAACAATGATCATTTTAAACAATGGACTCTGGTTCTACTCTTAACTGTTTATGGTAGAAGTATTGAGATTTGTCAATCGGATTTCCCGGTAACATTTAGCTCGTGATATAGCTGTGCAATTCATGCTTGGTCGAGTCATTGCTTAGTGCTTTCCAACTTATTTTGTCGATTTTCTTGCCAGTCTTAAATTTTAATTTTCCATTTATAATAACAAAAGTAACAGTGGATGTTGAAAGTGCTTTCTCGTCATTTTTCAAATCATAATTTTCTGTCCCATGTTTGAATCTGTGGGAGAGCCATACTTTCACCGTTGGAGAGCCATGCTTCGATTTACATGGGCCGGCTAAAACGGAGTGATACCACGGCCTCACAGAAAACCGCTGTGAAACGGCGCCTGCGCTGTGTTTCACCAAGTGAGTGAAGATACCGGACGAACATACCACAATCCCTCCCCCCAATACGTAACCATCCCCCTCCCCCAAAGTTTGGCAACGCCCTTGTGCTGCTTTTAATGTTGTGGGTGTCCATGGGTGGTAGTAATCGCTTACCATGAGGCGATACGTCTGCACGTTTGCCCGCTATTAAACAGAAAAAAACAACATCATAACCTTTTTAAATCTCTGCACGCGTTTAGTTGGCAAATGAGTATTAATTTAAACATAGTAACGAGTGGGCATAAATGTCCTATCGTTTTAGTAAACGAAACTCCAAGTGTTTCTCATTAATTAATCTATTACTTCAACAGAAAAAATCATGTAGTCGTTTGAAACTAAATTACTTTGCCTCATTTTTTTCTCACTATTTATACGTATTTTCTCATTAAGTAAATGAATTTGCTACACAGTAATTAGATGAACGAGAATAAATACCGGTGGTTTAATATTATAGCAAAAAAAATATAATATATTTAAAATCAAGAATATTTACTAATACAATAAAGTAATAATGTGATTAATAAAGTGTGACGTTATAAATACAGGCGTAGTTAATATTGATATAATAACTAGCAACTTACTACACTAAACTTACCGTGGGAGAGTCACACCTTTTGTAAGAATGGGCTGGCTCGGCCATTGCTACCATGGCTGTACAGAAAAGCGGTATGAAACAGCACCTGCACTGTGTTGCACCGAGTGAGTGAGGTTACCGGAGGCCCATAATCCAGCATCATCCCCCACATGCCGCCAACGCACTTGTGACGCCTCTGGTTTAGCGGGTGTCAATGGACGGCAGTAATTGTACCTATACACGTTTACCCTTATTGCATAAAAAAGTTAACACCCAGTCCCTTTTACAATCTTCGACACTGTTTGAACACAGAATAAAAACAAATTTAGTAAGTACACTTGTTATGCTGAAAGCTTACTTTAATAAGCCCGTAAAGATAAACATCCATTTATGTAGAATACTTTAAGATTTCACGTTCAAAATCCGATCTAGATAGATATGGATAGTAAGTTTATATTTTAATTTATGGGAGCACAACATTTGGTCGTTTATAGCAATACCCTATTTCCCAAATTTCCAGCAACAAATACCGTGAAGGCGACCAAAAAGTCTATTTTACGAGGGTGCCTGCATAAAGTCCGATTTATAAGAATAAATACATGGTAAGTAAGAGCCTCGTACAAACCTCCACGTCTCTCTCATTTATTTGAATTTACGTATGTACCGAAGCAGGAGCGCAAGTTTATTGGACGCTCAGACCACTTTTACAATGTTCGCGTAAACCATTTTGGTAAGTAATTTGTTTATAACGAAAAATTTGTATAGAATTGGGTACTTGGATTTTATTAGGTTTTATGAAAATGCAAAATATATTCGGCTTTATTGAGAGTACTTCTCGAGTTACATGAAATTGTTTATCATTGTTCTTTAGAATAAATTGAAATTCGAAAAACCCTTACTTGGTAGTCGGGTAAAAAGGTGTGATATACACAAAGTAAGCATATCTCAATTATTTTTTTGTGTGTAACAGCAAATGTGTTGCAATATGTTATATTTTTGTCTGCCTGATAGCCTGATGGTAGGCGATCATACCGCCCATGGACAGCCGCAACACCAGAGGCGTCACAAGTGCGTAGTCAGTTTATTTTTTAAAAGGGTAGCTCTTTTCTTGAAAGTTTGATGGTCGCATTGCTCCGGAGCTAACAAATAACAGGCGACAGTTTATTCCAAAGTTTTGTTATGCTAGGAATTTTCAGAACCGCGCATAGTAGCGGACTGCTAACCATCTAAATGATGGAATGAAACTGATTTTGCTTACGACGATGGCAAAAAGGGGCGAGTTAATTAGCAAAATTACGGCCGCTACCATAGATATATTAGACAGCAGATTGTTATCGCCTCTTGACTTTTCTTTTCCCCATATAACGAGGAGAAGAGGAACTTTTAGCCTCGAATAACTCCATTGTGTAAAAAATAACAAAAAGACTGTACAGATAAGTTTTAGTAAAGTGAATTACTTTCGGAAATAATTGCATAGATTGCTCAAGAGATTTAGTTAAGGGTAAAACCGAAATCATTTTCAGTTTTACAATCAGCACAACATACTAATCCGATAGCCGTAGTAATAATCCTGCTCAATTCAGTTTAAGGTTTTTGGAAAGGAACCAAACTCTTATTGCATCCCATTTTAACTTATTAGAAGTTTCACATTACAATGCAGTCTGAAAATTATTTTCAATTGTTAACATTGATAAGGATGATTTGTTTTTACGATGTGGGTTTTGCCAGAAATCGGGAATAGGATAGTTAATGTACTTTAGTGGCGTATAGGACATCGGATACATATACTGTGGTAGGTGGTTAAACTTCAGTTCTGTTACAATATTATGCTTGGGTGAGTGCTATGAAAGCTTTAATATTCATGATGAGTTTGTACATTGTATTACTGACTGTTTCGATGTTGGTGTGGCGACTTCCACATTCAGCGCAACCGGCAAATACTACAGTGCCACTTATCAGAGATACATCAAACTACGGGATAGCAAAGGCCCCGGATTCGATGATCAGGTCGGACTAAGCGTTTGTGTAATCTACAAATATTTGTTTTGTAGTTTAGGTATTTTCTATTTATAATAATTATGTATATGGAAATTTAAATATATTTATATCAGTAGAGTAGTGCTCATAGTACAAGTTCTGGTTAGTTTGGGTCTAAAAAGTGTTAAATGTCAAATATCTGAAAATATTATCACAATCCTTACACGGTCTACTTAGTGAGACAAATGTATAATACAATACATCAGAATTGCTGCAATCGGTACTTGATATAAGATATTAAATACTTGATCAAAAGAATCTAAGTCAGCGCAAGTCAAGTAGCATCAATAAAATCTTTGAATAATTTCTGCTTCTGTTTATCACTGTTTCGTGATATCTTGTTATACTTACATAACAACATTTATATTATTAGGTGAACTTACTAAGAAGAGTACAAAAGTGTTTTCTTGACTAGATCTAGTTTTCTTTATAGTGACAATTGTAGTTTAGTTTGGAAGAAAGCCACGAGTAGAAATGTGTAAAATATTGTCGTTAGATAATTTTACACGAGTCTTGTTTGCGCAAAATGTGTCAGATTATTATAGAGACGATATTCCATTTTAAGCATTCCCTTAGTATTTATTACGTAATTTTAAATACATCAAAACACTCTTCTTCTTGAGAACTATAAATTATAAGATGCTAACAATTTACCCAAGAATATAGAGTGAGTTAAGACTCGTTTAAGCCGTTCTATAAAGTAAGGTCACGTCAAGTCGATTTAGAAACTAAAATCTAACCCATCAAATAAGGAATCACCGCATCATCGGGCGTCAAATAGACGGCGTCACGTAAACCGGTTAGCGTTAATCTGACGGCTAGGACGCGCTCTGACTGCTAAAGGACCATTTCCGTCCAGTAATCGACTACCGGCTGGACTGATAGCCAGTAATCAAATATTAACGATGTTGTCCGCTTGTTATACTGCTGAGTTTCAAATGGAAGGAAGGGGTTTATGTTTTTAATTTTTATTAAAAACCTGTTGTAAAAAATGCACAGTAACTTTACTTTTTATCCTTTAACAACGATCTTCTGAATTATACTAGCGTCTCGTACATACCACGACATAAAAGTGGGATAAATTCTATATTAATTTGTACATAGTAACATATATCCGGTCCAATATCAAATCGAATAAATGCAACTAATTCTTATTAAATATCTTTCGATAGCAAGATAAGTGAACTCAACACGACCTGTCTATGACCACCACCAATAAGTGAAACTTGGTCAAACTTTCAATTTCTGTAATAATTGTTATTTCAAAGTAAATAAGAGAACATCGTTTCAATGCCACCTTGAATGTTCAAATAATCCCCTCATCCCCCTCCCCATCCCACAAGGCTGGCAATGCACTTGTGACGCCTTTGATTTTCGGGTGTCTGTGGGCGGCGGTAATCGCTTACCATCAGGCGATACGCCTGCTCGTTTAGCCACTATTTCATAAAAAAAAAATACAAAAATTCGACAAATTTGTCACTATGTTTCATGAAAATTATAAAACATAGTGTTAGTAGTTTATAAATTCAGTGATATGCACGCGTAAATGAATTACACATTTAACAAAGATATTATTGTTTACTGTTCATCATGATTAAATAAAATTAATTCTTATTTGTAACAAAAAAAAATCGGCTTTTCATGGAACTAAAAAATATATTTCGCAATTCAATGACCTCTTTCAATTCACAAAACCGAATAATATGGCATTTAGCCTTTTCATAGTCAGTCACCGATATGAATACTTGGCACTCGACAGAAAAATGTACAAAATATATTCACTTTAACTTTACACCACACCACGGTTAAACCATTTTTTCATAATTTAATGAAACTTTTTTAATCGTAAAAAATCAAAGGATCCCTATAATTATTCTGAGAATATTAATTTATTTATTAAGATCGTTTTTTTAGGGATCTTGCATGTGAATATAAATCTAAAACTCTGCTTTTCTGTCTCAACAAAGATTTATAATACCGCTAAAACTAATGGCTTGTCAATAGAAAATATTTAGAATTTCACGCACACATAAAAACATTCTCTGCAACGCATAGGCCCATTTTGGTTTATACTTTGATAGAGGGAACACCTGCGTGTGACTTCTCCCTTCCGTGTTGTTATATGAGTCATAATAACTTTGAACCCACAAATCAGTTTCCATAATCATTAATTAAACAGGCATGTCGGGAAGAATTGTAGTAAAATACTTTTGTTTATTTTTTATTGCTATTGTGTGAATAGAGTCTTAAATTTCTGATGAAACAAATGTGTTAGCGAAATCGCGCGGGACCATCCACTTCCGACTTTGGGCCACTTCCTGATTATTTGACGGAAAAGGGAAATGAAGGAGATCGGTCAGGCGTGAACTGACGTTACTCTAATTGCATTATGAAGAAGGATGGCTTCGAGAGACGTCTGAAGGTTGTCTGAAATTTAAGTTGTTTATTTAAGATCTTGTTTAACCATTGTATGTATCACGAACTATATACGTTTTTGATATGAATTCAAATAAATCGCTTCCATCCCGATGTTTCTTAAACTAAATTTTCTTTGAGTAACTTCTGCGTTTTTTTATACTATTATATTATATTATTTTCTGAATAGCTTTAGCTTAGATTTTCCAGCTAAGTTCGCACGAAGCGAGAACGACTAAATTTATTGTTTACCATTGAGAGCATTTTAACACAACTCTGTCTTCAGTGTCGGGAAAAGTGTCACTTTATGTATACTGTACATGTAATTAATATTCACGCTTCTGTGGAAGAGTAGGTCTTATCTCCTTCCGGTACAAGGGGAGAATCCTCTGACCAGGTTTAGTAATTACTTTTTAATTCAGCTTGTCTGTGTTAAATGGTTCTGAGATATTTATCTCTTATATTTTAAGAGTTTTATAGGAGTTTTGTATTTTGCCTGTATTTCTTTTCATATGGAATAGGGGAAAAATTAACTGACATATTACCTGATGCTAAGCAAATACCGCCTAACTTTACGATATTTGACGTATATTTTATCAGGTTTTTAACGTCGGAACATTAGAGAAAGTTTTTACTATGAATCATCACAGCACGCGAGCTGAACTGCACTGAGAAACTTATAGGTGCTGCTGTATTTTACTCTTTGAAAATATCATAGACGTTAAAACCCAACTACTTTCACAGTTTATTTGGAAAGTTAGCTGACTTTTGTCTTATGTTTCAATTACGATTTCTTGTACGTTCTTATTTGTGAAAATCAAAAATTTTAATAACTTATGCTACTATCCTCATGAGAAACAGTTGTATGAAAAAACTTTACTATCGAACTATCTGATCTTAGGATTTGGTGTATTAAGGTTTGGCAATATTTAACAGCATATTTAGCAGTATGCTGGTGCTTACAGCGCCACCTTCATACGTCTTTAGAGAATTACTTCTCTTCTCTCCAATTTTTATTACTTATGGTATCCCTTACCCTAGTCTACCCTTTCCTTTTATTCTGCCTTATATAATTTAAAATCGTCTTCACATAAATTGAAAAATCTTCAGGAAAATGATGAAATCAATAACGAAATTTATTTATTCCTGATCAAACTGTATTGTTCACTGACAGCCTAATTCCACTAAAGCTGATTTGTTTTCTGACGACTTATAAAATTAAGTAATTATAAAACTCTCCAATAAATCCACAAAATATTCCAATTGTCCAGTAACAATGTGAAATTAGCACGTCCGCAAAGTAAACGAGAAAAAACATTTCACTTTAATGTAATCAAACTGAGATAAATACTAAAAAAAGATAAGAAGTGTTCGGCAAATTAAATTGGAAATTTCCTTTGTTTTACACTCGATTCGCCCTAAGCACCATTTGATTACAACCGAAATACAACCTTACTTTTATCCAGTTAGTGTTCAAAACTGACTATATAATATTTATTGTAAAGATAGTCTTTGTCTAGAAGTCAAAAGAGGAAATTTTGTGTCGTATCGGATTTTAATTTCTTCTCGGTAGAATTAATGACTTTGCTTTCGCTTCTATCGCCTTTGTCGATTCATACGTTAAGAAGTCGATTGGGTTTAAATGTTTCACTGAGACTTTCTTGGACAATATTGGGTTTTGTAAACGTCTTAAGGTATCTCAATTAACTGCAGGTGCTATGAAATAAGATTTCCTATTTTTTTTTTGTTTACATTTTGAAATATATAGCAAAAATCATCTTCCTCGTCTTTATTTTTCACAAAATTAATTAGAATCGGCTACTAATGCAATTGGTTTTACCTGAAAATAAGTTATCCAAGGAGCCACTGTAATCGGACTTCCGCAACCCTGAGGGAGAAATGAATTTGAAGGTTGAACTAGTTGTTAGTATACTTTGTCGGACCGCCTCAGGGAGGTGTTGGACGCTAGCTTGGCGTCCGGACGCTTCCCTGAGTGCTGGCAGAGCGGGAGGCTGGTCCTGTTGCGCAAGCTGGGACGGCCTGCCGACTCGGTCGCGGCCTACAGGCCCATAGTGTTGCTGGACGAGGCGGGCAAATTGTTCGAGAGGGTGCTCTGTGCCCGCATCGTCCAGCACCTCAGCGAGGTGGGCCCCGACCTGTCGGACGCCCAATTCGGGTTCCGAGAGGGGCGTTCGACGGTCGATGCCGTGATGCGCCTGTGAGCTGTGACCGAAGAGGCGGTTCTGCGAGGAAGTTATCTCGCAGAAGGAGGCGGCGGAAAAGGCCCGGGAGGACGATTTCCACTCGGACCCGATCCGCCGCCGGCGAACAGGGCGGTGGAGTGGCCGCGGATGGGCGGGACTGGTTTTCCCCCCTATCCGCTTCACAGGCCACCCGCGAGGGGGGCGACGTTACGCGTGTGCCGTACGTCGCCCACATTGAGAGGTCTTAACATCTAGAAACGTTGCCCGCTTCAGTGCGGGCAAGCGCTGGGAGGGGTTCGGATGNTTCCACAACGTAAAAACAATAAAAAAAAAGTTGTTAGTATAGGCGTCCGGACGCTTCTCTGAGTGCTGGAAGAATGGGAAGCTGGTCCCGTTGAGGGCCTGCCAATTCGGTCGTGGCGGGCAAATTGTTTGAGAGGGTGCTCTCTGCCTGCATCATCTGGTACTTCAGTGAGGCGGGCCCCGACCTGACGGACGTCCAAATCTGGTTCCGAGAGGGACGTTCGACGGTCAATGCTGTGTACTGTGGCAGCGTGCTTTTGGTGGTGTCCCAGGAGGCGGCGCGCCTGGCACGCAGTGGTGTTTTATTTATTGGTGGTCGGGCGCATCGAGGCCCTGAGCTGGACTTTTTTTCATGAGCCCCACCGTAGTTCGCCTTCCAGCGCCTCCATAGTGGTCAACTCAATCCTCCTGAAGAAGGAGGCTACTCTTCTCCTTCCTCAGCTGAAAGGGTGGGAATTCACTTGTGATTCTTTAATGACAGATATCAATGGACGGCGATAGTTACTTAATAATTAAATGAGCCTTCTAAGCTCTGCCTGATTAAATGCATGAGTAGATCCCAGGAGTCACCATACTCATTGGAATGCAGATAATGCAGCATGGTTATTACGGCAGCTTTACTATTAGTTATTAAGTCCGCTCATTTCCCTTCTTTTTTTACGGAATAGGCAAGAGAAGAAGACAAAAAAGACAAGAAGACTTAGACGTAAAACAAGAAGTGAAACGATATATATTTGCAAGAGTGTAGTAAAAAACAGGTCAAAATAATTCTTTAAGGGTCGTATCGTCTATTATACGAACGTACTATCATATATGTAGCTACGTATATACGTAGCACCTGATGGTAAGCAATTACTACCGCCCTTGGACACAGACAACACCAGTGGCGTCACAATTGCGCTGTCGGTCTTTGGTGGATGAGACGAGGGATAGGGGTGCGGTCAGGGTATGGGCTTCCGGTTTCTTCATTCACAGAGCGCAAGCGCTGTTTCGTTGTGAGTTTTCTGTGAGGCCCTGGTATCACTCCAGTCGGGCCGTCCCATTCGTGCCAAAGCGCAGCTCTCCCTCAGTAAAATCATCTTATTGTGATCAATCATGACAATACATTCAATTAATTTTGCCTTACTTCCTAAAAATTTCAAACTAAACTGGGTCTCTGGAGTATCACAGTCGTAGACTGTTACTACAGCATTAAGTTTAATCTTCACACCTAGCTTCCAACTCAGCCAATTGAAGTGAATAAAAGGTCAAATGAAAGAGCTCGTTTCAGCAAATGTTCTTAGAGCAAAACTGCATTCCTTAGAAAATACAAAACCTAAGTAAGGAATAGAATGAAAGTTAGATAAATTCTAATACCTTATAAAAAGTTGTGTGTCTTTCATAAAATAATAAAGGAAAACGACTTAAAACATTAGCAGAAGGAATTCGCAATCCGTTTCATAAACAATTCATCTGTTAATATTTTCACAATCATTTGTGATAATGTAGGTAAAATAATGTATTACATCATACTTAACATACGAAGATAAATGCACAAGAACATTATTCAAAACACTATTCGCATTCTTTTGACATTGTTGTAGAAATGAAACTTATTCATGCACTCACGCATGTTCATATATTGTGTCTATATATCAAAACTTTAACGGCGCAGTATCTTTCAAAACTCCTCCGAAACTAAGTAATAGAGAAAATGCAACAACCTCTTTCAAAAGTACCGAACAACATCTAGCCAACGCTATTTGTTTCGTTTGCTTTCAAAATTCAACCCTAAAAATTTAAGGAAATGAATTAAAATTGATTGATCGTCTTACTAGCATGTTTTAGACTAACTCTATACTCCATTAATTTTCCATTCTTTAAGTGCTAACCATTTTAAAAAAAACATTGTAGAATTTAGTATGATGTAATAATATAAATATGCATACTTACCATGTTTATATCCTACCTATTTAATTTTTATTAATGACCAAGTGATTCCTATAGGTTTTGGGCTAATTATAGCTATGCCAATGTTTTTCAGACTTTTCACTTCAACACTGTTATTTAAAGAACTTTGGCTGTAGGATTGAATAGGCCAAACTGCAAACAGCAGATTTTAAAATAAGCATATTTGGGGAAGGAATTACTTGAGATTGCATTAAAGTAAGAATAACATTCATTACACTAATGAATGACTGGAAGGGTCTGAGTATACAAAAAGATATTAATCACCTTCTAGTCTACTTTTGATACCTGAATATGTCAATTTGTCGTCAAAATTCCATCCAAAATTAACATTATCCTGTAAATATACTTTACATCATTACAATAACCATCATAAAATTAAATTAAAATACTAGGATATAATAATAAAAAAACAAAAATATTTATATACAATCGTCATAAAAATCCTCCGCATCATCGCCTACTGGTAGCGTACAAAAGACTGACAGCATTGCCACGTTGAATGGTAATGCTAATTCCAAAGGCCGGCCTTCTGGTCACAAGAAGCGTCAATCAGTTGATAGATCATTCGCACAAGCGATATCAGAGATACAAGCGATCACAATATTGCTTTTTTACAAGAATAAGTAACATTTTGATCGGTCTAAAATTCATAGCTAAACATTGAGAAACTCAAAGGATATTATGCAACTGCATTGAAATGTATTATCGTAAGAGATAGTACGTATGGAGTGTTACTATGGATTATACCAAAGTTTTGAAAAGTAAAGACATAAATACAATAACAATTTTAAATTGCAATAACAAAACCAAAGAAATCCAAGATCAAATGAGTTTAAACTGCGAACAATATTCGAAAAGAGATGAAATAAGACAAACTCTGTTGTACTTTTCTATAAAAGTGATATTTGTTATCCTGCGTCAGCGGTGCTCTAGCCAAATGCAAATAGCCCGGGTGGTCATACACTGTATTTGTGCAGACCGTAGATGTTTCGTTTGATAGGCAATATTGTTCGCCAAGTGAGCAGCTGCCCTTATGTCTATTTGCCTCAAAATGCTGAATCTATTTTTCGATACTCAGTGAGAACAAATGTTTGTTTGAGACAAATATGTACTGGAGTTTGTACTACTGGAATATGCAAACTATTATGATTTAGCAACACGTGAAGTTATGCGATTTGTGCAAATTGAAGATAAAAGATTTGGTGAGTAGTGGCATTTATATTTATTATTTTCTTTGAGTCGTATAGGTGGTAAGCGCTCTGCCGCGATGGTCTCAAGCATCACACTTGTTCAAATTGTCTTTATCTTGTCCAATTAAATTGTTTTAAGAAAAATTAGGCTAATTGACATCTCTCAATGGATACTTGTAACTTAAGAGTGACAAGTGCATTGCCGACCCTAGAAAAAGCAGAGACTCACCTAATGGAAAAACATCTCCAGATCATGTCAATGCCTACTATACTGTGATTATCTAATCAATCGTGATACCAGCAGTATTCTTGAGGGTAGGATTTTAGGAATTTTATTTTAGAAAACGATTACAAATGCACACTTGTATTTCTTGATTTAAATACAGTCTAGATTCCACTTAAACCATAGAGACATGGGATCGCACGAAAAACTATGCTACACATTTTTCATTTATTATTACATTTGTTGAATAAATAATATTTATGCTAGAATATGTAGTGTATGTATGATACATGTATCATACACTACATATTCTAGTATATAAAAGACTACTAAGGTCTAATTTAAAAATCTTTACATTAACTTAATGTCAGATAAAGTTAAATGCATAATTGCTCAAGTTACTTTGTAAGTAGAGTAGACGTACGTAGATTGTTGAAGTCTACTTCACTCCAAAAGACGAAAGAAGATTCACTCAAAGGAAGTGCCTTGAGCGTTGTCTGTTAATGTTGAAATTATTATGTATGAAATTCACAGTGCTAATAACTAAAGTATTGCTCGGTACAAGTAAGAATTAAATATATTTTATGTATTTTTTTATTGAGAAAGGTTGTTACTATTTATATATATGCAAATAATAAATAAATTTGTGTACGTTTCGAAAATCCTAAAGTCTCTACACTCGTTGAACTTCAATTTAGACACGACACACAACACGCCAAAAGATAGTTTTTATGTATTTTTCGCACCACTTTTGCTCCTCATTCTAATTAATAAGAAGTTTTACAGCAAAGCATGGCAGAGTATACCTAGTATATAAATAAAAGTTTCAGGTTATTCGGGGAAAATAATGAAGTCCAAATGAATTGTTTTTGGCTACACGTAAAATACTATCGTAAACTTTTAAACTAGCTCTCGTGCAGCTATTTCCCCGTAAAAATTGTTGCAATTGATTAAGGTGATAATCCCCAGCACTTGATTTCAAATCCAGATACCCACTTTATAGTTCACATGCAGATACTAAATATTTTGACATTTAAAAACTACAACTAGTAATTACCTATGCATAATTGCAGCTCAAAAAAGCAATTAGGGTTTCATTAAGAATAGTTTATGCACTCTTAAAGCTTAAAAGATAATGGTATTATATAAGCGTTGATCCTGTTTTAAAAAGAACGTAAATATCACTAAGTTATCTAAAAATTTTAAAGACTATCTTAAAAAGAACATAAGATTACATATATTTTAAAATAGACATATTTTGAAATAAACTCCCTCTAGAAAACTATAACTTCTCTTAAGCCGTATAGAGTTAAATTACATCATTGTATAGGACCAACATTAAAACTTTGTTCGTCATACTACGACCGCAAGAATATAAATTCCTAGAACCCATAATAAAGTCCAACACAAAGGTCAAAAGTCGCCATAACTTGTGTAATGAGAAATGAACAATGTGGACTTTCAATAGAATATTCCAAAGTAGCAGAGTGAAACTCTGAATCACCTATTTAGAATCCAAATCTCCCTATGCAAAAGTTTTTGCAATAATCCCCAACATGGAGTTCCAGTGACTTCAAATATCACACGGAAAGCTGAACTTAAATCTCAAAATATTAGGTTCTTTTTTCTTTGGAGGTTTAAAAAATCTAATAAATTTTGTCTAGCATGCAACATTTGCTTCGTCACCCTCAAGGGATATTGCAGTGTGCTTAGCAGGAGAGTTTGACTTTTTAAAAAGTCCTGATTTAGTTTTTATTTGTGTTTGCGACTTCTACTTTCAGCTAGATTCGTTTCAGCACGCGATTAAGTGTACACTTGAGTGACTTTAAAACTTTGAATTGTAGGCAACTTGTTCGATGTCAATATTCCCTGTTTATGAATTGTCCTTCTGCTGACCATAAGCGTCATCTTTTATACTACTGCGTTGCTTATTTGAAAAACTACGTACAAAAATAAAGGTGACTACGGAACCCCCCTCTGTACATGGCACGCACTTATTCAGTTTTTCATTATCTATATAATCAAAAATCTCCATAGATCAAGACATATTTTCATACCAAAGGATACAAGACTATAAATATTATTTATATCAAATGACGCAAAATGATAAGTTTTTAAAAGTAAGATTTTTTTAAACATCGCCGAGTGCTTTTGAAAAGCAATTTTAATAATTATGATATTATTCTTATTCAGTAAATTTTTCATATAACATTTTAATGTAAAACACAATAAAGAAACTTACTTTTCTAATTTTCATACTTTAGTAAATGTTATCAACAAATTCCAATGCTGATATTCTTAAACAAAACTGAGAGTAGGTTTTATAAAAACTTGATTTACACACACTTTGATTTTAAATAATAAAATTTAAGCATTTGGGTAAGTTGGTACTAAATTCAATGATTGTTTAATGAAAAAAATGAATTAGTAGAGCCACAATGATTTCAGCACAAACGGACCGGCCGGGGCGGTACCACTCTCACACAGAAGATCAACGTAAAATAACAGCATTTGTGCTGTCGTGTTTAGTCGGTGAGTGCGAGACCGGAGGCCTTTTAATGCAATGAGTATGGTGACCACCACTCTCGGATTCTGCTTATGCTTTCCATCAAGCAGTATAGAGTCACTTTGGCAGGCCCATAAAGAATAATACTGTAATACTACTCACCCAATAAACCTCACCATAAAGTTTGGGGGAAAGTGTAGCAGAAGTTACTTCGTCAGTAAAAGTTGAACCAGAAGGCACTCTTTTTATGGCACGGGTCAAGCATCAGTCCCATCTAAGACTTGAACATACGCTTTCTCTTACTTAGTCAATATGGCTGCCCCGCTAGCCTGCTCCCTGTCCGTATTAGTGACTAAATTTAACACATTTCTTAACACTGATTGAAAATTGATTATATTTCCAAATGAATTTATCAGCCAGAAGACCAATAATTAAATTAAAATGTTGTCTGCGTGATTGGCCAAGTGGCTTAAGTGGTTTACCGCGGTCGCGACCTTCGGCGAGGAAGTCATCTCGCAGAAGGAGGCGGCGAAGAAGGCCCAGGAGGACGATTCCCACTCGGATCCGATCCGCCACCGGCGAACCGGGCGGCGGAGGCGCGCCTACCAGAGCCTCATGCCGCCCTGAGTGTGGCCGCGGAAGAGTGAGACGGGTTTTCCCTTCCATCCGCTTCACAGGCAAGCCGCGAGGGGGTGACTTCACGCATGTGCCGTACGTCGCCCAAATTGAGAGGATTTAACATCTAGAGACGGTGCCCGCTTCAGTGCGGGCAGGCGCTGGGAGAGGTCCGGATGGCGTAAGAAAGATCCCTCCCGTCTCAGGCGCAGAGTGGCACACCATGTGGCTTAGTCGGTTCGATTCCGACACACCGCCCTGCCACAAACCCCAGTGGGGTGAAGGCCCAAAGGGGTTTCCACACGTAAAAAATAAGTGGCTTAAGTGGTAGCCACCCCGCTTTCTACTACGCCAAGTATTGTTGGTTCAAATTCTACATGTGATAACACTGTGTCATCCGCAAATTGTTGTTCTGATTCTGGGTGTTCTTCGTGTACATTTCATCAGTGTTCGTTAAGTCTCCCGCGACACACGATTTATATTCCTAATGCATTACTTGTCGATAAGAAAATAATCAGCCTAATTCTTTTGTAATTTTACACATTGCACCAACACCACATAAAATAGGGCGCTCAAAAAAGATAATAGTTTCCAACGCAATTCACAATTCATCGTGTGTCAAGAGATTTTCATTCTATCAAGACTGTTATTTATTTATATATCTTTATTGTATATATGCAAAAATACAAAGTTAAAACAGAGGATGAGTCACAAATATGCAAGTGATACAATAGGCGGTCTTACCGCTTACGGCGATCTCTTCCAGACAACCACAACACGGATTTTCGGTATTTATAAAACTTAAGGCAGCTCACTTACAAGTAACACACCTAATCCTCTGCGGAATGGTTAAAAATATCATTTAAACAATCATGCACGGAAATAACACCCACTCACTTTCACATATATATATATATATATATATATTATATATTCTACTAAAAAGAGGATAGAAAAAAATAGATAAAAGGGAAAGAATATGCAGATTCCGGCGAAAGCGTATTGGTAGCCACCTGAGCTTAGAACGAAAATTCTATCTTCTTCATTAGATTCATATTTGCGTAATCCAAATATAAATTTAGCGCAGAGATTTTGAAGTCGCTCAGGTTTATTCAGTTAGTCTTCGGTGAGATCCAGATAGCTGACATCGGCATAGCCAAGGATGGGAAGTAGAAGAGATTGTGCGAGCGCAATTTTAGTGTCAGTGGGAAGAAAGATTCGTAGCCTTCGCATAGATCCTGCTGCAGCAAATAATTTACGGCTAACTTCCCCAATCTGAGGACCCCAAGATAAGTATCTATCCATATAGATCCCCAAGTTTTTAACATTATCACTACATGGAACAACGAGTCGTTGCAACAAACATCTGGCAGCTGCTCAAAGTTTATTGTACACAGTAACCTGGAGCTACCCACTATAATTACTTGTGTTTTCTTTGGGTTTACACTTATTCCATATTCCGTGCACCAGTTGCATATCTGCTGTAAGTCTCTGTTAATGACATCCACTGCTTACGTTAAACTGTCTGGAGTGGCTATATATATAGTTTATTGTAAGAAAATATGTCACCTTAGATTCCATAAAAAGCATACGTACATTGACGTTGACTGCTTTCACTAGCTTTATCATATGTTACTTCATGAACAAGTAGAAGATGAGACATGTAGTGAATAACAAATTCTATTGAGCATTATAATAATTTTATTAAAACACGTCGGTCGTTTTGGTTTTAGAAAATTGAATGTATTCACTGTAAGCTTTTAATCAGTCAGCCGTATTTGCTAACCTTGTTCCAAAACAAACACATTCGTCTCATGAAGACAAGTTTATGTATTCGTTTGAGTCGTTCTCGTTTACGGGCTGAAGAGATATTGACTTAATTTTATGGTACAAATTATGTGTTCCATGAAGGTTATTAAAAGATGAAATTATTCTGTATTAGAGCGCAATATTAAAAGATAAATTGTGTGCCAAATGATGTTAGGCGGTCGTTGTAATTGGTTTGAGACTATGTATATATATAATAATTAAATAGAAAACATTTGTTAAGATAAATTTATTTGTGAAAAACAAAATAAAAATATAATTATCTTTTTATTTATAATAGGGGCAAACAGTTCACGTATTGCCTGATGGTAAGCGATTACCACCACCTATGGGCACTCGCAACACCAGAGGCGTCACAAGTGCGTTGCCGGCCTTTGAAAGATGAGGTGGGTCCCCCCCCCCCCTCATCTTTGAATTGGCGTAAGAAATAGATTAAAGTGTACAAACTAAATATCATACATTTTGAATTAAGATAGAAAATGAAATAAAAAGTTAGTTTGAATAGTCATAAACAAAACAGGCGTAGCAGGTTTATCCTTGAACCCTACATTATTGAAATAATAAAAAAAAGGAATGATATATTTAAGTACAGTCGTGTCTTTATCATTTTGCACATCATAACTTTATGCTATTCTACTTATGAAGCAATTCAATTTTCAATACGGGTTTCAAAGTCAATTTACTTAGTAAATGGAAACTTCTAGGCGCGACTAATTACTATAAATATCTCATGTTAAGTTCTCTAATGAATAAATCTGATTAGTATACAATTGTAGTCTACCTTCTCTTGTTAAGAGAATATTTTAATAATCACTTAAGAGGCGAATCAGATAAGTTTTGACTTGTCAAGACATAAGTGTTTAAATTTATTGATGTGAATGCACACGCTGAATACTGTGTTTTTTTTGCAAAAATGAATATCAATCTCTAGTAAAAAAGTTTGACAAAAAACAGATTTTTTTTGCAGAACTTTAATAAAAATCTTAACTTTGCTAATAATAATATAATCTCTTAATCAGTCGCGTATTAGTCATTTTAACAAACGTTATTTCATCTTCAATGAACATATTTAACAACCATAAAAATCACTTCAAAATCATTTCATTTATTCGATTAGCACATAATAGCTCAAATAATCTTCCCAGCATCTTTCGAATTTACTCCGTTGTGGTGACGCAGACATAATGTGTAGGAAATGTGTTCAATGGATCGCGTTTTATACCCAATTCTACAGATGTATAGCCAATGGTAGCCGCCATTTTATTGACATTTGATTATTCATTCCGTCCTTCTTTTAATGACGTGCTCACAAAAGTTATGAGTGGAGCACAGCCTAATGTCGTTTAAGAGCTTTGGAATTCGTGATTGCTTTCTAATTATTTAATACAACTGAATTCATCATATTATAATTAACTTAGTTATATAAATTCTTTATAAGTTTCAAGCTCTTCTTTGATTACAATCTCAATCTTGAAGTAGCCTTACAAAACAATTTCGGGTATACAATGAAACATAACTACATTGTAGTTATGTTTAATTTAATACCCGAAATTGTTTTGTTTTTAGGTAAGACCACTAGGTAGGTACTTACGTATGTTCTTTAGGTAGGAGAATACTTTGAATATTTTACATAATCATTTCTTTACCTTAGTTGTATTCTCTTTAACGATAACGTTGAAATAATGAGTAAAGAATAAACCAAACCTTACAAATTGCAAAACATTTAGATTTTTCATGTTCTTTAAAAAATATATATATATTTTTATACGCTCAAAATGCTATCCACATGACTATCATGTATTAAAATATCCATCCATATGGTCGACCAGACAACTTCGCTACCATTTTCTTGGAAGAAAATTCCAGTGGACATTGAATAATGTTTCCGCCTAAGTACTTTGTACTACGAAACAAATTTTAAACATTTTTCTTGCTTTCATACTCCATGAAATTACGTCTAGTATTTAACAGTACGAGCAATAGACACGAAGAATATTAAAAAGAATTTGAAATCTTAGAGGACAAACGTGGTTATAAGTAGTGTCATGAGTCAAACTTTTGTTAATAGAATGGCACTATTGATTAAGCCATTAAATCAAATTGATTTTTCACCAAACTCCAAATTATAAAAATACTTATTATTTAAAATAAGTCATCCTTAAAACTGAAACGATTATATAGAGTAGTACATTTTTTTACATTTATTTCAATTTCATCGAAAATGTTTGTCTTGCCTTTTGAGTCTTAAAATAACCTTTGTAAGGTATTTCAAGAGCAAGGGCGTTATGCTGTTCATGAGCTCTGTAAATAATGAACATAGCCTGAAATAGACAGCCACGCCTCTATTTGCAATCCTTTACAGAATGGTCAGGACAATCGTAAGGAAGTATGAACTATCGCAACTCCTCTAGATGAGCCTGTTGAAGATATTCTTGAATGGATTCCTGTCCAATTCATTCAACTTTATAAATTGACTGAAAAGCAATTATTAGACAAAAAGTTATTGATTTCAAAGAGTGTTTTAAGGATTATGTAACTATATTACATATTCACAGCCCGTTGTAATCTACTGCCGGACATAGGCTCTCCCAAGGAACACCACAGAACCCGATCTGCTGCTCCCTGCATTCAATCGCTGCCAACCCTCTTACCGGATACCATACGACTAATATTACAGCGCACGTAAATATGAATTAATTGGAAACTTGACATTATGTAACTGTTTTAATAAAACTAGAGCCAGCTTCAATAATCCATACTAATATTATAAAGAGGAAAGATTGGATCTTTTGTTTATTGTTTGTAGCAAGTTAACTCGAAAAGTACTTCACCGATGTGAAACTTTCACCACCAGAAAGCTTAATTATTCTCAACTAGCATAGGCATATTACATTTGTAAAAAAGTTATGGAACCTTATAAGAACTTTGATATTGATGCCCGAGGTGAAAAAAAAAATACCCCCAAAATCTCTACATCGCGTGCGGTGCGGACAGTATTGGCAATGGAGCAAAATAATGTTTAATGTTACTACAGTTTTATAGAGGACATCAATATCCTCAAAAAGGTACCATATGTCTAATTATTATGGCTATTTCACTATAACAACTTTTTCGTGTTAAAATTTGTGAGAGTGAGGTCGATACAAACTAAGCTTCATTATTCGTGACTTGGTATTAACTCTTATCCTTTATACGATTTTATTACCTCATATTTAAAGCTATATAAGTACCTATGAATTACTTTTTGAATTATTCAATTCAGACATATCATTCAAAAGTTGTAGTATAAAAAGCATAAGTCAAAACATTTTACTACGACATCGGTTGGAACAACCGTTATATTAACTAAAATTAAAGTTTGCAGCCGACTCCCGGCTGAATCCTATTAGACCGCCTTATAAGAAAACACTGTATTTACGACATTGTTTATTACAATATATCTCTCTGAGCCTACTAAATTTAACTCATATTTTCGGAGAATTATATCCGTTAGAACAACCAGCTGTATTGTAAACATTTCAAAAGGTAACAGTATCCACACCTGGCACACTAAATAGTCTTTAAGATCAAAAATTAAACAAAACACGCGTGTGTGCAATATAATCGAAGCCTGCATTTTCATTTTTCTTTAGTCAGTTTAGTACATATCGGAACACAAAACGCACCAAAACATATTGTTGAGTTATTTGTAAAACTTTTAACATGTTGCAAAGAAAAATAAAACAAATTATTATATAAGAAAAATCGCGTATTCTATCAAAGCTTGAGAGTGGAATTTTAAACAAAGACTTGGCAGCGGAATATGTTGCGTCACACTTGACATGTCAAATATTTGGAAAGAGAGAAAAATAATTTAAACACTTTTAAGAACAATTTATTGAAAACGTAACCAGCAAAAGACGACGAAGCACACAAATATTGAGCCAACAAGATGCCAATAAATGGATAATTTTTTCAACTAATAGTAAACGTTCAAAAGGTGGTGCATTAAGTCCTTCTTATGATGGAAGGAAGAATAAGCAGAAAGTGTTAATAAATGACTAAAAAAAGTATCTTTCGTTTGATTTTTTTCATCAAGCTCCGATATGTAGTGTGAGGGGTGTTAGATATATATTTACGTGTGAATCTGTGTGTCTGTCGTATCTCTCTGTTGTCGTCTGTTGGTTCTGGCGGTATCACAGCTCCCAAAAGATTTTGATTATTTGTTTTGTCAAAAACAGACTTGGTCGAGTGCTCTACTGTGTTTGGAAAGTTAAAATGTATAATATTTAAATTTATGGTTAAATAACCTTTCTGTCATATAACACCATATAACTGATAAAAATTGTTGATATGTATAAATATACCTGACACCCATGTCCCAATCTTAGACTCGTGAAACCTAAATCTGTAGTTTCTTCTCAGATAAGTCCAGTCAATCTGTTAGGAACTTTATCAGTGGATGGTCCTTAAAGGTGTATTTGAATTTTATAATCGAACATTTTATGTAGGTATATCACTAGATGAGCCCCATATTTTTTGGATTCGTTTCTTACCCTATTTAATAGTGTTGATTTAATACTAAAGATTATAATACTTATTGTTTCGTTCGAAATACACGAATTTTATATTAGTACAGTCCTTTTTAATTGAACCTAAGTAATACAACAAGACATAAAAAAATTACCATCAAAAATAAAGCCTGCCTTAATTAAAATGTATAAAAAACGTTGAAGTTGTATAATTAGAAATAATTAATGTTGTATTTCACAAAATGGACGTCACTTTATTTTAATATTCGCACCTCGAGTGTCAAGATTTGAATAAATTTAATAAATTACTTTTTCATTTGAATTTCAATGGCGTACAAATTACAGCTGGCATGGTGTTATATTGTTTTCTATGACAGGATTCTGCAGTATTTATTACAGAATTGTATTTTACTTATCTATTTTTTTATTAATCATAAAATTATATCGCGATAAAATTATGAGTGTCTATAATAATTTAGCAATGTTTTCCTAGCCGATTACGTCCACGATGTCCAGTCTCAACGGAGACCAGACAACTACGCAGGAGATATAATAGTCCACAAGTGTGTGCGCAGACACAGGTGCAATTCCTGTTCCGTCTCTCTCATAATCTGATAGGACAGTTAACTAGACATTCCGCTCATCATCTTGCGACTAAGACCTGGATTATGATAAAACTAATGAAACCAAAGAATCGTTCAACTCATTCAAAAACAGTACAAAACTAGGTTGAGACAGCTTTAATACTGCTATCAGACGCGAACATGCAAAACTCAAGTACTAGACGATTACAAAGTTCTATAAAATAAAGACTACATACATAAAAATCTCACAGTAGGATGAATATTTAAGTTACCAGTTCGTAAATAAAATGTACGTTACAAATAAAGTACGAAATACGTAAATTAAAACAGCAAACACAAAAATGCAGTAAAATAAACGAACCCAACGGTCGACATCGCCACAGTTCGAGTGAGTACACAAGTGAACATTTTCTGTTAATTTTTAAAAAGACTTTATAAACTAAAACGCAGCTTAATCCCGTGATGTATGGGTTGTTCGTTGCTTGAAAATGTTCACTAAATGTTGTATATTTTTATCATAATTTCCAAACAACAGGGTTATAAAAATGTATATACATACCCATAGCATATAGAGGTGTGTTCAAAAAGTATCACGAATTTTGAATTTTCGCGGGTTACGTATATTCGAATTTCGATTTTTTTTGGTGGCGTTATTTTGGTACATATGTCGCTCACTTATGCTGACAAGTTCAGCCATTTAAATGTTCAGTTAATTGTAAACATCTGCTTGCGCGTGTTTTGGTTCGTCTTCGATTTTTACCTATTTAAAAAAAAAATGGAACCGAGAATTTGTATCAAATTTTGTGCAAAAAAAGAAATTAAGTGTGCGGGTGCATTCCGAATGTTGATTGTGGCACATGGAGAAGCTACTTTACACAAAACAACGTTTATCGGTGGTACAAAATGTTTTTAGAAGGCCGAATAGATGTGAACGACGAAGAGCGTGCCGGACACCCGAGCACTTCAACAACAGACTAAAATATTGATGAAGTGAAGAAAATGGCATTGGCCAATCGTCGAATCACCGTTAGAGAAATTGACGACGACCTAGGCATATCGATTGGCTCGTGCCATTTAATTTTAATCGATAATTTGGGCATGAGACGACTCGCCGCTAAATTCGTACCAAAATTGCTCAATTTCGATCAAAAACATTGACTTGGATTGGACAACGCATCTTATAATGGCTAGTATTCTTAATTAACGACAGAACAGAGTGATTATATCGTCACACTCCCAACATTAATTTATTACAATCACAGTGTTACGGTAAAATAATGACATATAAACGTCAAAGGGTTTTATTTTTGAGATTTAAAAAGCCTAGAATCTTTTTATAAGTAAAACTGGCTTTTATAGTTTAACACGAGAGTTATTATCTTTTTGGTGTATGGGCCCGCTAAAATATTTCTACTCTGCCTGATGGAAGTCATAAGCAGAATCCAAAAGTGGTATTCATCATACTCATTACGAATGCAGACAATGTCCACACCATAGTGGCCTAGTGTTGATTCTGCATCATTGGGCTTCTTAACGTAATCTTCTCTCTCTTTCTCGTGTCCTAACTTAAACTTAACATAACAAAGTAAGTTATAGTCTCATATATCAATCGCTTACGTTTTCGAACCTGCCCTTCAACAAAATAAATTAACGTACAAATATCACTAGCGCTATTATTATCATGTACGCACACCGTTAACCTATTGAAAACATTTCAAGAAGAAAAACCGACGAAAAAATCCAAAATCCATCCCTTACCGAAACACGTCCAATAAAATACGATATTAACCCTTGCCGTTACATTTACACGGTCATAAGTTTCGGATTAAAAAAGAGGGGGTGAGGCGAGTGGGGTGTGCAATGAATAGGAAGAAATCGCCAGCGGATGAGTACGGTCCCTATTGTCGTGCGGCCTTACGTATTAACTCGGTGTGTGTACACTGTATAACACTTGTAATACATTTGATATTATTGTGACAATCTCAAAAATGCTTCTTCGTCTATCGTTCAGTCGTACATACATTCAGAGTAACACAAATTACATTTCAAGAGTCATATCACGATGGTGTAATGTTGATAAAGGAAAATGGTTTTCTGCATTCAGGTGGGAACGTTATGCATGAATCTAATAAGCTTAGGTACCTCAAACATGTAACTATACACATTCAAAATAAAAGAAAATTATGCAAATGATTTTTATATACCAGGCTTAGCTCTTTTTGGACACCCAAGGAGTCAGAAGTGAACTGACGAGCGATAGAAGAAAATGGAGGAAGAAAACTCATTGCAACAACCCCAAATAAAGTGGGAAAAAGGTACGAAGATAATGATGATGGATACCTAAGTTTTTTTAAAATTAATTTAAGATTAGACATAAATGTATTACATAATAAAACTGCTTCTTATAACAGAACGAGTATATCTCGGTATCTTAGTGCCAACGCTCACGATGCAATAATAATGTGACCCATGTTTTGGCAGCATGTCATCTAAATGTTATTACGCAAGTGACACGAACGACACTCACGATGTCGTCAAATTTTATGTCTGGCGAACTATATCGGTCTATGTGTAATCTGTGTATACTGTCATTACCTATGGAGATTTAAGAACACAATTTTATTTAAATATTCCCAGAAAAACACTTACTGCTATAAGCTTGAATGAGTAACAAGAGATATACAAAACATTTCACATCATTTACTAACATTTTAGACCTTATTTCTTTTAAAGAAAAGTCTTCAACCGAAGATACTTAAGGATTGGTTTTGTAAACAAGAAGTATGATAAAGGCAAAAGTGGATTCGCGATTTTTTTACCGTTGGAGAGCCGCGCTTTGAAATAAATAAGCCGGCTCGATTGGAATGATGCAACGTTCGGTGTACAACAGCGTTAGTGCAGTATTTCACCGAGCGAGTGAGAATACCAGAGACCCATACCTCTAAAACCCGTCCCCCCATCGCCTTCCCCCAAAAGCCGGCAACGAACTTGTGACGCCTCAAGTGTTGCGCGTGTCTATGGGCGGCGGAAATTGCTTACCATCAGGCAATACGTCTACTCGTTTGCCCCCTATACAATACAAAATACTTTGATTCATGTATTACCTATTCATGTAGTACCTATTCTCGGAAGAGGTTCTCAACTTGATTGGTATTTTTTTATGTATGTACACTAGTTATTTCGTCAATTGTAGACCAATTTAGAAAATTATTTTGTATTCAAAAGTGTATGCTCGTGAGGGAATGGGACTACCATTACCACCAAATCAGGATCTGAAGATTGGGTCCCAAGGGAATTGAAGGACAGTCAAGTTTGTTAGTTGTTCTTTGTTTTTAATATATCCTGTGAAGCCATTATCATGATGATGATGATGGAAGAACAACTCCTTAACGGTTGGGAGTTGGAAGATAAATATTTAATTGCCATATGCATGTTACTTTTAGTTGTATTCTTTCAAGTTTCTTTCAAGCTCACCCAAGCTGATGATAAAAGGCAAAGCTCGTTAACAGTTAAGGATTAAAGGATGTTTTCAATATCATACGTACACATTTACACTTATTTATTTTAGTTATAGAACTTTATTGCACACCAGTAAAGTAAAGAATATTGTACAGAGACAAAAAGAAATCTACAGATGATTTCGCTTCAGAGACTGCAACCGGCTTCAGTGCGTCTTCGTAAATAACACCAAGCTCCATCATTGACGGGACCCAATGCCATTTACCGCCAAGCCCAATAACATAGATGTTGCCTTCCCGGGTCCAGCACTTATTTACACCGAATCTCTCACGTGCAGGCATAAATACGTTACTCCGTGATTTGGTCAGAAACTCAGATATGGTAATGCGGGTGCACTTAGTTTTTACAAACCATGCTGAATTACGGATTGTAGACTTCTTAAATTTGACTATTAAAGGTTTAGGCTTACTTGCTGGTAGTTACCTAGCAAACGTTCTAGTGCTGCTTTATTACAATGAATGAATAATTAGATTTAGACAAGAATTGTTAGATAGTATTTGAAGTAGAGGCATTTTATTTTACGCTTTTTAGCATTTCTATTTCGGAAGTTTTATTTTGATGTTTTATTAAATCGTTTTTTTTAAGTTTTATTAGGTTTACATTCCATCGGTTAATAGACACCTCACTCCGAATATCAAAATTTTGAGCCAGTAAAACTGGGGGATTCAAAACTGTGACAAGCTATTTGCGACTTTGTCTAGTAGCCATCGCGTCCTATCGACTTTTAATCAACTCGTAGTATAATTACACGAGACTATGTAAACTGTAAAAATAATAATATATAATACAACTTTAACTTATGTAGGTTTTTTACAAACTATCTAAAACTTTCAGCTATTGCATAGCTTGGATGGATTGAGATGCATATGCGCACTGCACGCGAACCATCATCTGACTGTCCGTGTGAAAATAAATTATAATCAATGTTATTATACATATATATATACTTCTGGTTCAAGAATATCTTAGTGCTAAACCATAAACGATAGGTATTGCCACAAAGCAACTTTACAAAAATACTTTACAAAAAATATACTTAAAAAGGAAATCATTTTAGATTCACCAATCCATAGCGTTATTTACAAGATGTTAGATCCAATTTACATGCATATTCAGTAATACATATTTACACGCACCTCATCCGTCATAGCGCTGTTAAACTAAAAATGTATTCATTGGCAGACATTCCGCGTTTGGCGGTGTAATGATGTCACTAATTGATATGGAGTACGCACTGCGCAAGATGGCGGCTACGTGAAAGCTTTTTGAATATTCATCGGCGGGGAAATGTGCGGTGGTTGTGTATCACTTAGTACTGTAGAGATGCTTGCTTTTATTTGCTGTAGTTTTTAACGATGTAGGTCTTTTATTATCATTTAGATACTTCTGAACCTTTTTCATATTAAAATTTTTACTATTTCCAAATGCTCTTGGTTTATAAACTTCATCAAAAACGGGCCTTTTTATTGTTGTAACGTCGTTAGAATTTTTGAGCCAACGTATTTTATTTTAGCAAAATACGTAAATTGTATTTTTAAATATACACTTATGTTCAAAGACTACATGGCATGGACATTTCATTGTTAACCAAAATTTTGATGCATTTTCATATTTAACATTTGTGTTATTAATCTCTGTTTCTTGTAAGTTACTCGTAGTACACATTTTTTTGGAATAGGGGGCAAACGAGCAGACGTATTGCTTAATGATAAACGATTACCGCCACACATGGATACCCGCAACACCAGAGGCGTCATATGTGCGTTGCTGGCATGGCAAGTCGAGCACATACTTTCGAAAATTGGCCATCTGTTAATGTAATACAAAAGCCTTATCAATATTCACAGAGCATGAGTGTAAGCACAAACACAGGTGGGAAGACGTGTGCAGCACAAGCTGGTGGCTACCACGTCCCACCATTCCCGCCCCACCAGTCGCACCCGTAAGTGAACTCAGCATAGTATTAAAATTTGACTGTAATATACCAATCATTCGTGTGGTTAATCCAATACAAAGTATCACCACTATAAGTCATTCCGTAGGTGTCGTGAAAGCTGGCTAAGGGAGCACTACACAGGACGACACTGGCAAGTTACTTGAAACACCCTTTACTTACAGTTCTGACAGGGTGGTATATAATATAGGCCAAAACCTCCTATTTAACGAGAGCCTTATGTTTGGACATTAGCCATTAATAATTCACTGCTGGCTGACTGTCAATGACTATGATTATACTAATAGTATTTTCGACCTAATCAAGTATAGGATACGATTATGAAGTCATAAAATCAATAATGTAGTTTAATCGTGAATTTGTAAATTTCAGGTGTTAGTTTTTGTTTCTTTGGTGATTTGAAGTAGGATGGGGAGTTAGGAGCTTGACTCAGACTTCACTTATTGAATATATTATTGGCAGTCCGTAATAATATAAAATGTGTAATCACCAATCCGAGTTTTTGTGTTATAGGGCTGCCAGTGGAGTAAGTAAAGTAAATGGAGAACCTCTAGCGCCACCACGGAGTATGGGGAAGAGGATGGCGGGAGGTGAGGGGGGATGGGTGTGGGTCTCGAATATCCTCACACACTTGGTGAAACATAGTGGAAGCGCTGTTACACACTGGTTTTTTGTGAGGACATGGAATCACTCCGCTTGATCTAACCCATTCATACCGAAGAGTGGCTCTCAAACAGTAAATTATTTAAATCACACTCACTATACTTGAAAGGTGACATTGAGGTGCAGAAAAGTAACCTATGCTTGACTTAGACTGAAGCTGATAAATCCCGGTCTCAAGTCTTAGATGGTATAACAAAATAAAATCTTTAGTCAATAATTAAATCTGTTGAGAAAGTGATAGAGATTTTTTTCTTTTAAACTGTTTCTGAAATAAACGATGAACTTAATCAGCAATAATATACAGTGAGGTTAATTTAATACGGTATTTATCTAGTGGGAGGTCAGACTGCCGCTTCTGAGATGTATAAATATACTCTTAAGAAATGTGAATGATTTTAAATAGTCTTTTATTAAATTCATCGGACAAGAATTCCTATTTCATTTGTATTTATTCCTGAAGTACTAAGTGACACTAATTGGAATCAATTTGGTTTAAATTTCAAGCTGCCGCTGGACGTTTGAATATTAATTTTCCTCTCGTTCCATCCAACACTATTTTGTCATTAAATTTGAATCTATTGATATCCTGACGTTTGATCTTAGCTTTCCTATTTATGGAAACCAGTATTAATCATCAATATAAATTCATCGAAAGGTTCAAAATCGAAAAACGTACTGTCGTAACCGATTATCCATTTATGAATTGATCTTTAATAACATGGCTTGCCGGCACTGTTAGCTTAGTATTCTCACTACAGTAGATTGTTTTCCCCACCTCTCTATCCTATGCCAAAATATAACACGATTGGGATCATCCATCACGTCAGCCCATTACATAGGTTAGAAGATACAAAATTGAAGCCAAGGTTTATGCAAATTTAATAGAATATAAAAACAAAGATAAATTGTTTCTGATACGATTTTCGATAGAATTTATTGTTTGTGGAAATGTGAATATCTACTTGAAACAAAGGTTAAGTAAATCTAAAACGTATTTTAAAATACGTCTCAAGAACGATCCTGAACAAACAAAACTTAATACTTTTTATACACCTCTTTAGCATTCGTTACTATAAAATGTCTGCCAGTTGCTATGTAATCTTAGCAACTCTTTGAATTTTTATTTAGTGTATAAGGATACGATTTCCATTTTGGTCACTTTGCAAATGTTTTCTACTCTCTCATATATTCAAATGTTCTATAAAATAGTACAGTTTATGATAAAAGTGATTGTTCTGAACCTGATTTTTAATAACATCATATTTTTCAATATACTTATTAATCATATTCTTAAAACTTACACGATCAATCTTAATTGAGCTACAAGAAAATGTTACATTGAAATATAATTATATCATTAAGTTATTTAAGACCTATAATAAACATTAATAAATACTACAGTTTAAATCCCGTAACCCACCATTCAACCAACAAATGTGTATCAAAACACCCCAACAAATGCACTGGAAACAAATAACCACGGTCTTTCGTTTGAGTTTTATTATTCTTGTTACCTCAAAGGTAAAACTACAATGCATCTCGGCTCAATAAGCCCCAAATATTCACAGAAGCCAACATCTTGTACTTGGTTTAGTTTGCTTCGTCGTTTCTAGACATGCTCGAAATCTCACTTGAATTTTTCAGTAAACATGTACAGCTCAAAGTAAGGATTTAGTTGGCAAACATGGTACATTCCGCGGTAAGCCCGATCTACACGTTGCATTACTGCATGTTTTGTAGCGCGCCATAGCTCTGCAAATACTTTACCTTATTTTAGTGACAGTGTGTGTGCAATTCATAATGTACTAATGAAGGTTCATAATTGCTTAAATAATTTGTATTTATTATTTAGTTTGTTAATATGTTTTTATCTCATTTCAAAAAAAAACTTTGATTTGACGTGCCTACCTAGACTGACAAAAAAAATCTGATTTATAACGTTCTATAATGAGTTGAACTTAAACTAAATTTTGAGAAAAAGCAATAAAGCAGACAACCTAAAATTAGGCACTCAGATTTATTTCATAACTTAATATACCTACAGGAAGAATCGTTATAAATAGATCTGTGAAGCAGGACATAGATAACAACTGGATGAGAGAAGAATATTCGTACAACAGGGACCAGTATAAAGTGTCCTTGGAGACTTGTAAAAGTGTCGGATCGTAAAGTGTTCCAGCAACTGGGTATTGGCGCGTAATTTAAATAAAACGTCGTTTTGTCAAAAGCAGCTGCAAGCTTTGCATACGGTATTATGTGTAGTGTACTTGTCTGGCTTGTAGCAGTCATAGCTTCGTCAGTTACATATTACTGGTTTAACTCGTGGCTATTTAGGATAAGTCGCTTTCCACTTTTAGTGAATAGAATGTCGGTTACCTTTTTCAGTAAAATTTTTACTTTACTTTAGTTAATTCTGGTGATTGAGATTTAGAATAGAGCGGACGGAATAATTTCAGGCATTTTTGATGTTAAAAACTGTCTAATAACTATCATGTAGAATTTATTCAGCACATTATTAATGTAGGTGAGAGTTTCGTTTCAATATAATATTTCATCTGAATTTCTTAGTAAATATGTTAATAATCTTAAGAACTAAATCAAGTTATCGAACTTAAACAATTAGGTTTAATTTTTTAGTACGAAGCAATAATTTCCTAGGATATGGTCACAAAGCGCGCTTGATCGATAATTTACTGCCTATTTTTCTCAGTGCAACTTAGTCAAGTGGGGTCAACTCTTTTCTAATAATATGAAAGATTTTTTTGAAGATCAAGCAAGATTTTCTCCGAAAAAAAAAAAATATATTTTTTAAAAATAAAATTACGCTACACAATTCATTTACAAATCATCTAGTGTATAGCCTTCAGTAACACAAAGCGAATTAACGACCTTTAACAAAATCACTAGCCCCTATCTAATCGAATTAACGTGTTCAAAGATTCACAATAACATTGAAACACTAACAGCAAGCAGTTTGTAAATAGCGAAATATGGGAGTGATAGCAAGCAGTAATACGCGATCGGATCGGCACAAGCATCGAACCGAAACTACGGTACGTCAAAAAGCAATCACTGTACTAACGCGGAATCATTCGCCGGCGCCGTCAGCCGGAACAAAAGCGAATCACTTTGATCTGAACCAGGGTGGCAATGATTACAGTTTGCGGAAAGTAATTGGTTTTATAGGAAAGGTGTTTTGTGAAATGCTAGTGAAGTCTTTGCTGTTTGTTCTCCAACATTTTTTTATTACTGGCGGAAATGCTTTGTGAAATACTACAACAAAAAACAATGTTTATCACATACTATAAATTTCCTTTATTTTTCATAAATTAATTTTGAAAGCACAATAATATCGGTATAAAATAGTATCGATTTTATATTATACGTACTGCTTATTTTTTTATGTATGACCCGGCCAAAATAAACCTTGATACGTCTGCTCGTTTGCCCGTTATACCATAAAAAAAACTATTGTTTATTTTACTGCTCGGCAACTTTATATTTTATACCCATTAAATATATATTCTGGATGTCGTAGTCCTCCAAGTCCAAATAGCAAACTTATAACAAGGCTAATGACATTCTATACCGTTCTTCTAGTTAGTAAGCAAGCAACAATTACATAAAATAAATACAGGTGGGGTACTGATCTCCTTTTCAAAAGTTTAACTCGGCTTAAAAAGAATTATATTTACCTGTGTATATAAAGTTCACTCTGCTTATGGATCCAAGACGTGCAATTGAGGAATTGGAGAGGTTTATGTCCAGCAGCGAACTACGATAGACATAGACTGACGATGATGACGGAGTGTACACAGGCGTCAGATAATTCTGAAAATTGTATTATATGAAACCTTTTTATCTTTGCAGGTCTTATATAGGTCCAATTCTTTCCGAGTTTTGACCTAGTCTAGAGCTTTGTTTAAGAATAATTATTTCTGTACTCCTTTATAATTCTTTAGAGACTAACTTTGAGAGACTTATGATTTAATAAAATATCAATGAAAACAAGCTCTAAATATAGCTTTATATCATGCATGTATAGTTAATACCTCTCAGGATGTAATCAAATCTTAGTTGCATAAAAATTTTAATATGTTCGTTATAATAAATTCGTATTGTTAATTTGTATTGTATGTATTGTATTTGGTGGGAGTCACACATGTGGTTACAAATTAGTTTAAGAAATCATAAAATACATATATATTAAAGTATTTATTGCTTTAGCTGCTCATAAAGTTCCGTATTTTCATCAAAATTGATGGTTTTCCTACTGACGATAGAGTATAGGCGCTCGCAGATAGCTTCAAACAATGAAATGAAAGCCTGCGATATTTCAATGTAAGCGTAGAGCCACCGCCGCGCCCCCTGACGTCGTCTACATGCACTTAGGTATCGTAAAGTATCTGTTTGTTCTTAATATTGCAGCTTCCATGTAAGTCGAAACGTAAATCTTTTCTTTGTTTACAGAGTATAATTTTTGCAAAATATAACATATTAATAACCCGACTACGCCCTAGGAAGGGTACCGTTTTTCTAATGGTATTAGGTATGTTTTTGTCGCGGTCTGTAGTTTCAACCGCTTCATGGATTTAATTGTTTAAAGTGCCATTTCATTCATTTCGATGAAATGTGTCTAGTTTTTTTGTTGTGTAAACTGGAAACAGATAACTACGCAAGAGAAATTATAGTGCCAAGTGTGTACACAAACTCAGGTACACTTCTCTGTTCCCTCCCTCTAATTCAATGAGACGGTTATCCGATACAACCAGGAAGAGAACAGGCACAGGATCAACAATTTTACGTGATCTACGAGGCTCGGGGGTTCAGACCCCAACTCCTGAACTCCGAGCTGTTATTAATCAGAAAAACTCAATAACACTTTGACCCGAGGATTGGTACTCGAGACCTCTTGATCGGCAGTCACGTTCATCAACCGCTAGACCAACGACGCAGTTATTACTAAAGTGCTACTTTCTATAGCCACTGTATTTAGTAATTTTAGGTAATGGCATTTTAAAGAATTTTATAGGGTAGGAACAATATCGTCTTGCTTATTACTTTAGTCTGTTGTTGAATCCTTACAACAATGTTTTCTATTTCTCAACAGGGACTAAGTAACACATTTTTTGAAGCCTTAAATGTCTTACAGACTTATTCATAAACGATGATCTACTCGTGTGTACCTACTTCATACAAACTACCATTGTTGTAACAAAGTCAGTTCAATTTAATTAAATCCTAACTTTAAAGATAATCACTTCATTTTAAATTTTAAATTAAATTATTCTGAAACTAACTAGTCTTTAGTAGAGGCAATGCAAGCTTTTTAATGATATTATACGAAAAAGTTTGCTAATTGCACACTGCCACATGCACCGTGAAGAGCAAAATTAATCTAAAATAGTTTTAGACTAAGCTGGTCTAAAGGATCGTTTTAGGTTATGATAATTTTGTATACGATACGCGGCTTTCCGTTAAAATGCATCTTAAAGAAAAGCCACTATAAAACATACGGAAATCTTATTTGTTGAAATATAATTAACTTTTGTGGTATAGGGAACAAAGGAGTAAACCGTTCACCTGATGGTAAAGACACACTTATAGCTTTTCAATTGCAGGTTTTGGTGAGTGACGGTAGCACTCACGAATACCTGCAATTCATAACCTATAAGTTCGTTGTCGCACTTTGAGTCCCTTTCCTCAGAATCATTGGGAGTCTGAGAGTTTAGACTCCGGTAATCTCAGTACTACACTGAGAGTACCGGAAAGCTCTCCGTTGCTCAAAATCCTAAGGTAAGTAAGTTCCTTTTGAGGTGAACTAGAAGGGCTGGTACATCTTAGCCTTTTTCTTTACCTGGAGTGCATTTAATGTGAATATTATTGTGAAAGGTGAACTATCGCTACTTGGCAAGCTAGAGCAAACTTAACCCCTAGTTTCGTTTACTTACTGGACTTACCGCAACTTAGTCGCCAACTATTCAATTACTTCAGACCAATGGGCTACTCTACTTTGGTCTCCGCGGTCGATGGAAATAGAAGTGCGAAAGAAATGACGTGACTGCTAGACATATATGAAAATATTTATATACAAGCATCAAAAAATTTCCCAGACCACTGGTAGTGTTCCAAAAATAATGGCAGCATTTGAATAAAAAAACTAAGCAGAGCTTGTACTATGAGTACTAGACAATCGATTTAAATACAATACACTTTTTTATAGTTTAACATTGATATTACGCATAGAAAACACCCAAACTCCGAATCAAATATTGGTAGATCGAACCCGAAAATTCAAGCACAGCAGTCGCTTCCGCTGCCACTGCGCCACCGAGGCAGTTGAATTAATAACAACGTCAAGTGTCTCACACCTTTCCTCAGATCTTAAACTACGCAGAGCCTGTACTATGGTAACCAGACTGCTTCCGGATGTGTTAATAACAGCACTTCTCGTATCCCTCCCTTCTCAGGCACAGAGTGGCACACCGTGTGGTTTTAATCGGTCCGTTTCCTACACACCACCCGGCCACAAACGCAGGTGGGGTAACGGCACGTGGGGTTGCCACACGTAAAAAAGGTTCAAAAGACTACTGATAAACATTCTAAATTCATACATATATGTTAAAGGTGAATTACACCAAGAGACAGAAAGAAAGATCGTGCTTAACACACAATTGCAAATCCAAGTAGTTTAATTGAAACCCAAACCTCCAGTCACTTACCACTAGACCGATAAGTTCATGTAACATATGTCAGTTCGAGGAAATATGTCGTTCCCATTTTAATGTTACGTCCCATTTAAAATATTAGTAGGATTAGATCAGTGTTGGTTAAGAAATTCTAATCAATAGTGCCTGAAATTGGTACTTTTAATTTTAACAAATCAGGAAACTTTTCAGTTTTACGATTTTAGTACATTTTTATAAATAATAACCATGAAGAAAATGCTGACATACTGAGAAAAGAATGTTCCATACATTCTTTACTACATAAAAAACTAAACTTAGTTTTTTTTGAAGCACAACGTAATTGATGAACACAAGTCTTATTATGAAGGACATAATCTTTTACATGTTAAGATTTTTCCAGCAGAAAAAAATACTGTACCACTTCCCCAAAATATTAGCACATCCATCTATCATTTATTCTTCTATGAAGGCGATAGAAGTTACGGTTGCATGACGCAATAGCTCACAAGAACTCCTGTTCCACTAACGTTATTAGATACTTCGCTCTCGTTGAATGGACTTTCAAGTCAAGAGTTAAGTTAAGAAGTAAATAAATATGTAGAGAGTTAGTTGGTGTGTGAGGAAACTTTTAATTAATTAAGTTTCAATAAGCTGCCGAGTGCAGAGAAAATTAGTTCATGAATGTTGCTTTTATTTTTTCATCATATTTAAATTTAAAGTTAATATAAAACCTGTAAAAGATATCTTTATGAAAATGAACCCCATTTTAGAAATCTTCTCATACAATAATTATTATCACAGGATTTAACGCGATTAATTATTTAAGGGTATTACATACCTCTCAATCCCGTGAAAATATATATTATATCATGTCGCAAATGTTTCAAAGTTAATATCTTCTAATACAGTTTCAGTAACAACGTGATACAAGTGGTTGACATATTTAAAAGTAATATGAGATATTGTAAACGGCATGAAATTCTGTCGAAAGGCGAGTCTATATTCCGTTGTTAAACATCCTTTAGAGTTAAGGTAATTACATAGTTTTTTTTTTATACGATAGGGGGCAAACAAGCTATCATGTTGCCCAATGGTAAGCAATTACCGCCGCCCGTGGACACCTACAAAACCAGAAGCGTCACAAGTACGTTACCGGCCTTTGGAGGATGGAGGAGCTATTGGGGTATGGGCCTCCGGTATCTACACTCACTCGGTAAAATACAACGCAAGCGCTATTTAACACCGGTTTTCTGTGGGGCCAGAGTATCACTCCGGTCGAGCCGATTCATGCTGAAGCGTAGCTCTCCCACGGTAAAAAAGGTAGTTAAAATAATTCAGATAAGTCAAATCATTATGGGAAAATAGTAATTATTTCGAAAATAGTACTTTCCTTACTTATATTAATTCTCGTTAAGAGAAAAAATGGATTAATATCAGATTGATGATGGAGAGCACAATGCAATCTAAATTCATGCTAAGCATAGCTGCTTCATGAATTTTTAAACGCTTTTTGTTTTTGGCTTCATATACAAAGAGCAGACGGATACCCTGAATGGTTTGTTTGTGTACTGCTAAGCCAAAGGTCATGAATTCGTTTCCCGTGACGTGCAAATAACTATGTGAAGAACAAGTTGTTTTTCCTTTACTGTTTAAATGTGTATAAACATTCTTATTAGTCCCGCGGTGTTACCCGCGGTACAAAGATATTGTGTGCATTGTATCTTTATAAATTGTAGCCTATGTTATATGATGTATAAGGTATCAGAGTAACAAACATCCATACATATTTACAAACTTTCGCGTATATAATTTTTATAGCATTACAATTCGTTACTGTTGTTAAACCAGCTGAACTGAGCAACTTGCCACTCTCAAAAAGAAGTGTATTAATAAACTAAGTCACACTACCATCTATTAGGAATTCATAGAAGTAACCAATAAGTACATGCTACTTGTGTGATAATAAGCACAGCCGCTCTATGATAGTAATATAATATATACACAAATTCTGAAATTACTCTCTCATACCTAGCTCGAGCAATTTTCACAGTAATTATCCGCAGAGGAATATAGAAGTACATTCATGTAAAATTAATCACAGACGTTAGACCGGACCACACCGCACCTCCTTGATAGCATTAACTACTCTACATAAGGCACAGTTCGGACTGTGCTTCTCTTATAATGCGACTTGCAACGAGCATCTTAATTTGAATAACAAAGGTGCCTTCATGCGGCTGAATAATTAACTGCGTGCTACGAATTACTGCGACAAAGCTCCTGACGGCGAAGTACCACGATTCGCCGCTTCTAAATAAATGACATAGCTAATGACAGAGCTCATCACAGGTACGTTAAAAACAGATATAAAAGGTAGTACTTTAAATAAATACTCTAATTTGTACTTTTTTAGCCCGTTAAAAGTGGCTTTTTATGTGTACATACATCAATATAGTTATTTTTGCTTCAATGGACTCTGAGAAAGTGATATTTCGAAAAGAAACGGAAGATTGTAACACGCCATGAGGGATGCGCGTACATTTTGACGTGACAAAAGACGAATTTGTCTTGAATTCAAGAGTAAGATGACAGATGTTGTTGAAAAATGAATTATATATTGAAATTCACAGTATAAAAACAAATAGACCTATTTTTTTCAACGATAAACAACAATCAAGTCAATGTCAATTAAACAACATGCGCTAGCGTTTTGCTTAGTTAGTGTTACATTAAGTAGCTCGTGATGGTTGTAAAATTTGCATTTATTTACAATCATTTTTGATAAAATATGACTACGGATATCACTTTATTTGGCTCTATTTGAAAGTAAACATTTTCATATTTAGCTAGTTCTTTAGTTTTTTTAGCCATCAAAGTCCTAATAGAGTCTCTCCCGATCAAGTTATTGCTTATAAACTAGAGTCAATCCCGATTAGCCATAATTCATTCTTCTCTCCGCTTCTTTTCTTCTCATAACATACGTATTCGAAATTATTTACGCAATCGCTATCCTTAAATCTCTAAGTATCCGGTTTCAAATGTGCTGTTATTATGTAAGTAGAACCAAATTTCAAATGATTTGTGGCTAATATACATTTGCTAAGCACTTATCGACTGTATACCTCCGCAGAATCCTTAAATACTTCGGCCATATTGCGAACAGAGAAAGTAATAGCCTCGAAAGACCGATGGTGGCCCCTGAGACCGCAGTTAATTAATTTATAGCAAGTGGTCCCTGTAGTCTATTAGTGCTTGTACAAAATATACACACTTTACAATACACATTATGCTCTTCACGATCATTTGAAAAAGTTTATCAAAAAGGTACGCGGTCTATATTTTAAGGGCATCAGCTCGCATCAGTGTCAGATACTCATTGTCATCAACGCCATCATTTCCACTATAGGATGCCCACCATTACTGATTGAGATTCTTATTTACTTATTTTTTGCATGTATGTATGTATCCTCCCAAATTGACTTTTTTCATAAATCATGAAATCATTAGCAGAATCCAAGACTGGTGGTCACCATACTCATTGAATACAAACATTGCAACAATGCAGCTTGGTGACCCACACCATGGCGGCCTGGTGATGCTTCTGCATGATTTACTTTCAAAAAGAACATTTAAGAATTATCGGTGTTTATGACATATGCGAAAGTAAAATCTGTTATCGTTTCTAATTATTGTATATTCTAGTCAATAGTTTGATTGTTTTTAATATGGCATATTTTTATGAAAATGAGTTATTTTCATGCATTAATTTGAATAATCATTAATCAATCCAAATGGTACATTGCTTCACAGCTCTCGGATTTTACGCTCAATTCGCCCAATCAATGAGCTAAATATGATAATTTAATTTGTTTTACAGTCATATAACACATAAATATCAATACATATTTCCGTAACATCAAATGTATTCTCGACGGTCGTTTTACTCGAAACAACTTTAACAATAAAAATACAATATTATGTGAATACTTTGATCTATCGACGGATGAAACAACCGGAACAAAAATTCTTTATGTTTATAGGCCAGTAAACTGAAAACAATCATTTAAAACACATTAGAAACAAACATAAAATAAGAGCCCTTGATTATTCATTTTCTTTTCTGCCGAAACGATCCGTAGTCGGCACTCAAACACTGAATTAAGTAAACACCCGAACAGAAACGAATAAAGTGTTGAAGGAGCATCGTAATATAATATTTTACTGCCAATAAAAACTTATTACAGTAAAACAAAGATACTTGAAGAAAAAACAGGTGTAACAAATATACATATTTTTTCTTCTTAAATACTTAACTTCTTGGCGAATAATATGAATTTTGATTCTTTCCTAGGCCTCGCTTGATACCTTTAAGCTCCGATATTAAAATTCAAATATGAGTGACGGAATCGATCCTCTAAGGATGTCTGGAGTTTAACTTTGACAACGACGGTGTTCAGGGACTTGTTTTAATAAGCAAGTAATATTGTTCGAGAACTAGGTAATACACTGTTTAT
This sequence comes from Hyphantria cunea, assembly GCA_003709505.1. Taxonomy (NCBI): domain Eukaryota; kingdom Metazoa; phylum Arthropoda; class Insecta; order Lepidoptera; family Erebidae; genus Hyphantria; species Hyphantria cunea. The sequence continues at coordinate 823,762 of PKRV01000301.1, read as the reverse complement.
GTTTATTAACCTATACTTAATTACTTTTCAAACATTTTTGTGGTGACAAATCAAGGATACGGAGTTGCATCACCTATATTCATCCCACGCGAATGATCTGCGACTAAGGGAGCTAACAAGGCAGAATAATATCACTACAAAGAGAAGGAAATCTTTAAACAAACCCTTTTTTTACGTGTGGAAACCTCCTCTGGCCTTCGCTCCACCGGCGTTTGCGGTAGGGCAAATCGAACCGACTAAAACCACACGGTATGCCACTCTGCGCCTGAGACGGGAGGGATCCGAGAACCCCTTTCTTACGCCATCCGGATATTGAAACCAGCCCTACACTAACCACACTGGTCAACATGTGGTAAAGTAGTTCAAATCTCTTTTCTCAGGAGAACATAATGGTCAACAGAAGACTGTCAAAAGTTGTTGATACGATTATGATTGGTTCAAATAAATTTGGGGCATTTTTTTAAAGATCTAGAGGACAACGAGAAGACTAGTTACCCAGAAGGAAGTTTTAAATGACGTTCATGGATTCACACAACCCAGTTGAAGCGCTTGTTTTGCAGTCTCCGAAATTAGCTTGAAAAAGCTAGAAAAGATAAAATGTTGTCAATACATGTTAGTTATCCACAATTCGAGATAGCATTTCAGTTTTAATTTACGTGGTTTGGATAGTCTTATAGTGGCAGACTAATAGTCAATGTCTATACTTATTAACATCATTGCGAACTTTCAACGCCATTATTAAAACTTTAACTTTGACTATAATAAGGAGGTCAAAGATATTTTGACTCCCAATATCATGATTCAAAATAAAATTCTACTTTAATATAGTAAGCATAATTTAGTACGATTTCAAAAACTTTACTTAAATGGGTCACAGACGATATTTATCTGAAAATGTGAAAGTTATTAAATACTGCTGCTACCTACAGATATTCTAACTTGATTAAAATAAAATTAATACAAGTTTTGAGACACCTTCAATTTTCTTCGAAAGTAAAAGTGGTGTATTATAATTTACGAAACACAAAACGAAAACAAGTACATAAGTACAAGTCAGTTTTAAGATTTGATTTGATAGACATAGACTGCCTTACGATCATGTGGATGGTGTCACTAAAATAAATATATATATATATATATATA
>PKRV01000301.1:576996-822512 GCA_003709505.1 Hyphantria cunea | reverse complement strand
TATATATATATATATATATATATTTATATATATATATATATATATATATAACACACACAGTGTTCAATAGTTTCGAACGATTGGCCTACTGCTTAGCTAAGATTTCTACTGCGCTAACTGTTATGGGTTTAAACACCAGAAGGGAGTGAGAGTTATTTTTTTTTTTAAAAAAGAAGCTTATTTAATCATTTTTTGTCCAGTACATAATATCTGATGCACAAATACAACATGAAAAACTCAGATATTTGCGACTTTGCGTCAATATCGAAACAACTAATATGACCATTGGTATCATTTTGCGTTTGATTCATCAGATATAAAAGACGTATATTCTTTGTGAAAGAATTTAATCGAAGTTTTAAATGTTTAGGAATCAATTTGAAACGTAAATGTATATTAAACTTTGAGAGATTTTGAAGCGATCAATTTATCTTTTCACTTAAAGGCTCCATCACAATTATACGTCATTGCGGGATTCATTCATCAAATTTTTATTCTCAGAAGTCGATGAGTGAACGATTTTAATTTTGTAAATTTAATTTCAGGTCTGTTACACTGCCTAGTGATGTATATTGAAAATTTCGATATTATTTTCTTTGTTATTCTTAAAAGAAGATAAGGGCTTTTAAGTTAGACAGTCTTAATTTAGGTCAGCATTGTTTAATGTTTGTACAGTGGGAGATCCACGCTTCGGAATGAATGGGCCGGCTCGACCAAAGTGATACCATAGCCTCACAGAAAACCGGTCCGAATGAGCGCTTGCGCTGTGTATCACTGAGTTAGTTAGGATACCGGAGGCCCATATCCCATCCCCCTCATACCCCAAAGGATGCAATGCACTTGTGACGCCTCTGGTGTTGCGGGTTTTCATGCTTACCATCAGCCGATACGTCTGCTCGTTTGCCCCCAATTCCATAAAAATATACCTCATTTAAGAAAGAGTATCATAAAAAATTGTATAAATGAATATAAGATACTGACAGGGTTCCTAGAGGAGAATTTCCATTTGGCATCAATGTGCGATCCTTGAACCTGATAGCAACGAAATATCGTTTCCCAGAGCCTCATGCCAATCTAACGATGGCTGAGTTAGAATAGAATAGAATTCCTCCACATATCCTAGTACTTGTCTATAAACTTCCATATGTATCTAGAAGTTCCCTCACTGACAGTTTTATCCAGGCAAGCTAAATGAGGTTTGGGTCCGGATATCTTAATAAAGGTGTTCTCAAATCTAACCTATTTATGACATACATATCTATGCCTTGTTTTATACAGTTCATAAACATTCATCGATTACAGTCAAATGTAAAAAATTGATTGTCAAGTCAGTTTATTTACGATAATTTTACGTGATAACGTCTTAAGAAAATATTGAGGAATAAAAATATGCGTCACAAGCCGAACGCTAAGGTAGATCGTGTCTGTTTGTAGATTCTTCCGCGCTCTCGCTTGCACGCTCGGCTCAGGTGGAACGTGACATGCTTTTTCGTGCGTGCATCTTTCATCCATCAATTTATAAGACGTCATCACGCTAAAAACACCCTGACATTTTCTTTCATTAGAAGTATAAAGCCTCAGGCGAAGATTTGGCACATGTATACTTTTTTTTTTAATTTGCATTATAGAATCACAGATTAGGTCTAGAAAGAATAATGAACAACCGGGAAAAGCTTTTTTCCTAAATCATAAAAGTAATCATTTGAAGTCATCGAAGTGCATGATCACAACACTACAGGACAGCAATGCGGCATCGTTAATCAGAGTCTCCGCTGTTAATATCACAAATATTTATCTCTGGGCGACAATGCAAATGAAAACGTCTATCGGTAGCTCACCTGATCGTTATTAATTAATTATAGCTGACACATCAAGATTTTCCATTCTTTAGTTTAATTTTTGATTTTTCATTCAATGAGTCGGGAAATATTAAAATATCTTAAAACAAGATTTTGGATTTTAAATTGAATAGTAGTAACTCTTTACATGAAGTGACTGTCCCACACTCAACTTAACTCCCAGGTGTAGGAATCTGGAGAGTAAAAAACCTGTTTCAGATAGTCAAAAAATTCACAGTGCCACTGTTTTTAAAGACAACTCCCACATTAAGATATCCTGTGTCGCGAGTGACTTTATAAACATACATGAAACGGACACAGAAAAGCATATTAATACTGTTAAATTTAATTTTGATTGTGTGTTGACAAATCTCTATGGCGTGTATAATATTAAAAACATCGTTACATCACTTTATAAAAATGAATAGCGAAACAAGCTTAAATAGTGAAGCAATAGTTTAATATTTTTAATTTGTTCTAAACATATTATAAGACTTTTCTCAGTAATGCAAGCTCATCGGCATATTTTATTGATATTATTACTTTCTTTATTACTCATATATACATATTTATCACATTTTTAAATACATAAAAAATAAACAATAATATATATTTAAAAATATAAAAAATAGTAGTCCACTGACTTCGGGTAGAGGGACCAAGAAACCGGTGGTTAGGCCTCCAAAGAAAGGAACCTCCTGACAATACGAGCCGTGTCAAGAAGGACTGCCTTCTGCATCAGACCCTTGATCCAACCATCTAACGTGAGCCTCTTGAGGTGTTGGTCGAGGCTCTTGGCTATCAATCCGTGAACAGACACAGCTATCGGAACAATGATCACCGAATCTACATCCCACATATCGACAATCTCGTGAGATAAATCCAAATATTTCAATTGTTTTTCTTTTTCAACTTTCACTAAATTCTCGTCATGAGGAACGGCGATGTCGACAATCATTGCGCGGCGCTCTAATCGATCTATTACCATAATATCAGGCTTATTGGCAACAATAGTCCTGTCCGTGATAATAGATCGATCCCAATACAACGTAGCACGACCATTTTCGAGAAATGGGTCGGGCACATACCTCTAGTATGGCACCTCTGAATTCACAAGTTTGTATTTGAGGGCAAGCTGTTGATGTATTATCCTGGTTACTTTGTTGTGTCTGTGCAAATATTCGCCGTTAGCAAGACGAGAACAACCAGAAATAATATGCCTAATAGATTCTCCGGGACGGTGACATGCTCGACATATATCAACCGTACCATCCTTTAGGATATACTTCCGATAGTTAATCGTCATGATAACTTCGTCCATAATCGCATAAACAAAACCTTCGGTTTCTCCGAAGAGACCACCATACCGTAACCAGGAGGTCGACGCCTTGAAGTCTATATCGGACCCATTAAAACCGGCCATGGAGTTCCTAGCCCTTCCATACCTCCCTTGATCATTAGTACTAAGTACTACAGGTTTGCGCCAATTCTCTTTAGCCAGAGCGAGTGGAGTGAACCCAGTATCCACTGCAACCACACTGCGATGCACTCCCACATCAGTACGTAAAAAATAATCTCTCTCTAAAGATTGTATATCTCGCGATTGTACAGGGTCTTGATATTCAAGAGTCCACGACCCCCACACTTTCGCGGGATATACAATCTCATAACCGATGATATTATTACTATTAATATACTCTTACCGCAACAAAAATGGATAATCGATAGTACAAACTTAATAAAATATTCCAATATCACATCTCAAAGGCAGCTCTATCCTAAATTAAGTCAATCCCCTAAATACCTCCATTCAACTAATAACAATGTCAGAAAACTTTATCCTCTAATTAGCCGACATCTTTCAATTCAAGCCTTCTATCGGGAACAGAAATCAATTATGCAAATTAGAACGAGATATCTTCAAGAAAAGTAAAACTCAATTGCCATTCAAATAACAGAAAAGAGCGGTACTGTATTTTCACGTGCAAGTTTTACCGATAAATCATTCAAAATGTCATAATTTAAGTGAGGTGAAATCTGATTATGTAAGACTGGAAGAAACATCGGAGGTATCAGAGACTAAACGGCAGACGCAGATACTCTTGATTATAATAAATGACAATTGGTATTCTCAAAGACTGTGAAAAATATAGATATTTACGGTTTTCGGTGGCAGATACAAGATTTGTCAAATTTGAAAGTTCTATTACTTCAAATTCTACAATTACGCTTTTTTTTAAATACATGACCGTATATTTGTCTACACCAAATTTCATCCTAATAAAATTACTAAAATAATTAGTGTATTTTATAAAGCTGTCAACTATGCAGTAGTTTCAAACCTGTACAAAAAAGGTGAGAGGTAACCTGATCTTCTCTCTGCAGCCTATTGTCTATACCGAGCCCTCGAGTGGAGAACTGAGAGATTTCTGAAACCAAAAGGGACTTCGACTATCACCTTGAAATATACCTCACTCAATGTTTAGTGTTATTATACAACAAGCAATAATGTTTGGTAGGGATCCCTTGCATTAACCCTGCCTAACTTGAAAAGACTTGCTTGACAGCGTGACGTCTCAATCTCTCCCCCAATGATTCTTAACTCATCAAACATATGAATCTTGAGATGCAACTATATGTAGGCAATGGCAGTATATACATATCTTCAGATTCTTCTCTCATTTTAAATCAAAACAAAATATTACCCCGCTCCGACCATATGCTTTTCCGATAAATAGAACTAAGACGTTATAGTGAAGAAATCCAAGACTTTCTAGTAATTAAGTTGTAGGTAAGACAGTTTAGGAAAATCAATTTAATCACAACACTTTGTTTTATTTTTTCAATTTATCTGATAAAAAATAATACATAGTTAAATTGCAGCAACACTTTCATTCATTCAAACACTCATTTAAACATTTATTTCATTTAATATCAAATAAATAAAAAGTATTGCTCCAGGCGAGGCTCGAACTCGCAACCCCGGCATTCCTCACACGTATTACTGCTTATAAGTACCGTGCGCTAACCGATTGCGCCACTGGAGCTATGATGACTTCGTTCTAATAAGTCTTGCCATCCATAAAACAGTTATGACTACTGCAATTACTGAGACATTTTTCTGAAAAACAATAGCTACAATCACTAAAATTGCTAAATGGAAACTTTTCGTTTTGTAAGGGGGTGGAATAGATCTCAAAAAAACTAGTCTAATACGAATAACAACCGGTATCTTGTCTCATTTAAAAGTATACTAAGTTATTCCTTAAAACATGAGGTATCTGCCAGTGAATGTAAAGTTCTAGTCTAGTTAAAATGGGACCAATAAACCAACGGCCAAGAGTTTTAAAATTTGTTTTTTATGTGATCACAAAAATCAAAATTTACAAACATACACTTTAATGTTATTTATTTTTATAGACTTGTACATGTGTTTATTATTTGTTTAAAAAAGATTATTTACGTCAAATGTAATGTAGCCTTAAAAAATATGAAGGATATGAAAAAGGTTTATTGTTGCGTAACATTACATAATCTGTGGTAGAAGCGAGACTGAAATTTCCAAGTGTTACTAAAGTTAACAGCGGAATTGTACTGGAAATTGATTAATGCTCCCGACGGGATCAAACAATTATCGCATTAAATTATTACAGATATAACCGGTTCTTTGATAGAATGTTTTTCGACTCCCTATTTAAACTCGTTGAATTCACACTGACATTTATCTTTATTTGGATGGCAACCCTGACGTTGATTGAAACAACCCGAACAATGATAAATACCTACGTAATATTCAGATATTATAATCAAAATGTTGTTGTTGTTTGTGAGAGAAAGTTGTCGTTAATATAATTGGTGTCGTAGAAATTTATGGTTACTGTGTTTAACCGACTTCAAAGTCAGGTGTGATTTTCTTTTGTGTATGTTATTTAGTTCCTATTTTAATTGATTGCATTCAAAATTAATTATTATGTTTATATTTTTAAGCAGTTGTATGTGCGTTCCACAGGACCGGTTATTTAAGATGAAATTGGCAGAGGAATATGTCCAGTAGCAAACGTACTTTCTTTGAGATGATGATAATTATTTGAAAAAATTATACCATTTCAAGGAGTGAGACTTTAAAATATAAAGAACATAATTTATTAGCATCTATTAACGTTCTATGAAGTTGGTGAATTTTTAATGAGACATATTCATATATTATTAAGTATATATAAACAAAAATTTGTCACAATTTATTTTATTTTATTTATTTATTTATTTATTTGTCTTTATTGTATACACATAGTAAGAAACGGTACAATAGGAACAGTCACAAAGTATGTATAACAAATGGCGGTCTTATCGCCTTATAGCGGAATTATATTGTTCATCATAGATAATAAAATTACTATGTATAATCTATGATCTAGCCTTTGTGCCTGTACCTGATCTAGCTTTTAAATCTGTGAGCCTCTAAAACATTCAAAGTCTTAATACGCTAAAGACTATTCCTAAAAAGTTCCCCAAAAAGCATAAGAAAATATAATTCGTTTACTTTGAATTTCAAAGAAATCGTTCAAAGCAATCACGATACAAATTATGTTAAAAAACCTGGACACGTAAAATAATATTAAAGCCTTATTTTTGTCAAGCAAATTCAATGAGAGAATGAAAGAGAATATTCTTTTGGTTAGGCAATATTCACACTGGCTGCTGTTTATCGGCGACCATAAAACGCTGTGATTCTATCCCTTGTAGAATAAATTCCCCTAAACGCGCTGATAATCTTGAATTTAGGTCTTGCTTTTCCGACATTTTTTTCTGTGACGGTTTTTGAAGCGAGAAATTGTCAAGGGCTAAGAAATTTAAGATAAAAGGATGTGAATCACATTGTACTCTGTTTAATCTTCCCTAAATGTTACCAAAATGTACTGTTGTGAGTTGGCGAAAATATTTAGACACAGATTGACATCCTTTTTACACCACCAATACGATGAAAATAAAAATAGCAACAAGGTCAGATTTTAACTCAATATACTGTATTTTTTATGTAAATATATAAAATATTATGCTGTTTTGAGATTTTTTATATATAAGCTGCCGTAATGACTTAGAGACCTAAGTCCAGCAGTGGACTGTTGACACCAGGTGGAATTCTTGGTTTCTTTATTTCCTAGGTTTGTATTTGATCTGTTTTTTTTATTTCAGAGGTATAAGTCTTACACATTGTTGTTTAATATCGTATAACCTTAGTTTTTTTTATGTATTAGCTGCCAAAATGACTCTGCCCTGCCTGATGGAAAGCACGAGCAGAATCCAAGAGTGGTGGTCACCATCCTCAATGCGAAAAAGAACAATGCAGCATGGTGACCCACACTATAGTGGCCTGGTGAGACGCTTTTTCACGCCCCGCTTAAAGGACCCGGGATCATAGTGTGAAGAAAACACGTGCGCTGGTAGTGAGTTCCAGGTTTTGACCGCTCGGCACAGGAAGGAAGCACCGAAGCGATGAGTACGAGAACGTATGTCTTCCACTTTAAAGCGGTGGCTTCCAAGGCCAGCACGTGTTGTTCTGTAGAGGAAGGGAGAGGGGGGGATCAGTTGGAAGAGCTCTTCAGAACACTCTCCATGGTAAAGGCGATAGAGGACTGCCAAGGAGGCGATATCTCTACGCAACTGCAGAGGCTCAAGGGTCTCGGTGGCTTCGGGACTATCGACAATACGGATTGCTTGCCGCTGCAACCGGTCAAGAGCGTCAAACAGGTACTGTGTGGCACCATCGCAAAGGTGAGAACAGTACTCCACGCACTAGCGAACCTGGGTCTTGTAAAGAAGACACAGATGTTCGGGCGAGAAGAACCGTCTCACCCTGTTTAACAAGCCTAGTATCCGCGAGGCCGCTCTAGTGACACTCTCAACGTGTTCGCGTGGGTTGAGGTCTCGGCAGATATCCATGCCGAGGATAGCGAGCCTACCTTGTAATGGCGTTTGTATGCACTGAAAAGTGGAAAGGGGAAGGAATGGAGACTTTTTGGCTGAGAACGCGCACACCTATGTTTTCTTGGCGTTGAACTCGACCAGATTTTTACAGCCCCATTGAAAAATGCGGCCCAGAACATGGTCAAGTTGAACGACAACTTCTTGACGTCTTCCTTCAACATCTGCTGGTTTGTCAGAAGGCTGTCCAAAATATGAGACGCAAGTAATTAACTTAATTAAATATTTAAATTAATGAGAAGCGGCTCATAATTTACCTCTGATAGGTAACTTGATAGGTACTAAGCCATGAGAGAGCCACGCTTCGGCATGCATGGGCCAGCTCGACCGGAGTGATACCACGGCCTTACAGAAAACCAGGGTGAAAAAGCGCCTGCGCTGTGTTTCACCGATATATACGAGGATACCGGAGGCCCTTAATACAACCCTTCCCCTCATCCCCCTCCCCGTCCCTTAAGGACTGAAACGCACTTGTGACGCCTGTGGTGTTACGGGTGTCCATGGGCGACGGCTTAGCATCAGGCGACACGTATGTTCGTTTGCCCCCTACTCCATAAAAAAAAAACTTACGACTGACCCATGGGGATGTTGATCATGTATCTTAATACTGGTCGATAATCAGAGGTTTTGTATCTAATTCTCATCTAGAAAATATATTTATGTGATGGACAGACATCGGTTTATGTGTCTATCAAGAATGTGCACAAATTACAAATATTAGTAGTCTGATTATCACACTAAAGATCTAGTACGCTAAGAAGTCGTTCATCTGACGTTTAGCAGCTCCCTATAACAAAAATGGAAGATAAGAAATATAAAACTCATTGTGTACAGCTATTTAGTTGCCACCGACAAAAAGACAATCAGCTAGAACGTGACAATATTCCCGAAAGAGAACTTAATTTTTACTTTCCATAACGACTTATTCCTAACCCTCCATCAGCCGCATTTACCATTCAAAGTGTGTATCGAAGAAAAATTCGCTTCACAAATGGCTGCGTTGCTTACTTTATCAATTATCTATATTTTTCTTCTCAGTCCAAAACGATTTGAATATCATCCCACCTTTAAAGAGGCCAAATAAACTTCAAACGTTTTAAATAACGATTTCGGACTTGGCTTCGGTAATTCTATCTTGTCTTTCAAGCAAATATAATCTGCATAGTTAGGCTTCCTTTGATGTTGGCGAGTAAACGATTTGATTATATAATCGCTCTTATTCGTAGCCATTATACTGGAAATGTTATTGATGTGCTCTAAGTTTAGTTCGTAGTAATATTTTGTTATTTAATGTGAAGTTAGACGATTGTGATTTTCCGGCAATAACTAGTTTGTAATATACAACCTTGACTAGTGTTAATAATCAAAATCGACAGAATCGATGTGGCCGAAATATCCCTAAAGCATTTAGATGTGAGAGTAATTATGTATGCCATTGTATGTTCTCCTACTTTTCGGTGACTGCACTAATGGCATGGTGGTTTAGGAAGTCTTCATGCCACTCTCTACTGCGTTGAGTATTGTGAGTTCAAACCCTACACGGGGCAAATATGAGTCATGAGTCCGGGTGTTCTTTGTGTTCATGTTGTATGTTAGTGAAGTTCCCCGTGACACACGATATGTTCCCAATGCGGATGCAGAGTCTATATAAATGTTATCAATAGTTTATATGCAGTCGGTTTATAGTTCTACAAAATTTTTATAGCTACGTGAAGTGTAAGCTGGTTTGTCTCCGGTTTGAGAAGGTAATGACATATGTTTTTTTTTTATATATATTTAAGCTGCCAAAATGACTCTGCCCTGCCTGATGGAAAGCATGAGCAGAATCCAAGAGTGGTGGTCACCATCCTCAATGCGAAAAAGAACAATGCAGCATGGTGACCCACACTATGGCGGCCTGGGGGGAAGGGGGATGGTGAGGGGGATAGGGGGCGTTGGATTGGGGTATGGGCCTCCTACCGGAGGCCTCACTCGATGAAACACAGCGTAAGCGCTGTTTCACACCGGTTTTCTGTGAGGCCGTGGTATCACTCCGGTCGAGCCGGCCCATTCATGCCGAAGCGTGGCTCTCCCACGGTTAAAATTTATATAAATATGTTCTGTTACAAATTATTTACAGATTTAAAATACTTCATCTCTAATAGATATGAACGTAGAGCTATTCAATTTTAATCGGTTTGCAAAATTTGCCGATTATTGATAAAAAAGTGAAAGTTTGTATGAATGGATGTTTCTTACTCTTTCTCGTAAAAACTACAGTAATATAGCTTATACATCAGAATAACACATAGGCGGAGCCGCGGGCATAAACCAGTATAAAATATAACAGTGTCAGTTTGTAAGGTTCTTTACAATGACTTGTGTGGTTAGTAATAATTTTATTAAAGACTAACCATTGCCTGCGGTTTTGCATGCGTGACTATTTCTTGATTTATGTTTTCAAAACACGAATTTTCACAAATTCTTTCTTAGCGAGTGCCTACAACATAAAAAAGATATGAAACAAAGGAAATCTTACAATTTAACCTAATTCAACAAAGAACACTGATATGTTACGTACATAATAACAAGTAATTAATGTACTTAATTACAATTAACCTCATCGTCAATTGAAACCTCCCAAATGTAAGGTACTCTCATTACCACTAAGCTCGGCGAGATATTAATCCTGTGTAGCGACATAAAATGCTATGTAGGTAAACAGGCTGAAACCCATATTAAATAGGGTAAGTTTTCAGGTGTAGGGTCCTCAAGTCAGACAAGTAAAGGGCCACGCTTAAGAGCTCATTCCGCAAAATTAAGCAAGGGAGTACGTCTAAGTCGGACGGCTTAAGGATTGATATCTGGTGCAGTTGATGAGAGGTTGCGACTTATAATTTATAAACCTATGAACGGAATCGATTAAATAAAATTTTGTAGTATTAAAGCTTGGAGCGGACGATGAGTTATTCATTTTTTTACTACAATTACTGAAAAACAATTAAAGACAAAATTATGCTTATGTCTTGCGTGTGTTAATTCTCAAAGGAAATAAAATTTCCCTTAACAATTACCTAAGTTGTTAACGGAAATGGTTTTAGAACTTAATAAACTCCAATAAAGGTTTCTAATTTATTGTGCTTTTATTATGATGTTGAATACTGAACAGTTTAGCTGTATTCAAATTGTTCAAGAGCTTATCATTAAATTCTTCTCATTATTGATGTCATAATTTTTTGACAGTGACAAAAAATATCTTACTCAAGATCTTAGATTATGTTTCTTTTTTAATCGTGATCATTATTAACAGTTTTTAATGGGCCACGGCTGGAAATAAGCATCTTCTTAAAAAAAAGGTTTCACTCTACTGTACTACGCTGAATCGGGTTGGTTTAGGGTTTATTTCAAGTTTCGCTTCTTTTTACAGTGATTTTCTCCTGCTTAGTTGGTTCCTTTAGTTGCCTCTTACGACACCCATGGAATTAATATTCTGGTTAGATTATCTTTTTAAATAATAAAAATTAATATATTGTCACCCACCTCAGCTCACTGTTTGTACCACATATAAAGCCAACAGGACAGAGCCTTAAATCGCGTTAGTGTCGAGCGAGTGTTTATAATGCCGCGACCCCACGCTCCTTGTTACTAAATATACCGGAATTTACCGGAATAATCGGGAATAATCGACACTGAACCGTATCCAGACGGCCTCATTTACCGAGAGACTTAGAACAAAAATGTTTGGACTCGGAGCCTTTGATTCTGTTAGAGGTAATAGGGTAGCTTCAGATTCTGCAAATTGTTTTTTAAACGGGTTTAGGAACAATCATCTTATGGAGCAAATCTTGAATTTTTCCTCACTGGAAAAAACTGTGTTGAAACGAAAGATATTTTGATGATGATATCAAAAATATACAAACAGAATTTAAAAGAAAGACAAATCTAGAAAGTTGATAATTCAACTAGGATTCATTATCATATTAAAATAGGCATTAACATATTTTAACTTACTATCTTCAGAATCTGTTCAAGATACAAAGAGCATTTGAAATGAAAGAAATGAAGTAGTGGCTGGGTATTTATTAACATTTTGTTCTTCATATTTCACTAAAAAATAAATCGTTATAGTAAAACATTAAAACTATTAAAACTTTTCAATCTTATGTTTTACGCATTTATAGAATCCAACTGTTTATTAAACTTGATTTTCATTTAATCATTGTTTGTGAAGAAAATGAATTACAAGTTTAGCTATGTGAGTTGTGAACTTTATTGAAAAATATAATGATAATGAAAACTAGGCAAGTCAGACTTTGGGCTTCAATATATTATCCTAAGTTTTAAGAAGAAATTATATTGAAATTGTTGTTAAATATTTTACGTTCTTATAACTAAACTTCAGGACTGACTCTTGAACTCGGCACACATTTGATCTTACTACTTTTGGCGTTGAAGTGAATAACCAAGGCATATATCATTATGTTTTTAATGGGATAATTTTCATTGGATACATGATCTCACACTGATTGATTGTTTTAAATTGATTGATATTCCATTACCACCGTATCTCTTTTTCTAAGATTATAACGTAATAATCTTATCAGACTCGTTAGAATCACTTTCTTTTTACTGCAGAAGTTTTTTTACACTCGTTTTTTGCAACCGAAAACAAAACTTATACCTTCTTGCCATGAGCGGACTATTATTCCTAATATTCTCTTTAACTTTGCATATTTTGTATCCATATATTGTCATTCATAATCATCCTTGTTTTTCTATTTATAATATTATATTATAATGAAAAATATGTATTAATATTTTTATATAATATTCAACACCACTTACATTCATTAGTGACCGGCATTAACGTCTTCACTACACAGAAGCTTTACAAGGATCCTCTCCAAAGTAGTAATCCCTTTATTGCCTCTTGGGATCAACAAAAAGAACTATAATGGAAAGCCTATAAATCAATTGAGCATAACTTTCCAATGGATAAAATGTTTGACCATTTTATTCATCAAATTTTGTGTATCGTAAATTATACTAAACTTGATAAGACATAATCAGTTTGCTTCTTACCCAACTACGGAAGAAGGAGGGTTTTATTTTTCGAATATATGTATACATGTCTTTAACAAGCCCTTAAGCCTAAACGGCTTGTTGTATAGAAAGCTCTTACGAGTAAGATTACTATTAATCGAAGAGTCGTAAAATTCAAATTCGGATAGTAATAATAAATAATAAATGCAATAAAACTCAATAGGAATCCGTAGATTTTTATCTATATTTTCATACTTTTTTTTACCCGAATGCGACAGAAGGAGGGTTAAATTTTGAATGTATGTATGTATGTATATTTCTTTGGCACGCCTCAGAGCTTAAAAGAAAAGGCTTTTCGTATTTTTATGTGATTAGTGTCAATAGATTCGTCTTAGTTGTGAAAGTAATACTTAGAACATCAATACTTAAAAAAAACATCAGAGGTAAGGATTTTTGGGGCCCAAAAATCTCAAAAATGAAAACATTTCAAAATACATCGAGTGTGATATCAAAATTAAGAATTAAACCGCTGATTACGAATGTATTTATAACATATATGTTTCATATATGATATTGACGTCGGGTTTATTTTTTAAATAATTCATTAATTGTTTTATTATCCTTATTAGTAGCTTATATCTGTCGTTTTACTTGTTTGTTAAATTGTATAAAGAGTTTGACATGAGATTCAATAAGGACAAAGATAAGGTAAAGAAGAAAAGTCGGAGCATACAATGAAGAGATGTTTCTCAATTTTTAATGTTAGGATAAGAATAGTGAAAATTTCTGGTATACAATTTCATTCAAAGGTAATCGTTAACCGTAACTCGTAAACTAATACAATAATATTTAAAAGTAGAAACTCCCAGCAAAACATTGCGTAATAGTTTATTCACGGAAATTAAAGCGATCTTTTATCTAAAGGTTTTACATATCTAGACAGCCTGTGAACACGGCCAGTGCAACCTGGTCGAAACGTCAGATAAGTTAGAGTTATGTGTAAGTTAATTCCCGTGAAAATAATTATTTCATGAAACATGAGAGTATAAAGTTAGTAAAACATTATATTACAATAATTCATTACAATATAATAAAACTAAAACGACTACTTTTTTAATTAACACGTGAGCTAAGAAATTGGTATGTGATAGCAAAATAATGAGGACTTAAATTAAGAATAATATTTTTAGAAAAATTTTCCACTTTTCAAATTAATATTATTTAACTTAAAGTTTTTATTAGCACATAACAATTACTTCTAAATTAAAACCGGTCCTTTATATAACAGCCTATGTATAGATCATTCATTAAAGGTAGTAATTCAGGATCAGTCCAGACAGGTCAAATAACAAGAATGGTTCCTGACCGCTAATGTTTTCG
Organism: Hyphantria cunea; assembly: GCA_003709505.1. Taxonomy (NCBI): domain Eukaryota; kingdom Metazoa; phylum Arthropoda; class Insecta; order Lepidoptera; family Erebidae; genus Hyphantria; species Hyphantria cunea. The sequence continues at coordinate 808,290 of PKRV01000301.1, read as the reverse complement.
GAGGTGAGTTGAATCTGTAAAAGTTTAATTAGGTCTGCTCATTACAAAGTGTTTGGTTTTGGTCAAACATGGATTTTATATTCCACATATTCCTCCATTCACTATTTAAATATTCTGTATGGGCTTAGTGATTTTTAACTTCGTATTTTAAATGTAGAGAGTTTTTGTAGTTTCAATCACTCATTAAAAAGGCAACGATTTTTTTATCTTTTAGACCGTGGAATTATATCTATAGATCCAACTTATAAGTTTCAAAGCGTTCCTCATTCACGTTAAGTTTGCAATGAATAGATAAATTATATTACATGAACTTGTGCATTACGATTTTAAAAAGGTTAAATAATAAAATTTGTACGATCAAATTTACTATATTATAATATAATATACTATGACGGGATTATATCAAGCAAATAACTAATTATATAAGGAGTAAATAAGACTATTAAAGTTTTAGACTAGCTGCATCGCGCAGCGTTACTTGAAGTTGTTAATGTACAACAATAACCGCGGGTAGAACCGCGGAGCAAAGCGGATTTAAAATATAAGATATCAAATTTAAAGAAATAGTTGTTTTCATAACGAATCGGCTCGTAGCTTCGCAATATAGCCTTTAAGAGAACAGTTAGAAATAGTTAACAAAATATTTTCACAGCTTTTATTCTGGAGCTATGATAATTGAGAGATTTCTTAGTTACAGATTATTACAAAAATAGCCGATAAACAATTATTTAAATTGGAGTTTTTAATACTATTAGTACAACTCATTATAATTTTTATCTGTGCACGTTTATTGTTTTACCTTAAAATTTATAATCTTAAGTCACGTTAAAAACTTTTTACTTTATACTAAGAATGAATATAACATTTCCTAAAATATCACTCTATATCTATATAATGTACAACCTGACTTAGCAGGCAAGATGCTATCCAGTAGATCAATAATATGAGTATTATTGATGTGATAACGTCTTATAAATCAATGAACGCTGCACGCACAAAAAAATATGACTTATTGTCACGTTCCGCCTGAGCAGAGCGTGCAAGCGAAAGCGCGGAACAAGCGATAGAGAGGCACAATCGGCTTGAGCGTTTGGCTTGTGACGCATATTTTTCATCAATGTTTTCTTAAGACGTTATCACGTAAAATTATCTTCCGTAAACCGACTTTACAGATAACCAATCTTATGTTTAACGAGTTGATTTCAAAGAAAAAGAAAAGTACACGTTGTCATAACAGAAAATTTTCAACAGCTTTTAACAGCTAAGTAATTTTATTGCAACGGTATATAAAAGGAGGTAGCGAACGTATCAGGAGTTTTTTGAAATTGATATATTTTTGGCTGTGAGTTATCCTTGTGCGGCTTCACGGATAAATGGTCGAACGTAATTAAATGGCGCAACGTAATTAATCGCCATTATGTCGCTTCATTGAATCTGAGTGATCAGGGAAATATAGTTTGTCATATTTTCCCCTATTTTATTTTTCACGGATTTAGTCGTGTGAAAGTTATTTACAATTTCTTAAACACCCTTTTTCTGAATGGTAGTAATATCCCTAATATCCTTCATGGTATATGGTAACGTGTATGCAAGTATTCACGATTATCGGATGTATGGCGAAATAAAATACGAGGAATACAACTGCATAAAATACAAGGAAACGCATATTACATAATGTCTATAAATGTATTTTTTTAACAAAAGGGTACCCTGATTCTTTAGCCGCAACCAATCACTAGACGACCCTGTGGGGTTGAGTTATCTGGTTCAAAATTTGAATGGATTTTTTCTTCAGAGTCTCTTGTTGACTTAAGAGACACAATGTTGGTCTAATATTCACCAGTATTACTTACACATTACTCCAACCGACGGCATTTTATAACATCTGACACCGAACCCAATTCAATATTAAATTCCTAAACTTAGCAGATTGTAAACAAACATTGTTTATTATAATCATTCTAATGATTCATCATCATCATCATCAGCCTATCGCAATCCAGCAGTGGACTGCGATAGGCTGATAATTCTAATGATTATTAAAATAAAATTTTTATTTGATAATACAGAATTTTGTAACATTAAAAAATAATTACGCCGGAAGTACCATTCTATAAAAAGAGACGTCATTAACAATAGACACTATTAGTAATTCACGCCGGAAACTTACAAGCGGAAGGTGCCAAAATATCAATATTATTTAACATGAATCAACTATTTACTTGATAAATAAATTATAAGGTTGTTATATATCTTATACGAGTTTTGTGGTTTTTGGTTGGAATCGTTACATATAACAGTATGTATTTGTATCTTCAATCTTCACTTGGTGGTGTTTGTTAAAATACTTTCTTGAAATTAAACGTACTTTTATTCCACTATTGAACTTGGTTAAAGTTAACTTGGCCGGTTTCGCTCTATACTTTGCATTATCAGAGGTTACGAAATTATCAATAGTTACAAATTATGTAAAATATTTATAGTACAGGCTCTGCCTAGTTTGCAACCAGACGGTCTATGATTGGTATTTTTAAGTTTACTATTTCAAACAAAACAGGGACATCAAATTCCAAAAAATTTAAAGTAATCCTGAAAGGTAAGTATTTCAAATTTGAATAGCAATAAATAAGCTAAGAATAAAATATTGAGATTCTTATCAAAGTTAATATATTACGCTGCATTGTTATTGCTTAACAATGAATAGATTAACAAAAATGTATTTTCTGAAATACATTTTATATACAAATTACTACCAAAAAAGATTATTAACAAAGCAAGAGAACTAAAAAAGATTAATATAGTTATAAATCATAGCAATGTCGTATAAACAGACAATAAAGAAAATATCGAAGTTAGTGAATAATATTATTCTCCGTGCGCTGACAGAGAATACTAATTCAGTTCAGAGAAGATATGAGATCACGTTGCCTTTATACATCGCTATGAATAAATTCTATGTCTAAATATAGACTTTATAGAAATGCATTTCATTTTAATCTTATCTGAAAAATTTTGAGTGTATTTTAAATAGAATGTGCTATAGAAAGGCAAATTTTCGTGCGTTTACGGTTCGTATTAATAAATAAATACATCATTATTTGTGTGATGATTAGGAGATTAAGTTACCGTAGGAGAGCCACGCTTCCACGCGAATGGGCCGGCTCGACCGGAGTGATACCTTGACTTCACAGAAAACTAAACCCCAACCCCTCCTCCATCCCACTCCTCATCCCACAAAGACCAGCAACTCGCTTGTGACGCCCATGGTGTTGCGGGTGTCCATGGGTGGTGGTAGTCGGTTACCATCAGGCGTTACGTCTACTCATTTGCCCCCTATACCATTTTTTTAAATGATTAAGGTACGGAATGCCACCATCCCTATTAATCCTGTTTTTGTCGTAAAAGTAACTAAGAGAAATAACTACATAGGACAACATCACTGTATAGAAAAGCCTATGCGAACTCGTTTGATCAGGCCATAACCTACTAAGGCCAATTTTCAGCAGTGGATTGATAAAGCCTGTGGTTGTAATCCAAAAACTTACTAAGTTAACACTGACAGACATACTATAGGAGATGATAAGCGATCCCTGAGAAACACCCTTTTTTTAGTTACTTATTTCTTGCAGTAGTCTCCTATCAACAACGACTATCAATTCATCATCAACATCCCATAATGTCCCACTGCTGGACTCGGGTCTCCTCTCAGGAGGAGACCATCATTTGTTTGCTTTTTATTTTTACGCGGCAATCCCTTTGGACACCACCGATTTGTGGCTATGACGGTCTCGTACCGACTAAAAACCGCACGCCGGCTCTGGTACTGGTAGAAGCCGGGGAACCAGTTGCATCTTCGGAAAGAAATGCCTGGAACCCCGACGTACCTCGGACCGCCTATGGTTTATAGACGTGTGCTTCCTGGACTGGAGTGATACTGTGGCCTCAAATAAAATCTTCAAAACAACCAAAAACAAAAAACAAAACAAGTCTCGAAATACGTTTGAAATTATATAATAATGATGAAGTTGTACAAATTTAATGAAATCACTTGAAAATATTTTATAATTAGAGTTCTGTAAAGAGTTTAGTCAGAAACTAAGATTTTTGACCTTTGAATTCATTTAGTCAAAATTGTTTTAAAAAGACGGGAATAAATCTTTACCGCTCAAATTTTGTATAATTTTAACCCTAAACTTCTATAGTCTAAATCACTGTGACGTATTTGTAGACACGTACTGACGCTACGTAGACCTACACACTAGAATTTGAAGTGATCACATCACTGTATTATTTGATTCCAGGGATCGTACGCCGGTTATCGATCATTTGTACGATTTGTTCTATTTTGTCGTCTTATGTAACTTAATCTATTGTTGTATATATTTTAGTACTAAGACTAGAGAAAAATTGCGACTAGTACTTTCAACCTCATGAGTGAATAGTCATTTGGTCTGCCAAGTAAGTTAAAGATGAGTGTAATATAACTATGAACTTATAATTATACAATCTGATTCATTTTGCAACCGCAAAGTGGGATCTTTTATCAACAACAGCATTCAATAGAAAATTAAGTTTTCATCAACGGAAACACCAAGGTATATATATATTTATATATATATATATATATATATATATGTATATATATATATATATACATATAATACGTATATATTGAATGAGGTAGTGACTAAGTTGTACGGTACTCATGCTGCAATTAAAAAGGTTAGGATTAAACGACCGCCAGCATCCTAAATGACCAAAGATATACGGATGGCCATGAAACACCGAAATCGAGTTTTTAGAACTTTTAAGAGGGATCGTGTCGAATCATATGACAACTATATAAGACTGCAAGAAATCGATGTAACCAGATAATATGGCACACTAAACGCCGCCATGTTCTAGATAATATTTCTTCTTCCTCTTCTGCCGAGATCTGGAAGTTCCTTTTAATTATCGGTATCGGCAGATCGCGAGATGTAACTTTCCACAATCAGCAAATCTCGATTCCCTGAATCAGCAATCAACATTTAACTACATCTTTTACGTTAGATAGTCCTATCCTGTCTATCAAATCCCAAGCGGTTGGCTGTGATGGCATAGGCCGGAGAATGATCACCACTTTAAAAGTTCTACTCCTTCCCACTATTTCCCATATTATTAATTTCTCCCTCGCATCTGGCACATTTCCTGCTTTGTGGCCTAAAGCGAATGTACGCCCGTTGCCTAAAATTTCTAATCCATCTCTTCCCAGTCATTTTCGTTCTTATTTCTATTCTTCCTTTTCTCTCCAAAGTGCTAGAAGCCTGCGTCCACAAACAGTTCTCTCGTTTTATTTATTCTAACTACTTACTTAGTCCTCTTCAGTCTGAACTTCGACCAAGCCACAGCACGGCTTTTGATCTTCTTAAAGTGACTGGTGATATAAAGACGGGAATGGAAAATGCTAAGGTTACTGTGATATATGTATAAATGTGGGTAGATCATAGACATCTCTCACATTTATACATATATCACGATAGTATTGAAGGCATTGAAAAAATCAACCAGTACCCACATATATCGTGGTACTTCTTGATTTTTTCAATGCCTTCAATACTGTCAGTCACGAAGTCCTCCTTGCTATCCTATCCCATTTCTCAGTCTCTCAAGAAGCGCTGAACTGATTCTCCTCTTATCTTCGGGATCGTCAGCAATTAGTCACGATGGAAGATTGATCCTCTAGCTGGTGTCGTCACGATGCTGGCGTCCTCCAAGGCAGTATTTTTTCACCTTTTCTCTTTTCAATCTTCATTAATCTCATCACGTTAAAACTTCAGTGTTCCTACCATCTGTATGCTGATGACTTAGAATTATATTTTTAAGCAGAGTTGTGCGATGTGTCCGCGGTCTCGATCGTAAATAGTGACCTGGCAGCCATTAAACACGGGTCCGATATGTTTGGCGTGTCTGTAAACCCAAATAAATTTTAGAGAATTATCATCGGAAGTAACCGTCGTATTGGCCAGTTAGACCTAGCTTCACTTCCACTTAACTTCACTTAACTACGATGGTATGATTTTACCATACTGTGAAAGAGTGAAGGACCTCGAATTGTACATCGACACAACTCTCAGCTGGCGAAAACAAGTTGCATCTGTGTGCCAGAAAATCACAGGCTCGCTACGGACTCTTTATAGGCTTAAGAACTTTCTGCCAAAGAAAACTAAAGTAATGCTTGTCCAAACACTTATATTCCCAATCATAGACTATGGTGACGTGGCCTACTTTGACCTGAATGCAGATCTGCTCAATAAGCTTGACCGTCTTCTCAACAATTGCATTCGATTCATATTCAACTTACAGAAATATGATCACGTGTCCGAGTATCGATCTCATTTGAAGTGGCCTCCAATTCGCCAAACTCAGACAGATACGGGCGTTAACTACTCTTCTCTTCAAGCTCTCCTTCCTACTTAACTACTCAATTTGAGTATCCTATTTCACACCACATGAAATACCTTAGATCTTTCAACAGCATGCTTCTACAATGTCCCACTCACCGCTCTGATTTTCTTCGTACAAGCTGTCCTACAATGGAACGATCGCGCCCTCTCGAGATCAGGATGGCTAAAACTAGACAAAGTTTTAAACAATTATTGTGGAAACATTTTCTACACATTCTATCAGTTCCACCTATTGCGTATGTGTGTTTTTATATGTATGTTAATGTATGTATTTAAATACGTATCATTATATGCATTAATATAATTACTACTTAGGGTTCAATTATTTATTATTGAGATATCATATTTAGTTTTGTGCATTTACCTTTTGTTAGCTCTGCATCACCCTAAAGTCAACTGGTAGAAAATGCCTTTAAGCATTAAGTCCACCTTCGTCACTACTAATGTGCATAAAGTATAAAAAAATGAACACCATCCTGTCAACACATCCATAAATATTTTAACGAAATAGGTCACGCACTACTTTCTCAGCCTAAGTGGGCGTAAAGAAATATGAAAAGTAGCAAAAAAGAAAAATACATCACAACCGCGGTAGTATAACTTGTTACTTAAACCGTAACAAACTTATCCCCCTTTGTCTTGTGTCTCTCCATTTTCATGGACGTTAATTTATTCAATTTTATGTATATTTTGTTTACTCGTGTCTAATGTAAAGATAACAATAGCTATCTCCTTTATGTCCTCGTAGTTTTCACCTTCAAAGTTAGTTTTGTTTAGATGTTTATTAATATTTCACAGCTTTAGATATATGCTGATAAATATAGTTAATTTACTAACATCATGACCCACCCTACCCACTTTTATGGCAAATAAAACCGCTACCAAATATTGCAGTATTCTGCCATGCAAGTTTTAGCTACAAACAAACATCTTTTATTTCAACAAATCTGTTTTAAATGCTTTATTCAATAAAAATATAAATAAATTAATATTTCGCACATGTAACACACAACCCCATCTAGTTCTAAACTAAGCACAGTTTTTGTTGAGGGATAACTATGGTAATACATGTATACTTTTTTGTAATACATACATTGATTATACTAAGAAAATACCCAAACTCCGAAACAAAGATTAGCAGATTATATATTTGTATATATGTTCCAACACGGGAATCAATCCCGAGACTTCAGCACAGAATACGTATACGTATAGACTACCACTGCGCCACTGAGGCAATTATATATTTACAAGATCGTATGTAAACGGCAAAAGCTACCTCTTAGGGTAAACTGCAATACGTTATTTTTGGGGCTTATTATTAGAGTTGAATTGATTTCTAATAATATCTATTATCCATACATACATACATATTTATTGAAAATTAATAAATTATTTAATTAACATACACTCAAAAACGGAAAAAACTAAATCACGTATATTATTTATTTTGTCCGATTCTCACTATTGAACCCATAACTTTTAGGCTTCTTTAGTGACATAAATATTAATACTTCAATCCTATTTCATGGCTCAAAAAAACAACAATACTACCTTCAAAAGTTGCTAAGTCTTCTCTTAATACGATTTCCTAGTACGGTTGGTATCACAACAATACTGGATTGTAACAAAAAGGCGAGAACGACCGCAAAAAAAAGTTAAATTAATCGAGCGCCCCTCTTTATAAAGTTTTAATCAAAATTGGATTTTTGTTCGCACAGACAACATTGTGAAGTGTCAAGTAGGCTCCGGTTTGGATACACACACAAAATAATACCCTTAGTATATTTTTATAAAAAATGAATAAATCGGTGAGCTTGACAATGTTACTGTTGAACTTTATTATTTGGAAATGCATATCTGTACGAAAATTATGCAAACGGAAGAGTATGAAATTTACACAGTTGTATGTATATGGAAAAGGAAAAGTGTCAAATACTATAAAAATAATAAATATCTTGCAAAATCCAAATTGATATTTGTCAAAATTTAACTAACATGTTGTGAATTTGGATAAACGATCTCAAGAAGTAGTAAATGTATTGTTATAGTCTTATGATAATTTCCCGATTAAAAATTTTTAACACGTCCCTAGTTAGGAATACTATTTATTAGGAAAATGAGATATCAACTGAACTTTCGCTAAGCTAAGAAAATAAGTTAATCTGACTATAGTTCATCATCATCAGCCTATCGCAGTCCACTGCTGGATATAGACCTCTTTAATTGCTTGTAACTTAGTTCGATTCTCGGCTTCACACACCTTGCGTAAATCATCACTCCACCTGGCCTGTGGACGTCCTACACTACGTTTGCCGAGACGTGGTATCCACTCCAAAACTCGTTTACACCAACGGTTATCGGTTCTACAGCAAATATGGCCAGCCCACTGCCCAATCAACTTGCTAATCCTGTGGGCTGTTTCGATGACCTGGTTCTTTGTAGGATCTCCTCGTTTCTGAATAAAGCTAAAGTTTTTAAATTCTTATGTTAGATTAAGACTGTCATTGCTACATCAACATTTTCATTGCCTATCTAAAACTGCAAAACTATTTTTCAATAAATTTCAAGTTGTTTCTAAATGTTTTTCGGAACAATTTTGAAATTTAAAGTTTTGTGCAGGCGTTTTGCAGCCGCCCGTCAAAACCAAGCATTTTCATTTTAATTCAATAAAGGTTACCATACACTGTGAGTAACTCAATAAACCAACAATTTATCGGCTTGTCAGTTCCTCACATCGGACTGATGGGATATTAATACTGTGGTCGACATTTGTAGTAAATGAGTGGGTATCGTGTCTAACCGCGTTGTTAATTGTGATGCAGTTGCAGCGCAAAATCCTTTCATTTTGTGCTTGATTGATTGTCACCGAACGCGGATTAAAGCTATATAAAGTCTAAGCTAATTGCTGATGGGATTACAGATACTTTAATATTGTTTGATGTGCATTTCGGAAATTATTAATGCTATAATATTAGTAGAATGGAATGTAATTGACAAGAAATAGAGACGTCATGGTACTCTTATTTATGCATAGATTATATTACTTTTGTTTTTTTCTATATTTGCTTTGTTAGTCAAACTTTGTTTCTGACTACTGTGAAGGTTTTTTGTACTATAAAATATCTATATAGAGGCAGGACAACCTTAATCTGCACAGCATTGTTTCAAAATTTTGACGTATTGTTCTTTTGCTACGTTTTTAGGAACAATGGGACACAAAGTACACCCAGACTTAGAACAACAATTTATGGATCACACAAAGTGTTGTCCCGTGTAGGATTTGAACCCACAACACTTGGCGCTGTAGGAAGTGGTGTGGCGACTACTGCTACCACTGTGCCAATCTTGTCATTTTAAATCAAACCTATAGTAATTCTAAGCCTTGCATTAATAATCCGGAATCCTCACATTCTTTATCTTTTATACAGTATTCTGTTGCATCTCCACACTCCATCTTATCTTAAAGAATGCTTTCAGTTCCAACACATCACTCATTGTAGGGACCTGAGGTCATGAGAGAATTCGAAACTAGCAATGCCAAAACATTCCACCCAATTCACAGATAAATCCTTTACTGTGCAAGCGGTAAGGCTCTGGAACGATTTACCTGAAACTATCCATCACGTTAAAGCCTTGCCTGTATTTAAAAAGGTAGTGAAGGTTTATTATCTATATATATGAATGTTAAATATTTTGAAGTTGGTGTTCTTTTTTTGTAATTATTCACATTTGAACAGATCTGAGATTTGTGCACCCTGTTACTGCTACCCTAATTAATGTCACCAAATTATCCGTATAAAGGTTGTCTGTAAGAGATCGCTATGAGCGATAAAACCGCCAATTGTCACATTTGTATGTTGTTTTTTTTTTCTCTATTTGTTAAGTGAGTATAATAAAGATAAATAAATAAATAAATAATAAATAAAATATAAGAGAATAAGGAGTAGTAACGTACCTCTAATTTTAATCCTAAAAGCAAAATGTTTTTTTTATTTTAATAATACGACATAAATAATATGTGACAGTAAATAACTCTGTATAAATATATTCGCAATAAACACCATTATAAAACCAGGGAAACATTAAAGAAATACTTTATCAAAATAATTTAAATTACTTAACATCCAATACCCACGACGCAATATCAAACTGAAGTAACATATGAGTTCCCTGTTCACTGTCAAATATATTACTAAAGGTTAATTAGCAATGCTAATTCTATTCGTATCTGTTGTTGAGCGCAAAGGTTTAAATGGAAGATGGAGGGGCATTACTGTGATGTGTTTTCTGAGCTAACCAAGGTTTGTGTAAAACTGTGCTGTTTCACATGGAAATAGCAGATTTAAAATTAACGGTATATTTTAAACTTCTGTGGAAATATTTTTATAGACTGTAATGGTAATATAACAACCTATAATTTTATCTTAAGCCTGTCTTAAACACCACTTAAATTTAAAAACAGGATCCTCACCGCAGAAGAACCACAGCGCAAGTAAAATATTATGTAAATTTCAAATTACAAAAATAACAGAATCTCCTCATAATCTAATTTCAATTAAGATATTGCTTTAAGGAAAGAAAAATTGTTTTTTGAAGTACCATTTTCCTCCTTTTTGATATTTTAAAAATTAAGCCCTTCGCGAAATCTAATAAGGATTTGTTTTTTTTTATATTGCTACGCGATACCCTCAAATGAAATTAAAAGAAGTCAGTTAATTGGCTTCTTTTACAAATTTCAAGACAGAATCTTTAAGTCTTAGTTTTTATTCCAATTTAAATAATATTTCTGACTTTGTAGGATATCTTAGAAACGAATACCTTTTTGTTTTGAAGTAAATTACAGAAGACATTTTTATTAAACTAGTAATAGATTACTAGCGTACCAAAAACCTGCTGCTAATGAGACAAAGCTGCGTGTGAGAGTGCATGCGTTCTCTTTGTTGGTTAGACGGGTTCAGTCTCGTGGTTCTTCTCGCAGACCAGTTGAAACGCTTCGACATGCATGAACCGGTTCGACCGAAGTGATACCACGACCTCACAGAAAACCGGTGTGAAACAGCGCCTGCGCCTGTGTGTGAGTTAGGACAACGGGAGGCCCGTAATGCAACCCTTCCCCTTATCCCCCTCCCCACCCCCCAAGGACGGCAACGCACTTGTGACGCCTCTGGTATTACGGGTGTCCATGTGCGGCGGTAATCGCTTACCATCAGGCTATACGTCTGCTCGTTTGCCCCTATTCCATAAAAAAACACAAATATGCGAGCTGTTGCTTACATTGTACAATTCATCAGTGCAATAACAATAATTTCTTTGGCCTAGAAAGGGCATCTATCTCAGCAAGAGGTAATGATAATACACTCTCAATTTTTATCGAGTTCCCAAAAACCATGGTTGACGGCAGTACAATTAGATTATATTACGAAACTGGATCAAAGAACAGATCTGAAAAAATGTTGGTGTTTCATAAATTTATATTGCGTACATAATACATTGATTAAATACCCACACATTTCTACGTGATTAACATAAGCCATAAATAATAAACTGGAATAAAAATATTACTGGTTATGAGGAAAGAAAGTATCGCTTCAATAAATATGTTCATTTGTATTCTTTTGACAAAAATTGAGAAAAAAGAATTAAGTTTTTTTCAATGTGATATAAACTCATTAAAAAGAAAGAACTCCAATGAACTATTCGCACCTGTAACTAGTTGCAGTTAACGAATAAAATATAAAATCGCTTCGGCAACAGCGCACCGTACAGTTGGTGCAATTTTAAAACTTTACAAATCGAAAATCATTGGCGTACTTGCTACGAGCAACTTTCTGAACGTTGCCTCTAGTTTATTATTTCATTTTCATTTTATTTACTAGTCCGAGATTTTCTACGGCACCACGACGACTAGTGAATTTGAAATTCATTTGCTGCAGTTAAAAATATGAAATGTGTTGGCGTTCAATAAGTTTCGAGTGTTTGAAATTATTTAACTTGTAAATAAATAATACTGCAGCTTACACACTCTGTTTTTGTTGAACTGTTGTGGGGCTTCACAAAGAATTATATTTGTGTAAAGATATATTCAACACCTAACATTTGAATATAATTACTACGAATTCAGATTATTTGTGATAACTTCCTTACTGAGAAGATGCTTAAGTCTGTCAGTGGAGTGTGAGAGACTATTGGTGATAATAAAGAAATGAAAAATAGTTTTTTTTAATGCATCATAACATAAGGGCTTGCATGAATTGAAAATTGTTTTTTAAAACTATTTTTAATTATTTGTGTTTAATTTAGCGTATATATATAGTGCTATAAATATAATAATGAATTAAAACATAAGTTATATGTAGTGATTTAAAGGCAAAAAGTAACTGTTGAACTGAACCAGCTTCAGCTAAATCAGACACCAAGAAAATCAAACAACATGTTTACAAACAGGGTATACATTTTCTAGCAAGAACACAATAGGTGTCGTTATAGCAACCAATACGGAACAATGACGGTCCAACTTTATGACTGGTGTCGCTTTTGTACTTAAGCTCAAAGGAGTGTTATTTGTTGCGATCGTAATTCAAGGGGTGTTAGGAAAGAATATATTAATTGAGATTAGATGAGATGAGAATATATTGAAATTAACCTCTAACTAAAATCAATTATATGACGTATGTATAATAACTTAAAGCTCTTTATGGAAAAAAAAGGCAAACGAGTAGACGAATCATAATATGATCAAATGATAAAGTTCTGCGGTTACGTCATTTGTTAGGGAAGATAGCTTTCGAGAGGCCATGTGGTCATTTCACTCCAGTCGAACCAGTCCATAGTCTGTGTGCGTAGGTTTTCGAAAAACAGCGTGTCTAAGCGTTCCTTTCTACTTCACAACAAATTTTATATCGCGAAAGGCCAAAGATCTGTCTACTTCCATTTCATATGAAAACTTGATATTCTGGTGTATGGAGGTAACATACTTAAAAACTGTTGTACCCTGTGATGGTCACTACTTATAATACAGAAAACCTCGTCGACCTACCTCTTCCCTAGCTTCAACTGAAACGTGTGTGCACTAATTAATATACCAATTACTAATTAATATACATAATTAACAACACTACACATATGCAAGAGTCGCGATAGTTCGAAAACAGAAATTGATTTTGAAATTGTTTATATAATTAATATTTTATAGCATGTAAGGTCTCTCAACGAATGCCAGCGTTCCATTTTAATCAATAGGTATGCCGCTGTGTGCAGCTTGCAGCTGTATACTTACTGATTGAGACCGTTCTCAATAATTCTATTTGCATATCTATTAAAAAGAGTAGTTTTAAACGAAACTTGAATTAAAAGTTTTGCAAATAGAAATAAAGTTATAACTAAATTAAATTGTATGCAGTTTACTCTTGCAAATTCTGTAAGAGTTCAATAAAAGAAAACCGACAAAAAACAATTAAGACCATTTTAAATTCAGTTAAGCTTTTCAAATAGCTACTTAGGTTAAAGAAATGTACTAAAAATTCAATGAATTTAAAAAAATGCCGTTACAGGTTCACTACACACACAGATTTTAGTAGTTATAGCTACACATTTGGAGTATAACTAAGTTTTTTATGTAAATTTCATCTCTGAGCAAAGCTGTTACGAGGGGAACAAGTAGTGAAAGGTCCCCAACCATTGTATGGAATCCTAAATATAAGAATTATTTTAGTGATTCACCTCAACACTCATCATGATCTACGAAAATACCACACAATAACATAATTGTCACCAACACAAATCTTTGATAAATAACATAGCATTTTGAGTATAATTACTCTTTATCACAACACGAATGCGTTAGTGTATTAGAAGCTCCTTTTGACGTGAGCATTTCTGTATCGAAATAATTGAGTCACCACCCTTTTCTATGTCTTCTTTGTACTCCATCCAATCGTTACAGACACGTATGACATTGTGTCAAAGGTCAACTTTCTTGTAATTATTGCCATCGCCATATTGGACCCGGGCTTTTTCATTTCGGGACGAGATCGGAGCACGCCCCGAACCATTCATATCGCAGATTAGATATTGCCGGTATATTGTGTGAATAACTCCTCTATATTTCAGCTTCGAAGAGAGGGTTGCTGATAATTTCGTCTTTTTGGTATAATGTGTTGCCTTTTTGTTAGTGGTTTCTGTTGTTACGTGCTGGTAAAAGCGTGATATTCATGAAAATAAGAGGTTATGATTAATAACGTTTATAAGAATTTATTTTAAAATTGATATCGCAGGTAGTTTTATTTTGTAATTGTTATTAAGGCTTATTATTCGGAATCGAATAGTGAATGATAACACCTTTGTACCGTAGGAGAGCCACGCTTCGGCATGCATGGACCGGCTCGACCGGAGTGATACCACGGCCTCACAGAAAACCGCTGTGAAACCGCTTGCGCTGTGTTTCACCGAGTGAGTGAGGATACCGGAGGCCTATACCCCTTTCCCTCCCCCCATCCCCTCCCCATCCCCCAAAGGCCGGCAAAGCACTTGCGACGCTTCTGGTGTTGCGGGTGTCCATGGGCGGTGGTGATCGCTTACCATCAGGTGATACGTCTGTTCGTTTGCCCCATTTTTCATAAAAACAAAAATAAAAAAACACCTGGTACGTCATGTCTAGTGTGTATTTATGAACATCTTTACTTCTTATTCATTTGTATATGTGTTTATATGCTTTTATGTAACTATGTATAAGAAATTTATAAACCTAGTTTATATGAATATACCATAGCAAACCAATAACTAGTCTTGAAAATATGCCTACGAAAGTTGTCTGAAGGAATTGCCGTGAGCAAATGAACATGAAGATGTCCTTTGACCACGTTACGGTAAAAACCTAAGTAGTCAATCAATTTATCTCAGTAAGCATACCTTTGTATTTTATATAATATTTAGTTCAAATGTAGCTTCAAATAGAATTCTTTCTAAATACTAATAAAATTCGTGTCAAATACGTTAACGTATCAGTTAAATCTGAGCACAAACAGTGTAAGATGGAATCAGGTCTCGGGTGCGATGCGCATGATTTATTCGTTGCTACAGCCGCGAGCACATGTGTCTCATACGATAGGATTACACGGTGTGTGGGAGGACGTAGAGCGTCTCAATCTACCGTCGAATTGTGGACATTTCGAGAAATAAAATAATTTGTAGAAAATCGAGGAAATGGGACAAGTGTAGGTCAGACTAAATGTTATAAAAGGTTCTTTAAATGCTAATGTATTTTACTTTTGAAGAGTTCTTTATTTTCAGTCTGTGTTTACCTACCATGTGGCTAGTACAGCATTTATTAAAATGAAATAAATCTAAGATACTTTCTGATAAATGTATTACTAGCAACTTGTTCTCAAAACAAAAACAAGCCAAGTGCATGTCTGGTAACTTTTAGTTTAGAATTCCGTAGTTTACTACAACCAATTTTATACTGACCAAATTAGTATTTATGTAATTATTTTTCAGACAAATTAGTCAAGTCGGTATATACTTACATACTAGATTTTGACCTCAACCCGCATGCGTATATGTCGGCGCTGCAAAAGGTAGCCCATGCCGAGGTTCAATCTATCTCTATACCGAAGTACATCCTAATTGGTACAGCGAAGCTAACTTAGCTGCTAAGACTGTTTGTCCTAAGTTTATTTATGCACTATCACTATGACTTTTAGCTTTTTATTCACGGTTTACTTTGTGGTGGCATTGGAGACCTTAAATGGAATACAAGCTTAAGTCAAAACTATTATTAAAACCCTCTACGCAAGTACTTAATCATACGCCAAAGCTGCCTTACAACATTTTGGAAAAGAGCAGATTCTCTTACACTGCAGGATCGATATTAACCAAACATAGCTAAGAACCATCTCAAGGAAACTGGCTTTCAAATAAAAAATCGCATTGAAGTCGGTACTTCCATTTGAGAGCTACGATGCCACAGACATAACTACATACATTATCAAACTTATAACACCTCTCTTTTTGCGTCGCAGGTTAAAAAACATACAACGTTCAATATTTCAAAATTTGGTCACTAAATCTAAAATAGTCTTCTGTGTTTTGTAGGACCTACGAAAACATTGAGAACATGGATATATATGTGTGTGAGTGATTAATGTGTATACCCGGATGATCGAACAGACAGATTGACGTACAAGATATAAGATCGTTTATTCGTCCAAAACATGAGTATACATACGCAGAGCATGGAAAATGTTAGAATAAGTAGTGGACAATCATATTTTGCCTTTGCGGCATGCAAATATTACGTAGTCATAGCATATTTATTCATTCAGGTTATTCAACAATTAAAAACATAAATGTATTTATGTCCATGTAGTAGTTCATTATTGTATACAATAAAAAAAAAGATCCAAAAGTTTCACATTTTTTATATGTCCAGGATATGAATTATCTGTTAAAAATTCATTAATGTTGTAATGAGCTTTCTCTTATAATCAATTAATCAATCAATCAACAACCCATAATGTCCCACTGCTGGGCTCGGGTCTCGGACCGTCTGACGAATTAACAACATCTCTAATAATAGACTTTTTAATTTATTTCTCAGTCATACGACATATGACTGTGTATTTCTCAGTCATACGACATATGACTGTGTATTTTCTCCAATATTTTGGTAATTTGTTAAATATATAATTGGCGTAATGCAAAACATGCTCTTTCGTAAGTGTGCAGTCTTGGAATCACGTACACAAAGTGCAACACCAACTAATGAACTCTAAAAGGAAAAATCGGAAAACACATACTGATAAATAGCAACTGCGATTCTATTTTCTGTGAGGTATTGGTAATATTTAAAATTATAAAAACGGTAAATATGCAATTCTGCCATTATGTTTGTCTGCCGGTATGTTTAGGCTCGCTAAAACTAAATAATGTCGTCCTTATTCGTCTTCATATTTAAAAACCGTTTATTTTTTAAGTTTTCCTATTAGAGCATCAGGTTCATAAAATGTATGTTAAAATAATACTAATTCTTTCTTTTCTTTCTTTCTTTTTTAAAAAAGACAACTCCCGCATTAGGATTATACATTCCTGCGTCACGGGGATCTTTACAAACATACATGAAACGGACACAAAGTACACCCAGACTTAGAACAACAATTTATGGATCACACAAAGTGTTATCCCATGTAGGATTTGAACCCACAACACTTGGCGCAGTTCCTACTGCTAGTGGCGTTGCGACCACTGAAACCACTAGGCCAACCGTGTAGTCTTTTTAATTATTACGTTACATAAGCTGTTGTATGTTTCTGTACCTCATTGTAAAATAAAAACATTGTCATCTTAAAAGTATTGTGTGGTACAAAAACAATGTTAAATTAATTTCGCCTTCCGCCAACAAATTACAAGCAAAATATGTGACGAAGTTACAACAAAAGGCTAATCACTGCTCATTGTTGCTGTTGTTCAGACAGGATTATCCTCTACTCTGAATTATGATGGCCGCTCTACCGTCTACCTCGGAAACTGTAAAATATAAGGTGACGCAAATTACTTTGTCTATTTTATAATTTAACAGCCGCCCAAGGCCTCGTCGGGTATTGAGATAACTCATGAGATTGATGTTTTGATGATTCTGCTTGTTGTGTATGTAACCTTTTTTATTTGTAGCTTCTTAAATTACTAGTAGAATATACGTATGTAGGTACGTTGATCCCTTGAGTTTTATGTCATTTACTATATAGGCTGCTTCTAACAAAAGCTTTAATCTATATTCTTAACCTCGTCAATATCCTCTACAATATGCAAATAAAAATGCATACATAAGATTTATTAAAAAAAAGTTACTCTATACAAATCCAATTGTAGAGGAACGGGTGGCATGTCCCTCCAACACAAGGGGAGGATCCTCCAACCAGGCAAAAATATAAATAATATTGAAAGCCATTTTACTTCTGATAACTCAATGTATTAGTTGGGGAAGTTGATACCGGGTTTTTCTTTTATCAAGATTTATAGCAAACATGAGACAAAAGCTAAAGAATGACTTGAATTTCTTTACTACAAATATATAAAACTTAGTTTTTATAGTTTTAATTGCTGAGGTAAATTTAACTAATCAAATTTTGATTATGTTTTATGTAATATGTTTACGTAAACCGAATAAATATATAATGTAAGAAAGAAATAAATATAATGTAAGTGATATATATTAATATACGTGTATACATTAATATAATATAAGTTAGAAGACAAGTTGTTTATGTTTACGAGTGACACCGATAGATGGCGTTGTGAGGTAAAGCTGAATCGCGATATCATTTCACTGTCAGTGTCACTATAAGTAGTTTAAGAAATTGGTAGCTTTAAGTACCATTACATCTGTTCTGAGATAATACATATTTGTTGATAACAACAATAGTATTATTTCTCACTTACAGATTCATTTCATAACAAATAGAAAAATCAAACAAAATTGAAAATCTAATAGAATTTCTATTGGAAAACTACGGGTATATCGAGATACTGCAATGAGGATTATTACCAACTAAAAGTGGATTCCATCACATTTCGAACATCATGAATATCAGCGGGACATATCCCAGCGTCGTATTTCTCATGTTTTGTAATTCCATTGGTGGTAGAGTATATTTCAAGCGGTTATGGCGAAGTTGTATAGGATGCATGTATGTAGAATGGTTCGAAGTTCAGTGCCAGAGTTTATGAATGTGATATATCCCAGAATATATCTATCCCATACACAGTACCAAAAACTATCAGAATCTAGAGATCTAGAGTTTTTGGTTCTCTTTTTAAATTTGTGTATATTTATAACGAATTTGAAAACAACGTATAAATAACGCTAAGTTATAAATTATTATCAAAATGGATATTAATTTTCAGTTTAGTCAAAGGTAGCTCTTCCATGCTGATTTCACCACGAAAGGGCCGGCACTATCCTCGCACAGAAGATTAACCTAAAATGACAGCATTCGTGCTATCGTATGTCGTCAGTAAGTGCAAAACTGGTGGCCCAATGATGCAAAAGCATCACTAGGCCGCCATGGTGTAGGTGATCATGCTGCTTGTTGCATTATCTGCATTCGCAATGAGTAAGGTGTCACCACTTTAGGATTCTATTTATGCTTTCCATCAGGCAGAGTAATTAACAAATAGTCTATTAAATCATGAAAGCCATACCCTATAGCGTAAAATTGTAGAGGCCTATACCAATGGACTGCGATACTGTTGATAATCCCCTTCATAACTAAGGAACTATTCGAAAATACGAGGTGGTCCTACCTAGCAGAACAAATTGTACTTCTACTTTAACGTAATACTGGCATAACAGCATTCATGGCAAGAACTCAATCCACAAGTACTACATCTTTTTTTCTTTTTTTTTACGTGTGTAAACCCCCTCGGGCCTTCACCCCACTGGGGTTTGCGGCGGGGCGGTGTGTCGGAATCGAACCGACTAAAATCACACGGTGTGCCACTGTGTGCCTGAGACGGGAGGGATCCGGGAACCGCTTTCTTACACCATCCGGACCCAACTACTTCTGCACCAACCTTTTTTTGTTACGAGACGGCCCTGCAATTATATATATAAATATATATATATATACATATATACATATATATATATATATATATATATATATTTGTGTTATTGTTATAGAAATATACTTTGGATATTTCTATAACAATAACACTTAAAGTTAAAAAAAGAATGAAAAGTGCGTTTTGTGCTCTGTAATACCAAAAGGCCGTCTAATTTCTAAATATAAAATTAAGACGATAATTATTCAACATTGAACTATTGATGATGTCGAGTTTGAATACTGTTTAAATTCGACAATCAATCAACGCGTATTGTGTGGCTGGTCAAATGTTGAACTGCTGAATCATTTGCGCGCGCTTATAACGCAATTTCGCTATGTCAACTGGTTATGTGGTGATTGGGCCGATATAATTGTATCTGTATACATTCTAGATCCAAAATTAGAGTTTCATAATGAAATGTATCATTATACTTTTTAATATGTAGGGACCTACGAACTGACTATTCACATGACATTTGACTGTTGGAACACCTGGAAATCAAGAGTCCCTACTTTATCTGATGGTAATATCAGCAGAATCCAAGAGCAGTGATCACCATATTATTATATCGCAGACATTACAACTATGCAGCATGGCGACCCATAATATGGCGGCCTATTGAAATTTTTCTGAATCAGTCACCCCTAAATCATGGGGTAAGGACAAAGAGTGGTCTCAGTTGATGCATAATAGCTCTTGGACGGCAAAAACTTACGAAACTCTAAACATATTTACGAATCCTTTCAAATTACTACTTGTATTTATTTGGTGGCTTTTTATATGATACTCTAGAACTAGGCGTATCTAAATAATGATGAAAATTTATCTCAGAAATGTTAAAATAAATATGTTTTATCACCCCCAAACTAAGCATTTCTCCACAAAATCAATTACCACAGGTAGACGGCATTCAATAAATTATAATATTGCCATAACTTGACTTCAAAGGCGTGAATTATTTAATTCAAGCTCAACCGGCAACTAATAAATTATCCAAGAGATTAATCTAATGCAGTGAACCACTGATTTATTGCAGCAACAGGTGGGCTAATCACAGTTAATATCGGAAAATTATTAACGTTTGTTTGCGCATGTGGCATTTCACATTCCTTTCGCAATCGTCTTGTATTCCCTTATACGTTATACTCTTGTTGAATTTGTGCGAGGAAGTAGAGATCTCATATTTTATATATGTATAAAAAACTCCTGCGCTACTAATAAATCCTGTGTCACGGGAAAATTTACAAATATACCTAAAACGGATTAAGAACACCTAGACTCAGATCAGTAATTTGTAGGTCATACTAAGTGTGACTTGAACCCATAACACTTATGCATTTGGAATTGTCCTGATGACGACTTAAAACACTATGCCATACGTGTAATTAATATTTTATACATTCTCTACCCCACATATATACTGCAAACGAAATACCAAGCCAGGTGCACATGTTTAAGGTTGATAAATCAAGTCTTTACTCGTCCATTAGCGTATTGTGACAACCTTACCGTAGGTGACCCACGCTTCGGCATGGATGGGCCGGCTCGACCGGAGTAATACCACGGCATCACAGAAAACCGGTGTGAAACAGCGCTTACGCTATGTTTCATCGAGTGAGTGAGGATACCGGAGGCTCATACCCCAATCCAACGCCCCCTTTCTCCCTCACCATCCCCCTTCCCCTCCCCACTTGTGACACCTCTGGTGTTACGGGTGTCCATGGGCGGCGGTAATCGCTTACCATCAGGTGATACGTCTGCTCGTTTGCCCCTAAAACAATAATAAAAAAAAAAACCTAATATGATCAAAACATTAATCAATTTTGGTTTTATACAAAGGTGTTATGTGTGTATTAAAATTAAGGCCAGTATATAAAATTCAAGTTGTTCGTAGACGATCAGACAGGCGAAATAGCCTCATAGCAATTCATCACAATATTGTAACAACTGATCCCAATCTCTATTGCTATGCTAATGTAATGCATTTAATAAACACCTACACCTATCTTAATATCGTGACATCTACATATGCCACCTAACAACTGAGGTATAGTGGGTTTAGTAAGTAGATTCCTTCAATTAATTTCTTCAATAAAAAGGTATTTCTCTCAGTGTTGCACCCTGAATTGGTTCTCTGTTAATAGTTTCAAGTTTGACAAAGATTTGTATCAGCATAAGGACAAGAAAGAACAAAAGAAAGCAGAAGAAAGAATGCAATGAGTAGATCTTTCCCTCCGCATTTTTGATGAACAACCCTTGAGCCTCTGCAGTTGCGTTGAGATATTGCCTCCTTGGCAGTCCTCTACCGCCTTTGCCATGGAGAGTGTTCTGAAGAGCTCTTCCAACTGCTCCCCCCTCTCCCTTCCAATAGACAGAACAACACGTGCCGTCCTTGGAAGTCACCGCTTTTAAGTGGAAGACATATGTTCTCGTACTCATCGCTTCGATGCTTCTTTCCTTTGCCGAGCGGTCAAAACCTGGAACTCACCGACCACGGGTCCTTTAAGCGGGGCGTGAAAAAGCATATCACCAGGCCGCCATAGTGAGGGTCACCATACTGCATTGTTCTTTTTCGCATTGAGGATGGTGATTCTGCTCATGCTTTCCATCAGGCAGGGTAAGTCATTTGGCAGCTTATAAATAAAAAAAAATGCTTCAACGGTATTCATACACTCAACTGAACATGCATATCTAAACATTCGTTCAAAGCATGCTATTGACAAATAAAAAGTGATTTTCAATTTCTACGATGATAAGACGATGGTTTACTTATAAATTTCTTGTAAATACATACAACTAAATTACCGCTCCAGTTTTTTATAGAATAAACCAACTAATAAGTAATAATATATTAGTGCACAATTGTTCTTGTGTATGACTTTAATGTCTACAAATTCAAACTTAATTTTATTCTTTTTACTCTTTAGAGTAGGCGATACAATAGCTTGCACTAGTTGTACTACTGAAATTATACTTTACAATAACAATTCGATGCACGAACCCGCAATATCTCAGCACGTCTATTTGCTGTTCTCCACATGGCGTTGGCAACATGACTTTACCTCCATACAAACTTATGTATGTTCTTACAAAGGTACAGACGAGTGCCGAGGTACGCTTGTACAAGTTTAATTAAGTGCTCTTTGACCAACTTTCGATGTGCAAAGATAAAGCGTTGATGTATTTGTGCGCTGAGCACGGTGTTCATTTAAAACATTTTATTTGTTTCATTAAGTAAAGTGCTCAAGTTTTGCTATCGTTTGTTAAGTATTTTGGTTGTACTCTTGTTTTTTTTGTTATATTGTGCTGTTGCTGTTGTTGACTTGTTTATAGGGATAATGCTTAAAATAAATGTATTTGAAACAAACAGGATCAGTAAAGTAGAACAGATTGTTCTTCCCTAAAAACACACTATCTCTTATTTAGAATAAACTTTCTTTTAAGTTTTTAGCTTAAGCTTCAAAGTTAACACTGATATAATAGAACAGCTTGATCTTCTGATATTACAAACTTGTATTTCGTACAATTCTCTGCTAGAACTACGACGTTTCGTATTGTGATAGGTATAACGGTATCCGAAGATTTTTAAAAATTTAAGAATATTTTCTCATTAAAGATTGTTTTCTGTATTAATATCTGTTTAATCCAGCTTATCTCTTCCACAGCTGGATTGTTTATTTGGAACTTCCAGTAGTAGAAAGCCGATGATATAAGGAGTGGCTTAGGTTACTTTTTTAAGACTAGCTTCGCCCTGATACAACAACAACTGCGGGTAACGGTAAAGGTAGTCCAAAACAAGCTAATGATTCTATTTAACGGATTAAGTTACATTATTACTTTCAGACACAATGATGTGCATTTTATTAAAAAAGACAATATTCAGGTCAAATACAAGGCTACCCATGTTACACAACAATTTAATAAAAAACTTCATAGATCCACAAAAAGAACAGCGCGAAACTCTCGCGATTTCCGAAGAAAACAAAACTTTGTGTTATTACTCTTGTTTATTTTAGTATCAAAAATGTTCACGACTCATTATACTGGGCATTCTTTCTTTATGAAGATAAATTTATACAATGATTAATGATCACAACAACAGGTGGGAGGCTTTTTTCGTCCTAATCTCGTCTAGTTACCTGAGACCTGACAGTATTGTTTTAAATTTACAATGACGTCATGCCCCGTCATGATGAAGGTTATACCTTTAACAAAAAACTTAAGGTAACAAAGCGACGTTAGATTTTTGTTTACGAATTAAAAAAATATCTTTAGGTGATAATGAAGAACTTGTTTGATAAAAGGAAGCTTAGGTGAGAACGGTTATAGTTTAATAGGAGTGAAAACCATAATTATCTCAAATACATTTTACACTGTTACTACACATAATTACATGGTCTGTGTGGTGACGTATTAAGTGTGGAGGAACGAATGTCATATGTCCATCGAACACAAAGGGACGATCCTCCGACCAGGCGAGGTGATCATGCCTGGCTGGCCACTGCCCAGTGGTTGATATTAGGAAGTTTTGTATACATGTTAATCGGCGCGAGAACTTTTCTTGCGCGATGCAGGATTGGTAGCTTCTTCGTTTCCTTCGTTACTCCATAGTTCGACGTATCTTCGGTAGATGGCGCTATAATATATTTGTGTTGCTCTGTATGTGGAAGTCGCCACATAAGAATACGAAGTATTACCATCCCTATTCATCTCATGGGAGTTTTAGAAGACGACCAAGGGAGTGAACTCCTTAACTTCCTTCTTGTGCCGAGCGATCGAAACATGGAACTTACTACCACCGCACGTGTTTTCATATCATTATGACCCTGGGTCATTTAAGCGAGGCGAGAAAAAGGATCTCACTAGTCCGCCATAGTGTGGGTCACCATGCTGCACTGTTCATATTTGCATTGACATGGTGACGCTTAGATTCTACTCATGTTTTCTATTAGGCAGAGTAGAGTAATTATTGTAGCTTCCACATGAAAAAAAAATTAATACAAACCATAGCAACCTGTCTAACTAGCGTAAATTAGTATAGAAGGTTAAATTATATAGTAGACTGCAGATGAGATAGAAGGATGACATCAGGAAGGTGGCGGCCAAAATGAGATACAAACTGCCCAGAATAGAAAGAAGCGGAGGGGTTTCAAGGAGGCCTACACCTATGTGGTTGAAGAAGACTTGAGATGATAAGGCTAAAATTTCTTTCGAAGGAAAGGCCTATAGACTTGTTAAAAGTCATTGAACTGTGATGTGATTACTACACACTTCACTTACAGCTATACAATATCACTCACACGATGAAATGCTACGAAAAAATTGCCAAACATCTATATTCTGTGAAGCCATATAATTTCAGTCATATCGGTTCATATGTGCCGAAAATAACTCTCATATTTTGTAAAAAACAAAAACCAGTTTTATCATTTTTGGTATGAAACAAACAACAATAAATCAACACCTCAGAATACAGTTAGTTTATGCATTATATAAAGCTTGCGATACACGGACTCCTTTATCAAATACCGCATAAAATACCGATAATATTAGGTTCACCCCTAGCTACCAATAGTGCAGAAGAAATAGAATTTTAACAAGCCGGTTAGTGATGTGCAATGAATAAACGATTTTGGAGGGTTTATATGTTACCCTTGGCTTATACGAGCCCCCTGGCGATAACAAGGCTACTAAGAGCCGCGTTATTTTACTGTGGCAACTCAACGCTCAAATTATTGGGTATTAAGTCGCTCTTTATTGAAATTCTGGAAACGTGGAAGTCTTAAGGGATTAATAAATTTAACATGTTATGTATTTATTTTGTTTTTTTTTTAGTCAACGACTTGAGGAAAAGATTCAGGATGAATGAGGACTGCCTAAGAGTAGTGTAGTTGGCGCTTCTTGGAGGAGGCCTTTATTTAGCTGTGGCCTACAACCGGCTGCTGATGACAATGATATTTTTTTTATTATGCACAGCAAGTGTATCTTATTATACATGCTTTTTTCTAATAAATATTAATCATCAAATACAAGTACGACAACCAAGTTTTGGGTAACCAATTTATTATTATTACAAATTTGGTTAATTTTAATAATTATCTACAAGTTTTGAAACTTCCAAAAAGAGCACAAATTTGTCCCTTTGTTCTAAAATATAAATAATACTTTAACGATGCTAACTTTTTTTATCAATACCTAATGAAGGCAGATCTTTTGATCAGCAACAATGAACCTAATAAACAAGAATGTCGGAGCTAACAGAATTCCAACATCACGAAGTTTGTTCAGAAGGCCATAACCAAATTTTCCTTGTCAATTTTCATAGATGTAACGTGAGTATGCATAGCATTAAAAATAATGGTTCTTTGTTCAGTACCTTATAAGTTATGTTCATATGATACTCGTGTACATATATTATTAATGAGTAGAAAAAAACAAGCTAAAATTTTAAAACCTCCCCTCGTAAGCACTTAACCGAGTAATCATACGCCAAAATGCTTTACATAATTTTGGAAAAGAGTTGATACTCTTACATTGCAGGAACAATATTAATCAAACAAAAAAAAAAACAAATGAAAAAAATCGCATCGAAATCGGTCTATCCGTTTGAGAGCTACAATGCCACAGACCTACATACACACAGACATTGACGTCAAACTTTTAACACCCCTCTTTTTGCGTCGGGGGTTTAAAATAAACCTAATTGTAGATACACCATCATGAAATGTCTTTAAATAAAACATAAGAAGAGAGTCACAGAGACGCTTATAGCCTAGTTGCACACGGTGATTCAATCACCTAGGGTAAGCAACGACGGTGCGGTCACTACCTAGATGGGTGACCGCTGGTGGCATGATACCATGAGCGTCTCCGTGATTCAGAGGTCCTGATTGTGTTCACAAAATAACATTTTTGAAGTTTAGTTAGAGAACTATTCTTCGAAAACTATTCATTCTCACAATAAAATCACCAGCGCAAGAGGAAGTTATTAAAGCAATATAAAATAAAAAGCGATGAAGCAACGTGAAAACCAAAGAAAAACAAAATGAAGAAACTGGTATTAAATTCGTTGATATTTTAATTGCCATAATTTACGCTTTCTAGTTACATTAGCTCTGAAAGGCGACAAAAGTGAAATTAATTATGAAAGTTAGAAATAAGGTTCTAAATGCTACGCCTCACATCTATGTAGTTCGAGTGTGCTCAATCTCATAATTATCATGTAGATTGTCAAACAAGTATAAGTCAACTGCAGTATCAAAAGTTTATCGAACTAAAGTAACAACGCAAACACAATTAAACCACAAAACATTTACTCATTGTTCATTAATTTATTTGTTCGTCAGTGCCAGACTTTTAATCTAAATATTCAAGATTGAAAAACAGTCACAGTATTCTTTGTTCATGTGATCGAATAGAATATTGCTTTTATATTTAGATTTCTAAGAATTGATCTCCGTCGATATCTGTTGACTGTTTTGCACATAACAGTCGAAGTGAACTTGTCTCGATTCCATTGACTTGTATTGTTGTCGGATTTAATTAAATTAAATTAAATTGTATGTTGTTAATTTCAACTGAAGAGTTTTTCACTAAATGCACATGAAAGTATATAAGGTACTTATAATAAAAAATAAATAATGCAGTTTCTCTGATTTTAGAAATACTTTACAATAGCCAGAAGTTTGGAAGTTAGGGTCTGAATCCCCGTGCCGCGGAAAGTACGTGAAACGTCGGTCCTGCGCCTGATGTTTCCGGCCGTTTTGATTTTATATTTATATATAAACACAATTTTTTGAAAATATATATATATATATATATATATTTCCAAAAAGTATACATATATCTATTTATATCAATTGTCTGGTATCCGTAGTATAAGCTCTGCTAAGTTTGTTACAAGATGGCGTTGTGTGTCAAATTTTCTTAAACATAAATAAATAAACTACCAAAGCTGTTACCCTTCATTTTGTCTTTGTTGAAGTCAGGTAAAAGGTATTAATATTCGTACCTAAACGAACTGTAACAGTTCTGTTTAATTTAAGTAAAGGATGAAGTAAATAGAGAACGTTTATTTCGAAACTACCCAGGCTCTTTCTGAGACACGTTTTCGCTGTAAAATGTACTATGATAGAGAGGGTTAAATTAAAAGGCATCTATTTTCTACTAGTTATTAGAAGTGAACCGGAATCACGCTCATATATATTTCACTATTTACTTGTGGCAAAACAAAGCGGATTAGAATAAAGCTAATAATACCAAAGTATCAGATTGATTTTTAAGCATAAGCGAGAAGCGTTTTTTATAATATCCATTTCTTAAAAATAGCATGATAAGCTCTGATATATATAGGCTCAAACTAAGTGGTACAGATGCATAAACTACCGTTACATGATACAAATTGTCAAGTTACAATGTGTGTGGATGTGAATTTAATCATTATATTTTGTAACGCGCGTAGTCAAGATGGCGGCACAGCAACACCTTATATTAGCATAAACTTATAATATTCTTCAATGCACATCAAGTAGAATGGCTAGAATATGAATGTCCCGCATTACTCCAATCATATTCAATACTAGATTTCATAACACCTGACAAATCCAATCATATTTAATACTAGATTCTCAAACTCAGCAGATAATATTAAAAGTTGTCAACCATAATTATTCTAATGATTATTAACATATAGTTATTATTGGATAAAACAGCATTGAGTAACATTAAAGATTTATAACGCCGGTAGTACCATTGTTTTAAAAGAATACAGACGTCATTAATAATATTTATAAGTAGCGCCGGAAGCTGACAAGCGTAAGCCGCCAAGATATTAATGTTAATTAATATAAATCAACAATTTACTAGATAGTTAAGGTAATAATATATTTTATACGAGGTTGGAATCGTTAATTATAATAATTTATTGAAAAAAATAACACATTATAAAATTGAGATTTCTGAAAACCCCTTACACTTAATGGAGTAATCATACGCCAAAAGCGCTTAAGTAAAATCATAAACGATGAGGTGAGAGAAGTGGGAGCGGCCAGGGTTAAGGTTAAATATTTTACTTTTATCCCGCTTCCGCTGCCGCTTATGACATGAATTACACTCGTCAATCCTGAACGCCGCGGGCGAGGACTCGTTGTTAACTATGACAAACACAATTACCCACAACACACAACGGCAGTACACGCGGTACACAACTCAAAATATATTGAACCCGCTCACTACTCATTACTGAAACGGGCCCATATTTTCATATACGTTTTCGTCAATACTGTTATATTAAAAATTAGGGTAAGGATATCTGTATTTATTCGGGGGTTTATATTAAAAACATTTTAGAAACCATTTTTCTGCGTGAATCGTAAATTAAAACGAATTTTGTGTCTATGTAGGATTTCTTAATTTAAAATTCAAATTAATTTCCATCGGTCATCGTTTTGCTGAAACAAATCCCCATGAATCGACACTTGAATAGGTCAAAACAACGCGCATATGGTGACTTCTATTCACAACAAAGAAACAAACCCTTCATTCCCACGTAGCAAAATCAATTAAAAGTTCACACACACACACACACACGCACGCAGCACGCACACACACGCACATCGCACGCACGCACGCACGCAAACACGCACGCACTCACGCACGCACACAGACACAGACAAACATACACACATATACACACACACACACACAACAACAACACACACGCACGCACATATACACACACACAAACACACACACACACACACACTAACTCCCTTATACATTAACTCACGAGTCACAGGAATACCTAGTTTGGGAGTAAGCGTTAGTCTAATTATGTGACCTTTACCTTAAACCTTGTATTCTTTAGCTCTAAGGCAATTGCAAAAGGTTATTTATAACAATAAAAGATTATTATTATTCCATACAACTTCTTATGATCAAATTTGGTTGTCATATTTAAATGCAATCCACCAGTGATAATCATCAAGCTTTCTTTCATATTAGGGTAATAACCGCCGTTTCTTCACGCCTGTGTTGCAAAATACTTACATTATTTTAAATTTTTATTCCTTAATTTATACTGGATTAAAAGAATACCCAAACAAAACAACCTGACTGCCTCGGTGGTGCAGTGGTTAGAGTATGTAATGTTTGTATGATCTGCAAATGTTTGTTTCGGAGTTTTGGTGTTTTCTATATATAATATGTATGTATTTACAAAAAATATATAAATGTATTTATATCAGTTATCTAGTACCCATTATACAAGCTCTGCTTAGTGTGGGACTAGATGGCGTTGTGTATTAGATGTCCGGAATTTATTTATTTATTTAAAAGCTCTATCCTGTATAGAAGGTAATAAAGTTAATGTTATCCAAACATAGATCATACAGCGTCTATTTAGCTACCCCCACAACCGAGGAACGAATACGAAATACGGTAATATATACGGCCAATTAGTTAACCTACGTTTATCCAGACCGTCCGTTACATAGTAATGAGATATACGAGGAATTCAGTCACTAAGTTCCGTGAGGGATGAGTTTAGTGGCGAAAGCATTTATTATCGATCACCATCAACATGGGACTAGTTCAAGAGTTTTTTCTAAAACAACTACGTTATTAATAGAAATTGTCAATTTCATTTCTTCATTGTGTTTCTCGTATAAATACGTAGGTTGGGATTTAACAGGTTCTAACTTAATAGTGAGAACAGATATATAGTTAGCATCTTTGTGCATCTTTTGTTCTGGTCAGTGTCAGTATAGTTGTCTGAGTGAGTCTATAGTAAAGTTTGTCAACTGCCGACACAATCGTGTTTATCCCCAACTAAACACCATGGGAAATCTACGCTTCAGTACAAATGGGCCGGCTCGAAACAGCTCTTGCGCTATGTTTCACCGAGTGAGTGAGGATATCGGAGGCTCATCCCACGCCATCAATCCCCATCCGGCTGGCAACGCACTTGTGACGGCTCTGGTGTTGGGGTTCCATGGGCGGCGGTAATCGCTTACCATCAGGCTATACGGCTGCTGGTTTGCCCCCAAGTTTTTATAAAAAACAAAACAAAAAAGGTTATTGAGAAAGACGAATGTATAGGGTGAGAAAGATATCTCAAAGCTCAAAAAGGCAAGATACTACTGTGTAATCCAAAGAGATAGATAGATAGATAGATAGAAAACTCTTTATTTGCACACTATAATATTACAGTTAGAAGAGATAGTGGTCCCGAAGAGAGACATTTTTACATTTAAATGAAATTGGAGTATGTTTGTAATATTAAAATAACCGATTTTTACTAAAAGTGTTTATACACGGTACATTAACCAAAATTTCATTTTTTTAAACTTTTATGTGTCTGTCAGTCTGTCTGTCTATGTCCGGAACAAGCAGATAAACGTCTATTTGTGCCGGCTTATCTCTGAAACGGTTGCAAAGATTTTGACGGGACTTTCACTGGCAGATAGCTGATTATATAAGGACTAACTAAAGCAATTTTTTTTAGACTGACTGGCTATTGAAACATACTCCGATCGATATACTGCACTTAGACCATTTTTTTATTACTTTCATATCACTAAACCGATCATCTATAGTTTATAAAGTAAATATTTGTATTTTTCAAAATAAAAAGAGCTTGTAAATGTTGTGTTTAATATTATTTGTCAAAGAAAGATTGGATGTGAATGTCAAAATAAAATACACTTCTGATGTTGCTGAACTGTAAAAGTCTAACTACATGAGACACAATAAATGTATTCCGTAATAAAGTTACCTTTCCCCTGCGGCACAAAGAGACATCATAACGACATTAAGCCTTTTGCATGGGTTCGAAAGTTTTTCATGTTATTAATATACCGACAAAAATATATTCTTTAAAGTAAAAACTCCGTGACTGATATTCCTATTTTTTACATAAATGAGGCTGTGCTTACGTTTATATTTTAATATCAGGTATTAACCCAACAAAGTACTTCACCGTGACTGCGATTTTTTTTTACTTCTATTTTAAAAATAACAGTATAATTTATTGCTTTATTCACATTAGCTCTCGCACGTGACTATGCTCGCTTTAGTGACAACTTTTCAGAAATAAAAACCACCATATGGTGTACTACACTAAAAGATACTCTATCTCTGTACCGAATTTCTCCAGATCTGTAATTAGATCTGTAGGTTCTCAAAAAGAAATGATAAATTACAAAGCATTGATCCCCCGAACCATGGTGGTTGGGTAGTGGACTAATACACAAATCAAAAAGACCATTCATTGCGTGATACAGAATCAGTAATTACTGCGTCGTTTGGCCAATCTCCGTTAGATGGCGTTGAATACCAAATGATTTTTCGTCTATGTGGAGTGTAATGTAATATGGAGTAGATTTTGTATAGCTACAAACTGATTTGTAACTTTTTTTTTTAAATGTTTGTATGTTCCACCATAGTGCCGAAACTACTGAACCTTTAATGAACGATGTGTCAATAGATTTGTACATAGGCTATATCAATTATACCAAAAGTTTTAACGTAGTCGAGTATAGTTTTGAAACTATTTCCTTGTTCAAATTGTATAGTTAGTTCAATGCAGTTGAGATTTCAAAATAAAGCTTACCCTGAAAATTAGGATTCATCAACATTTAATTAAATATCTTCAAATATCTACATTATATTATCCAGATAACAACTTGCACTCATGAGTCCACTATCTAGTGCCACTATCACTTAATTGCAGTACTAGCAAACAGCAACTGCCAACATCATCCCACCATTAGAGCGACGAGCTTTTAAACTAACTTTGTGTGGACTTTATATTCCACTACAATACAAATCCTTTGTGAATTCTCTCAGGATTATCCAAGTGTATCGCGTATTTTTTAGAACAATTTATAAAGTGATTAATTAAAACCTGTTCTTAAAATTGAAAGTTTAAATTCATCTGTTATAACAACTAGATCTAAATCCAAATTTCGGTTTTTGTATGCTTTATTCTATTACAAACTAGCTGAGCCTCGCGTTGCTGCCCGCGTTTGATGTCGTAGCCGTGGGTGACGCCGCGGGGCAAACAAAAGATATAGCCTAAGTTACTCCTTATATCATCAGCTATTTGCCAGTTAAAGACCCGTCGAAATCAGTCCAGCCGATCCAGAGATTACCCGGTACACAGAGACAAACAGACGAAAATTTTTATTTTAGTATATGGAATGTGTATCCATACTTAAGCTGTTAGTAAAATGCGGATATTTTAAAATTACAAACGGCCAGTCAAATTTTATTTATTTGGCTAGTAATTAAGAAGAGAAAAATTTCCGTCGCTATTACATTTTTATGGGTCAATCTGTCAGATGGGTCACGTGACTGTAAGTGATTACCGCCATCTATGGTAACCCGTAATTCTACTTCTTCCTAGGTTAGAAATGGCAAACCCCTAACCCGGTGAAAATTAAAGAAGATAAACGACAGTTTAGAAACCTTTATTACCCAAAGATTCATTATTTATATTCATTAAAAAATACATTGGATAAATGTCTTTTCCTTTTTAAAAATAATAGACAACTCCCGCATTAGGGACAGACACTGACCGTGGGAGAGCCACGCTTCGGCATGCAAGGGCTGGCTCGAACGGAGTGATACCACGGCCTCACAGAAAACCGGTGTGAAACAGCGCCTGTGCTGTGTTTCACCGAGTGAGTGAGGATACCGGAGGCCCATATTCCAACCCTTCCCCCTCCCCATCCCACAAGGCCGGCAACGCACTTGTGACACCTCTGGTGTTACGGGTGTCCATAGGCGGCGGTAATCGCTTACCATCAGGCGATTCTGCTCGTTTGCCTCCTATTCCATGAAAAAAAAGACATGAAATATCAATCCTTGCAAACGATTCACACTCAGCCAATTTGGCACTAAACATTATTAATTAATAAAATTACAATAAACAGTACCAGAGAATAAGCTAAGATATTTAATATGATATATTAAACAAAAAAGCAGCATTAACCAAGCTGTCAGAATGACAAGTTGCGCAAAACGGCGCAACATACATAAGCCTTAACCCCCAAATAAATAACGTATAAAGGTGGAGTCCTGACGGCCAGCCACATTTCTCATAATCCTGGTTTATCTTTATGAAAACTATCCGGTCTACCGCATTTGTATGCTGCAGGAGCCGCCAACCAATCCGTCAGCGGGCCAGGAGCGCGTGACGAGAATGTCTGCGTGAGACACAGATGTAGAGACCGTGGAGGCTCTTACGCTCAGTAATGGCAACTAAACGTTCAGATTATTACAGTACTACTCACGCTTGTACAGTCAGCAGTTAAGTGCTGCCTACCTATCGTGTAAACGTAATTATTAAGATACGATGCTGGATTGATTTACATAATTATGAATTATAAAACAAATTCGTTGTTATTCGTAATACACTGTTGACTTTGTTTCTTAATTTTACAAGAATCGGGATTATCCTATTTTTCAAAATATAAAAAGTAAAATGAAAAATAATATTTTCAGTATTCGATATAACTGTTTGATAGATAAATACACTGAATATGTGTCATTAAATTGATTTCGTGCCCTATTATTAAACTTAACTTAATTTTAGAATAATTATCTGCAAAAAAATAACATTACATGTTATATAAATAAATAATATATGTTTAGGAAAACATTATCTTTGACACAAAACATTATGCAGAACAAATCCTGATGAATCTAACAGAAACGAAAAACAGAAGCTTAACCATATTAAATATAATTTAACATTCACAACTTTTTGGAGCATCCTAAACTGTTTAGTTTATTGAAATGAAGAAAACACATTTCACATCAACAGGTTTTTCATTTCTTTAAAAGAAAATGGTCTTTACTCAAGTGCGGATCTGCTTTTGAACATGACAATCAACCCTTACATTAATACGCTATTAATGTCTTAATTTCAAAATATTAAGTCTAATTAACAAAATAATGTATATTATTATTACATGTTAGAGTTATTCTCGAAACATACATTCGATCAAAACATTATTTACTTTATGAACACTTATATCAGCTTAGGTAATCACTCAGCTATCCTTTATTATATAATTCCTGGGTAAGTACATAGATGGCCGCTAGTTTCAACATCTCCACTACTTTTATTATCGAGATACGAATTTTTGGTTGTTGTTTAACAAGAAATACATCGCAATTCTCGATAAATAACGATTCCGATTTTAGGGTCTATAAAAATTTTATGGCACATCCAGTAAAACCATTATATTCGCATCATGTATCCAAGTTGTTATGAAATGTTACGAACATACAATCGTTATGCCGAGCTATTGACTTAGATTCAATGACGTCATTTTCTGGACAAATAATATCTTAACGGTTTAAGGACTAACGCAAATTATAATTGGTTAGACTTTTATGTACAAAAACTTCGTAAGTATATATATATATATATATATATATATATATATATATATATATATATATATATATATATATATATATATATATATAAAGGTGACAATCTGTTCCTGAATGTTGTTAGCACGGGTACCACCTAATAGTGTTTATGTTAAAGCTGTTGCCACATGTATGTGTGTGCTATATTTTTAGGTTTCCGTACTACTACTACTACAAACAAACAGAACCCCTATAAGATCACTTTGATGTCCGTCTGACTGTCTGTCGAGACCCTTTTTCTCGGGAACGCGTGGAGGTCTACTGTACCTTGGATCTGTTAAAAATCACACTTCTAAGTCAACACGATCAATAGATGCAGCTGTTTATCTTTCAAATTTTCGATACTCTCAGGGGAATCAAAACCTACTTTCTGTGAACTCAGAATCTTGCAATTTGGTACAAATCAACGTCTTATAGCGAACCCGCGGTGCGCGAATCCGACTCGCATTTGGCCGGTTTCTTGTTCCTTTTAATTTCGACTCTACACTAAGAATATATTCTGTGTCTCGGAGGACTTTGCATTAACAACTGAAACAGATATGAAGAACATCCTTATTTCTTAAAGTATAAAACAAATTGCTTTTTGTTAGAGGTTACTAAAACTCAGGAGTTTCTGGACTGATGTAGCTAATTATAGTCTTGAAATATTAGTGGTAGACCAGAGAAAGTTCGAACGGTAAGAAAATATAGAAAAAGGAATACAACAATGCAAAAGATGCAAGTAAAGTTGGGCGGCTCACCTAGTCGTGTAATACAAGTCCTTCACGAATTAGTACATAAGCCATTATATTGTAAAATCGGTCACTTCATAATATGGTCAAAAATTGACAATATTGTGTGTACAAATGTTCGTTGCGTTGGATGAGTACTTCAGTTTTTATTTAGGTAACATCGCTTGAGCAGCTAGTTATATCACATTAGTGTAATTAAAATATATGCTAAAGATACATTATTTAACTATATCTAAGACCTACAAAAAGGTTGAAGTGGGCAAGCCACGCTTGGGCACGAATGAGCTATCTCGACCGGAGTGATTCCACGTCCTCACAGAAAACCGGTGTGAAACAGCGCTTGCACTGTGTTTCACCGAGTGAGTGAGGATAACGGAGGCCCATACATCAACCCCTCCCCCATCCCCCTTCCCATTCCTTACAGGCCGGCAACGCACTTGTGACGCCTCTGGTGTTGTCGGTGTCTATAGGCGGCAGTAATCGCTTATCATCAGGCGATATGTCTGCTCGTTTGCCATTCCATAAAAAAAAATCTATTAACAAAATGATACAGAAGCATTTTAATAAGTCGCCATCGTATGGGTCACTACACATCACCTCACACTGCATTATTGCATTGTCTGATGACCATTACTCTAGATTTTGTTCTCTAGATGTTGTTTGTAGAATCACTTTAGCTTTACCATGAATAAATAGAGGAAATATTTATATTCTTAACAAAACAGTCCATAAACTTTTGCCTTTTCATGTTCTATTGTTCATGATTTACATATATTTCTGACTTACTTATATAACAGTAAGTCAGTAATACGTGTAGTCTATGTGTAGTCATATCAAGGTTGATTAACATGAGTAGAACACAGATTGCCCTTTTATCAAGTATTCACCCTTTGTCTGAGATATCTGTTGACTTATATGCCCGCATAAGATACATGCTGTCATGATAATTTGTCTACAATGTTTCAGGTGAAATACGAACGTATAAAGGTCAAACATGGATCCGACGTCATATCTTTGATCTAGTTGAAGTATTCTAATTCATTGATCGTTTTTATTCTTAAATCTACACTTGGATTATACACTGTATGTTTGCGATGATAATTCTGACTAACGTTTTTTATCTGCTACAAGATATATCTTACATGCAATAATTCCGTTTTCCAAATCATGGAGAATAGTATTTTTGCTAAGTTTGTATGCTAATATTTTTTACACAATTGATGGACCAATGAATGAATGATGAATAATTCCTATTTTTCATGCCCTATCATCATACCATATCAGGCTTATAAAAAGTGTAAGAGTAAAAACAGAGAAATAAAGGTAAAGGAAAGCTACCTACAAAGGTTTAGCACCAAAAACAATACTTCTTTGTGGAAACAAAGAGTTCTATCTTCTAGCGCTATAGATTTACATGACACATGATATCTCGAAGCGAAGTTTAATTATATTTAGAATAAAGGCACAACGTAGTCAAAAATAAATTTAAACTCAGTAAAATTCAAAAATGACAGTTCAAGAAACTCATTCTGTTCAGTTCTGGGGAATAATACTACATAGATAGACCTGAAAGTAAGATATCTAAAACTATACAAAACAATCTGTGTGTCACTTCAAATCAGAAACACATTATGGTATACTCGAGCAACGATCCACCCGGAACACAAAGAAACACATGCGATAAATGGCACTGAAACAAGAAAATTCAAAAGGCACAATCGGATCTTTGGCATCTAAATCGAATCCATCACAGACTAAGCAAAAGGATATCAATAAAAAGCGAAACATCTGTATATTTTGAAGACATAAAACTCATATTTGAGCATCTGGCTGCGGCTGCTCCAATATCTCAGCGGAGTAAGGCCAGCACCAAATACTTGGCGTTTTTCTCCCTTTTTCCAATTTCCCGGGGCGTGCTCGGAACGTTCGTATTTATTATTATTTGTTTTCAATTGCAAAGTAATCTACGGACTGTGCAGCTGCCGGCGTAAGATGAAAGTCTTGGGCTCATTGCTGAAAGGAAGCGGAGCGCGTAATCACTTACTATTGTATGAAGTTAAAGCAAAACCTCTGAAACAATTTTGAAGAATACTGTGATATGAAACATTGACCCTTGACCGATTTGATTAACCAACAAATTCCATCTTCAACGATTAAACAATTAGAATATCATAATTATATCTATATAAACTTGTAGAAATATAATTTTCTAGGCATCCAATATTTTTAGAATGTCCTATTAACTACAGGAATGATATAAAGTTCACACGCGTCGCGCATCACCAAAGCCCAACCGCAACAACAGTCTCGTTCGAATACGCCAAAATTGAGCCTTCAATAGACGCGCGAAGCAAGTGATTAAAATGTGCCTTACCGGCGTGCTTTTTTATTTATTCCTCTGAGGTCAAATCTGTATAAGTTCTTCTTTGTTTGCAAACTCGCAGGAGAGATGAGATTTATTCACAAATAAGCCGTCTCAAGCTCGAGCGTGGCGCTACTGAGTTTGTTCGAAATGAATTTTAGAACACTTGGTTGAGGCTTTTCTTTTTGTTGCCATTTTAAGTAATTAAGTTTTTGATGGTTGGTGTTTGCTACGATTCATTTTTTTTCTTTATTCCACATTTACTTAGTTTACCACCATTACAAGATTTATTTTCTGTAAATATTATTAAGGTTGCCTGGAAGAGATCGCTTTTGGCAATAAGGCCGCCCTTTGTACACTCCGTCTCACATTTTATGTACTCTCTTCTAACTGTAATATTATAGTGTGCAAATAAAAATTTTCTATCTATCTATTAAAGCAACATTAAAGGTGAGGATACCTTTCATTTTGGCTAGTTAAATATGCTATATGGGTAGAAATAAAAAGCTGCGGTAGCAAACACAAATAATGTAAGAAACATTTTATTTTTAATAATTTGGCTCACCAAAATTTGAGTACAATGATACTAATAGATATTAATACTTTCAATGAACTTATAATGTTTATGTTTAGATTACAATGTTTAAATAAAAATCTAAACATGTAAAAATGTACTGAAAATCCCAACAGGACACTAATATTTAAGATTAAACTAAGGTCACAAAGTCACAACCGAAAATAGAACTTTGGAACCTGCCAAGTGAGTCAGTTCAGCTGTTTAACAGTTTGACCAGGCGGTGAGAATTGGCACCAAGAACGGTTCTGCATAGTGGAGGATGTAAGGGTTTGGGTTTTTGGATATTTCGTGGGTACACATCAATTTTGTGTCTTAGAATTTTAAATAGAAAAACAGAATCCAGTAAATCTTTCCTCTTTCGTAGCGATATGATATTGTATCTTAGAAGAATGTGCCAAATTCTTGTGTTGAATATGAAAATATTTTGTCCTGTAACCCAACACCGATGTCTAATAAATTTCTTAAAAATAAAAATCAATACATAAATACACTAGCGAAATAATTAAATTGTAATTTCTAAAAGCCAAAGAACAAACAGCAAATCAGGTTAAAATTGACACAGAAACTGCCTAACCAATACACATAAAAACCTACAATTGAATTGATAACTCACGTTGTTAACTTTACTATTTAGATGTGAAAAAATATTTAAGGTTTCTTATTTTTTATTGGAGAGAGGTCAACTGTTACACAAATAAATTTTCCAGAGTTACAATAAGCGGTACTCTGACGTAACGATCCAGGCTTAATCTTGGGCTTGCTAGTTGCTATCGGCGCTTGTCCTCTCGCGAACAGTGCCAAAGTTATACGACGCCGTTGCCTTCGATACAGTCCTGAGTCACCTTTTCTTTTAAGAACTCGATGTTCGGACGTTACGTGGATAATGTCATTGTCCTCACTAAAATTCTCCACGACGTGATCAGTTTGAAATGAAGTCCGTGTTGGTCGTCCCTTCATACCTACTGATGCATAAGAGTCTGAATTTTGTCGAAAGAACGGATTTTGAGATGTTGTCAGTTTAATTGCACTTTGTAACATAAAATTTCCTTGATCTATAGAGTCTCTTTTAATCATTTTTGATGAGTCGTCATTATTTATTTTAACTTGCTTTAAGGGAAACCAGAAAGACGCAGACGTTGTGACCACCCAATCCAATACACTGAGTATCAAAGTAAAGATGACTATCTTCGACATAAGGATTTTATATTATCTTTCAATTAATTACAAACAGTTACTTTCGGCTGGCTACTGGTTCTGGTCAATAAACCAATTAATTTAATCAAACTGTTATTGTTCGCTATGAATGCGATATTACATTGTTCTTTAGTTATCGCTAGTGTTAACATTAACAGTTCCATTTCAGTTTTAAGGAACCCAGTGCAATATTTTTTTTCTGTTAGCTCCAAAGACTAGGCAACATAAATGTAAAGAATTTTTTCTACATTCCACATAACTTTCTGGATGTATTTCAGATTGGATGCATTGATCGATTTGACTTTTAGCTCATCAAGCTTAATTCAAGTACTTAGAAGCAATGAGTTCAGGTGGGTAGATACAACCCTCAACTACATGACCCATAACTTACTCACACCGCTACCGCCACTTCGCAGTGTTCTGTTCCATTGAGATAGAAAGTTTTGATTGGTATTTCATTCAAAGTTCTACCGTAAATTGAATCTAATTATATTGAGTTTATCTATGTTGGAATCTTTTAATAGTGTTTAATATATATTGACTGTTTATTTCAAAGCAAAAACATATTTAAATGGGTAAGTAACTGTACATTTTTCTCTAAATTGCATCGATGTTATATCATTGGCATCATCAACAATCTTTAACAATCCACTGTTGGATACTGGCTCTTCCTACGAAAGGAAATTTTGGGCTACTGATAGTGTATTACAGTAGTAGCTGGCTAGACGGATTGGTACAGACTATATAATAGAAGTGCGTTGCCGGCCTTTTAAGAGAGAATAAGCTCTTTTCTTGTAGGTGCAAAAGTTGTATTGGTCCGGGAATACTGCAGGCGATAGTTCATTCCACAGTTTGGTTATACGGGGCA
This sequence comes from Hyphantria cunea, assembly GCA_003709505.1. Taxonomy (NCBI): domain Eukaryota; kingdom Metazoa; phylum Arthropoda; class Insecta; order Lepidoptera; family Erebidae; genus Hyphantria; species Hyphantria cunea. Next base: position 767,063 of record PKRV01000301.1, on the reverse strand, counting down.
GAAAATTTCTGAAGAAGCACACAGTTGTGGACTGTCAACCATCTAGATAATGGGAATGAAACACTTACAAGTAATACCTTGTGACAACCATGGGGATGGATGGCTGAATAGGGCGAGTAGCACTTTATATTTACGATCACCAAACGAACAAAAACTCGACCAATGACGCTAGAAAATAAAACCTATAATATAACATCACATAAGTACATAACTATAAGCCATTACTAAAGAGTGCTAGGAAGGCTCATAAATCCTGCTATAGTCGTAACGCTATCGATTGTGTTCAGCTAACCGACCGCAGGGATTGGGATTTGGTTTGGACAGGGTTTCTCACCGGTTTTCTGCGAGGCCGTGGTTTCACTCCGGTTGAGCTGACCCATGCATGCCGAGGCGTGGCTCTCCCACGGCTATTTTAAACTAACTAACAATAATACGTTAAATTGTTAGCAGTATATTACAGTTCACAATCTTTCGGCAGTTTACAATCTCATGAGATAGATTATAATCTAATGGATTTGGTAATGTCCCAGTAACACAAATAACTTATTTATTAATTGAAAATATGAAAATTTTGAGTAAAAATAATAATTTTAAATCACATTTACGTGTAATTAATTTTTCTGTCCATAAAAACCTTCCTTGTGCCTTATTGAAAAAAATAACCGTATTACAAGACCGGTTTTCGAGTTTTGTGCTTGGCAACACATTTGGTGATTAATTTTAATACTATATATAGTTATAGTACTAATCATAGTATGGTGTTATGTTTGTCATTCATTTAACTTAACAAACATTTAATCCAATCTATTTGTAAAATAACACATCAATATTTGTCACATGTAGTCGTAAGCACTCTAACAAACAACTATGAATAATCGACTATGCAAATTTTAGATAATACGTTGAGATACGCCGCCGAGCTCGCAACTCTGTCCTCGTGGGTGTTTTGTTTTAATTGGAATATGGTCTTCAGTTAACTGTGCAAAAAATTATTGTGATGGAAAAAATCGAAGGAATTGAACAGTACGAAAACTATTGAAAAGCCTCTTCTTAGCAGTTTTGGGCTGCAATACGGCGCCGCGCCGGCCTGAAAAATTGATATAAGGCTTATTTCAAGTTATCTTTGCCCTGCTCTTGTCTTGCGTATTTCTTAAGTTAGCTCTTGCGATACCCAAGGAACGAAAAAAGTGGTGACACGCCGTAGTCTTGATTTGCCATCAATGCCTCATAGAAGGCAGTTTGGCAGTTAATTAATAATAATAATAAGGTCTTCACTTACATTACCATGTATGTAAAATGATCATCGTCGATAAAAGAGGAAAACGGATTATGACGAATATTGAATAAGTTTTCCTATTTTATAATTGTTGTTTATTACGGTTTATTTATTTAAAAGAGGGGACCCCCTTTCTTTCTCTACAGGACCACACGTGCTGGCGTTCGATGTCACTCTTTTAGAATGGTATTAAGTTTCACTCTTTAGTAATGGTGGCTCACTCTCGAACGTAACGTTTCGGTTTTTCCGTCTTATGCCGAGCGATCAAAACATGAATCTCACTACCACCGCACGTGTTTCCCTCCCGTTATGATTCTTTGTCTTTTAAGTGGGACGTGAAAATGATCTTACTCGACCGCCATAGTTTGGGTCATCGTGCTGCTCTGTTCACATTCGCATTGAGTATGGTGACCATCACTCTTTGATTCTACTTATGCTTCCCATCAGGCAGAGCAGAGCAATTTTGGTAAATTGAACATAAAAAAATACCATACTTACAAACTCTTGATATTTTAGTTATACTAGTACTGTGTTGTACTACCTTTTTAAATCTCACTGGTATAATATAATGATCGTTATATACTCTGTATTTTCAGCCAAGCAAACGCGACGAAACTAACGAAACTACAAATCTTTTGCGGATTTTCTCGTTCCCAATCATAGAGAGAGAACGTCCAGGGAAACTCTAAGTCATATCTCAATAACCCTAGCACAGCATCGAACTTTTATGATGCTCATAGTCATTGGTCAATGACACTATCATAATTTAACAAACCTCCATCAACTTATGCAAGTTCCACAATATAATATTTTCCATATCCACAACAAAGGCGGCATTAGATCCCCGTAAGGTGAAAGGGTGTCAATAAGAAATGACGCAAAAAGAAATTATTTTTCGACCGTCTGTATTTTCGTGACGATGTAGGGTGGCTTCGATGTGGGTGGAAATACGATACCAATACCGTTAGTACTAGTAATAGGATATTTTTTTCTATTTCTGAGTATTTTCCTTACTTGGTAGGTCAAGGTTTTTACTCCAGATTATCCTGTTCATATTACATAATCTACATACTTAATTAATTCTTAACGACTTGTGAAAGAGTCTGTGGAGGAACTTGTCCCTCGAACACAAAGGAAGGATACTCCGACCAGGCGAGCTGATCATGCCTGGCGGGTCACTGCCTTATGGTTGATTTTGGGAAGTTGTATTATGTTAATCGGCGCGAGAACTTCTTTTTCACAAATGAATAAGCTTCCTCGGAGTGATACTACGGCTAGAAGACCAGCATAAAACATTTGTTAATTTATCTCATTAATTGAGACTGCCGGAATGTTAAATAAAGGCTCTTCCACACATGTAAGGGGTAAAACTATGTCCTTCCTCAAGAATCAAACTATTGAATGGATTTTTTTTCAAATTAGTTCAGCGATTTAGCCGTCCAAATGTACCAAACAAACAGAAATATACAGATACTTTAAAATGTATAATATTACTTTTATTGATTGTAAAAATCACCGCTTTAAAATGGAAGACGTACGTTCTCGTACTCATCGCTTCGGTGCTTCCTTCCTGTGCCGAGCGGTCAAAACCTGGAACTCATCACCAGCGCACGTGTTTCCTTCCCACTATGATCCCTGGTCCTTTACGCGGGGCATGAAAAAGCATCTTGCCAAGCCGCCATAGTGAGGGTCACCATGCTGCATTGTTCTTTTTCGCATTGAGGATGGTGACCACCACTCTTCGATTCTGCTCATGCTTCCATCAGGCAGGGCAGAGTCATTTTGGAAGCTTTACCATAAAAAAAACTCTCAGGTTCTTTAAAGCTTATTCAATATTATTAATATTGAGTCTTGAAAATTTACTATCAAAAATATATCACGAACCAAATTTTAGTTAAAAAACATAATTTCATATTGTATGATGAAAATTGTACATTTCATCAAAATAATTTCACCTCACATTTTCAATCAGCTGGGCGTGATTAAAATAAATATACGTAGATTATAGTGTAATATTCCGACGGCAGAAGCTACAGTTTCCTGTACACGGTGAGGTTGTGTGCGCGCACCAGAAAATTGATTTTACCAGGTGTTCACGAATAAATTGTACTGTTCCTACCTACAAATAAACGTATCTAGGATCGTATCTCCAGCTATGCTTACCGCAGCAAACTCTAGAAAATAAATAGTTTTTGTTACCATACTATTTAGTAATATTGACGGATATTACATTAACTAATCTTTTTTTTATTTTTTTCTAATTCGACTCATCCCAAACATTATCGTCTGATTTAAACTAGCCGTTAACTACATTTAAAAATTATACTTATCAAAACTACGTTTTTACAAGCTTTTATTTTAGTTTCATCTGTCCCGCTGTTGTCTGTAATCAAATCTTGTAAGTTGAATTTAAACCACTTCCCGATTGCCGATTAAGCTGAAATTTAAAAGATGCCTTAAGTTTTGATGACTATACAATTATTTATAATCGGTATTATAATTCGTCCAAAATGGCCACCATAACAAAATGGCGTCGTACATATTAATATTAGCAAAAAAAAATATTAGCTTATACTGAACTTTGATTCCACTGCGACAACTTGCGATGACATAAATTAACTTGAACCTTAATATTATTGTCAACAAACTTCAAAAACAGAAACGGAAACTCAATCCTGCTGTATTTATTTGGTCAGTTAACGTACAAATGTTACAAGTATGTACCGATTTGAATTGATAATAATTATAACTTCACACATTCGAGGTAACTCCATTTGTTCTCAAACTAAACAGAACCTGTAATATGGTAACCAGACTGCTTATACACAAATTTTTATGTGTCTTAATAAAAAAAAATCCATTCTAATAATATAAATTCGATAAAAACTCTTTCTGTATGTCTGTCTGTGACTCCTAAACTGTTGCTACTTGAGTAAGGCAGAGGCTCCTTTTACTGCTATAACTTACATTCACATGGGCAGAGCCGCTGGCAAAAGTTATATATTAAATAAATTACTTACATACACAGAACAATCGATCGTGGTCATCACACTATTATTTGACCCAGACGCGAATCCAACCAATAACATCGGGCTACGCAATCAGGGTCGTTGTTGTACATCCAAATCTATGTGCGTTTGAAGGGGTTTTTCAAATTTGATGAAAAATATAAGCGTTTATTCTGAGAGATTGTGTCAAGTTACCTCTTAAATAAACTTTCAAATTAATCATCTCAGTAAAGCTATTTACAAGTTTGTCTCAGTGAGGTCGCAAAAAGTGCACAGCACACAATATCTCAGTGACCGACACAGGGGCGCGCTAATCACTGGCATACGTCACAACTGGCACTCTGCCTTCCTGTGAGTTTTTGCTGCCTCACTGTTAAGTGAGTAATACTTCAACACACAAGATGAATTTGAGATCGTGTTATAATAAGATACTGACATCGAATGGCACTTCTTCAATTCAGACGTATTTTACTTTACTAACTCCTAATTATTTATCTCCTACAATTATTATAAAGGAAATATACCCTGTCAGGCTTTACTAAGACACATTCTCGTTGCATGATGAGAAATAAGGAATTAAAATGACTAAAATTAAGAAAAAACTTTACTACGACTATCGGGCCGTTAGTACAAATCAATTGACACCTCACTCATTAATGCGCTACTTATCGTCACACGCCTCGAGACTTGCTTTAGCTAATATTAGCTATATAGATATATTATATATAATAATATATAAATAAATTAATATATCTATATAAATATATTAATTTATTTACCTTTATGCACTTATCTATACATATAAAAGAGGAAGGTGACTGACTGACTAGATACCCAGAGATTTTGTATGAAACTCTTTATTCTTGTGATGGATTTAGGGCGTGCATTGTATAGATAATTTAAAACCTAAAACATTCTATTCGGCTCAATCTACAGTATGTATAGAAATATTGAGAGCCAGGTTACCTACATGTTGACAGTAGCCGTGTACGAGAATGATACATGATAGTAAATTTCTCAGGCGATAGTGTAGTCATCCGGCGGTAAGACTCAGTACTTATCAGACTATCCTTGTTATCTATGAATGTTTGGCTTTTATTCGAATAATATACATTATGGGAATATTAGACATATTTCTAATTTGAAAACTAAATATGAAAGTTATTTTGCTAATACATATTTTCATGTACATATATTGAAAGTAGCTGGTAAAATAGCTCTCTACTAAAATTTTATCCCTGATAACACTCCTCTATATAATTCGAAATGGGTCAGAGAAAGACAAAAACCTATACCTACCTATACTTTTAACATCGCTATTATTTTATGAATAAAAGTACTCTTAAAATCACGCAAACACACAACTTTTCCACTTTTAATTCTACACGCGAGATGAAACACTAGTTGGATCTAAACTTATCACTAATGTACAGTACAATATATAGAAGCAACATTTAACTGTTGAGACGACAAGGGCGGGGTGCGCCGACCGTACATCACTCGGGAAATGTTACACTTTAATCAACGAATTAAACTTATTTCTCCTTCGTCGGGTTAACAAGCTCTTGACAGCGATTCTTTCTCACTGCACCGTGAAGTGGTATTGTAGTATTGTTAAAGATTAATGTGATCGCTGAGCGAGCTTTTTTTTTTGACGTGGTGGAATGCCTTTACGCACTTCGCTCTCCCCCGCGGGGACAGGGGGTTCACTTTGTGTGGGACTCCTGACTGACACCAGCCAGACTACCCACTAAACCACCACGGTGTGCCACTCTGCGCCTGAGACGGGAGAGATCCGGGAACCGCTTTCTTACGCCATCCGGACCGCTCCCAGCGCCTGCCCGCACTGAAGCGGGCTCCGTCGTCTGATGGTAACTCTCAATTGAGGCGACGTACGGCACACGCGTTACGTCGCCCCCCTCGCGGGTGGCCAATGTAGCGGATGGGGGGAAAACCCGTCCCGCCCATCCGCGGCCACACTCAGGGCGGCGGAGGCGCTGATAGGCGCGCCTCCGCCGCCCGGTTCGCCGGCGGCGGATCGGGTCCGAGTGGAGATCGTCCTCCCGGGCCTTCTCCGCCGCCTCCTTCTGCGAGATGACTTCCTCGCAGAAGGTCGCGACCGCGGTAAAACTGCTCTCGCCGCCGGCCATGGAGCGTACGACGGCCGGCAGCTTGAGATCTCCTCCGATGACTGCAGTGAGGGCCCGACGCTGCGGCGCCCAAGCGGGACACGCCGCCAGCGTGTGCTGGGCCGAGTCCTCACTGCAGTCGCAGTGGTGGCAGGCGGGACACAATTCCCTCCGCGCGACCGAGTGCAGGTACTTCCCGAAGCAACCGTGCCCGGAAAGCACCTGCGTCAGCCGGAAGGAAAGGGTCCCGTGCTGCCGCCCTGCCTACTCGAGGATGACGGGCTGGAGCGCCTCCACGGTGGCGAAGCCAGCACGTGGAGCCTCCAGCCGCGAAGACCAACGAGCCATCGTGGCTCGACGGGCGGCTTCACGCCACTCGCGTACCTCTTCGGGCGGAGGGCGAACGCCGCTCTCAGCCCGGAATTCAGTCACCCGTCGATAAACTTCGGCGAGCACTTCCGCCTCCAAATCCCACGGGGGTGCACCGGCCAAGGCGCGCGCCGCCACGGTGCACCCCCGACAACTTGACAACTTGGGAGCAAGCTGTCGGAAGTGCTCGTCGAAGAGCCACCTACCGTCGAGGATCAGGCCCAGATACTTCATCTGGGCCCGAACCGGTACGAGGACCGAGTTGACCACTCCTTCTTCGCTCTTCCACGGCCCGCGACGGGGCCTGTGGAAGAGCAGGGCCTCCGTCTTGTCCAGGGCCACCCACAAGCCTATCGCTGAGCGAGCTGAGCTAACCTAACCTAACCATTTTTAAATATTTAAGATGTTCTTTTATGACAATTGTACAAGAAAGTATTTGCAGAAAGGGAAAAAGAGATATTATAAAACAATTTGACTCATAGGTACTGTATTTTGTATGATTAAAGTGTAATTGAGCACCATAGTCACCTGATTTTAATAGCATTTGCAACTCAATGGTAACTATCCTTTGTCAATCTCTTCTTTAGAGGTAGTATAATTTCGGAAATATCCCATTATCATTTCGTTTTCGCTACTCAGCCGTCTTTTCATCGTCAATTTCTTTAACTCAAACATTAAAAAATGTATGGAGAAACAGGTCACACGTCCAGTTAACACAGAGAGAAGATCCTCCGACCAGGCGAAGTGATCTTGTGACACTGCCCAACGGTTGATGTTGTGATGTTGAAAATATTCAAATCGGCGCGAGAATTTCTATTGCACGATTCAGGATTATGAGTGTAGTATACTCCGTGTAGTAACGTCACTCCGTAATTCGCTGTATCTTCGGTAGATAGCGCAGTAGTATATTTCTGTTGCGCTGTACTTATGTGGAAGTCGCCACAAATGAATGAAAAACCAATGTTAGTGAGAGTAATAAAGAATTATAAAATGAACATGATATTTTAAACAACAAAGAAAAAACTCAGTCAGATTCACATTACTAGCAAATAAAATGCGGAGGTCTAGAATCATTTTTCAATAACTATAGAAACTGCTGGCATTTACTATATAAGCCCAAAACTAAATGCTTCTATTCTGCCTGTAAAACAAACTGCGTACCGGCCGTAAAAAATTAAAAGTAAATATTTAAAGGCTGTTTGCAAACATCTGTCTTGTGCATTTGTAAATCAAAAGCATCTCGGATTACGAACAACTCGGCCCTTTCATAACGTCCCGCGACCCTAAACCTCTTATAATGAGAGAACTTTTTCCATTTCTTTTTTAAAAAGTTTTCAACAAACCTCTTTGTGTTATTCTTTGAGTTTACTCGCGAACTAATTGACGGGTCTAGTTTTAACTGTATTATAGGAGGAAGGGTTTTATTAACTTTACAATGAAATAGGAGTTGATTAAGAACATACAATTTCTTAGAAATTTAATTGCTTTAGTTTTAAAAAATTCTAAATACATTTTTTTGTCTATGGCTGTTTATTAATATATGAAAAATGAGCTGTTTTATTTATTGTTTTCGTGTTACATCACACGATATATAATGTTATTTAATATATAATATAGTCTAATTTATATAAATGATAATTTTTACAAACATATAATATTTCTTGACACTACATGAGCCCTGCGGTGTTACCCGCGGTACAATAAGAATCGCGGATAACGCCAAGTTGCAAAGCTAGTTTAAAAAAAGTAGCCTACTCAGTAGTACTCCTTATATCATCAGCTATCTGCGTGTGAGAGACCCGTCAAAATCGGCCCGGCTTTCCAAGATATAAAAAAAGATACTGCCGTTTATTCCGCAAAAAACGCCTATTTCAAAACTTCCAAGGAAATCCAAATTCATAGGGTACTTCGCGTTGATGTAGAACTAACAAGCAATCTCCAAACTCTTCTGAATAAATCTTCTAAATAAATAAAAAATAAGGCGTCTATATTAAAGGGTCGAAATTTCAAATTGAACTACTAATTTCAATTGGGTATAATATGGAGGATATGCTTGATGTGCAACTGCTAAATACGTTAGGAACCTTCGATGGCCGAATCGAGGTATTTTTAATGATTTTATTGACCGTGTGAGAGCCACGCTTCTTTGCGAAAGGACTGGCTCGACCGGAGTGATACCTTGGCCTCACAGAAAACTGGTGAGAAAGGATATACCCCTCCACCCATCCTCCAAAGGCCAGTAACGTACTTATCACGCCTCTGATGTGGGCGGCAGTTATTGCTTACCATTATTCAATACGTCTGCTCGTTTGTCCACTATTCCTAACTCCTGTACTAATGAGTATTTAAACGTGAATATCAAAAACAAAAATAAAATGTCATTCGAAAAAAAAAGTTTTATTTCTAACGGTGAAGAATTAAAGAGTTTGATTGTTATGCTGAAAATAGCATTAAATTAAGCTATTAAGGTATTTTCGAACTACTTCCAACATGTGAGGAATAATTCTATCCAATCTGACACTTCACTGACACTCATAAACTTGGTCATGAATATTTATACATTCTGTACACCGGATACCATAAAGACCATTAAGCACTTCTGACCAGTACATACTACACATATTGGTACAAACGAATATATATATATATAACCTACGTTGTTTATAAGCGTTTTTAGGTATGTTAAAATATAAATATTAGTATATAATATTATTTATACCTATATTATGTGACCCACACTATGGCAGCCTGGGGAGATGCTTTTTCACGCCCCGCTTAAAGGACCCACATTATATTTATATGTACGCACATTTTATTTTATTATGCGTTTAGTTTTGGTCGATTTTAAGGGTTTTTTTCTGTCTATTCCTGAGGAATCGAGATCGAGTGTAAAAATCTTATCACTTAGGTGCATAGAGATTACATATACTGAAATTTAAACATTCACATATTTGTATACCATGAATATTGGTAACATAAAGCATACTATGGATTAGATAGATCAGCCTATTGAAAAAAACATCATTTACTTTTGAATGTAAATCGGTTGATAGGCATCCTGATTTCGAGCGAGAGCGCATTCCAGAGTAGTACTGCTTGAAAGGGTATGTGAGAAGCAGATTATTAACAGAGCGATGCTTTTTTATAGTGGTTACAACATAGGTATCAAAAATACGTAATAATGGTGACGTCTGCATTCAGGTTAAAGTTACTTACGTCACCGTAGTCAATTATAGCAATTATTAAGGATTGGATAATTTTTAAATTGTTAACTTATCAAATCAAGTACTGGGAATATATTTTCTCGTGGGAATTTTACACACATACATGGAATAGACACTAAGAACATAAAGTGGTTTAAATAAAGTGTTGTTCCACGTTCGGATCGAGCTCACAATGCTCAATACAGAAGAAAAGGACAAGGTGAATACTTAAACCACTACACCATACATCCACTCAAATACCAGCAATTAGTTTGCGAAGGTCCGATACTAATCTGACATTTAGTAGTAACCTAAATAAACTTGGGATTAATGAAGACTGAGAAGATAAAGATATGTACTTGAAACCAACATAGATAAATTTCTTCATAATTCAATTCTGAAATGTAAAACAATACCAGCCGCTTCATCTTAACAGTTTCATCCAATTAACTTCTACTAACTTGTCTCCCTTCAAAGAAATAAAATATCAAGCGGGATATTGATTTTATTTACATTTAATTAATATCACCGTGCTCATAACATTACTCTAATTTACTACGAAGTTTGAATCCAGAAAACATTCTATTTTTATTTTACATCCAAGCGTATTTATTTATTTTGTGTAATAGGGGGCAAACGAGCAGACGTCCATGGACACCCGCAACACCAGAGGCGTCACAAGCGCCTTGCCGACCTTTTAAGAGTACGCTTTTTTTCTCAAATGTTTCTTTGATGATATATGTCTTAGTCAATTTTTTTCTGCTTCATGGTGTGCTGTACCTTTCAATTGTAGCAGGGAAATAAACCACTACCAGTATAATATGTAGAGATGGGTAAAAAGAATCTGCTACTTGTATTAACTCCTTATGACAATACTTTAAAGTCTACCTTTTTTATCGGCTAAGCGGGCAAACAAGCAGACGGATCACCTGGTGGTAAGCGATTACCGCTGCCCATGGATACCCGCTATACTAGAGGCGTTACAAGTGCATTGCCGGCCTTATAAAAAGGAGTACGCTCTTTTCATAAAAGGTTAAAGGTCGTGTTATTCCGGAAATACCGCAATCAGGACAGTTCATTCTTTGTTTTTTGAGCGAGCCAGAGAGTTTGTAGAAAAGCATATAGTTGTAGCTGTCAACCATTTTAAAGATGACGATGGCGGAAAGAAGCAGCAAAGATTAGGTCAAACAATTCCTGAGAGCACTCCCCATAGTAAGACCCCATCTTTACGCAACGCCAGAGAGAGAGGGGGGAGCGAGGGAGGATCTAGTACAGGGATGTCCCTGTTCAAAGATGAGAACAGTATTCGCGTTATAAAGCAGCATGCGGTTGACCAGAGTGAAACACGGTCTTGATCTATTGAGCACGCCAAACTTCGAAGCCAATTTGGTCTTTCCCTCCAAATGGCCATGAAACTGGACTTATATGTCGACACCAAATATTCCAACCAATTATCCAGAAAGTGCGTCATTGTACATAAAATTTGGATACAACTCCATTAGTCGTTTATTTCGTATAGGAACCAACATATGTACATTAAAAATTTTCAAGAAATATATTTGTCACAGAGTACTTAGTTTTGGTATAAGATTTCTTATTTTTAAGGTGGAGCTAAGTCGCTAAATTAATTCATAAATATGATTAGCTACTTTTGGCTCTCTCAAGGTTTTCTCAATAATTATAAACTATATATTATATTCAAAAACCTTAAAAATATTCTAGTACTCTGATGGTCTGATCTTTGAGGCACACGATTATTACAAGTTGTACTCCAAATGAATGGCAAAAAGTACTTTTTCTTAACTTTTATCGACACCTCCCTGCTTCTACCCTAGGTACGCCCACGGGTCCGGGAATACCGCAGGCAGACAGGCAGGTGGAAAGTTTCAGCATGCAGAAACTTCAATTAACACCACTTAGATGGTTTGCATTTGACGACTGTTCTTGGGCTGTCAACCATCTAAATGATAGAGACAGAGCTCTGGTCGCGTATTATGATTGCAAAAAGAGACGGCAGGGATCAATACGAACAATTTCTCGAAGCATAATGGAGATGTAAATGCGACAGAAGAAGCACAACGAAGCCACATCTCTACGCAGCGCCAGAAAGCCCAGCCGAATTGAAACCTCTTGGCAATCGACGATTCGAGTCGCTCTCCGTTATATGTAATATCCTTGTTGGTACTTTTATGAAAAAAAATACTGTTCGGGATAATTAATGTCTGTGGAAGTACGAGGTGAGGCTCTCTGCCACCCTTTTTGTCATCAGGATTACACTTACTTAGGATTGAGTCACGTGCAAGCAGTAGATAGCAGGAGTTGAGTAAAGGTTCTAGGGTTTTCCTCTTTAGGCCACACCTGGCTCTCCTGCTCTAAGAAAGTTATTAGTCAGTTCGTGAAGACCAGTAGATTCTAATAGCAGTGATTTATGATTTTTAACTTGCGGATGTTAATTAACAGCGGCCGTCACTTGACATGAGGTGGTTCATCTATTCAATTGCTGTAAAAAATATTCAAACAACATGAATTAAGTAAAAAAACTTGACAAATGATTAAATATCGTTGATAAGCATGAGGCCAAAGACCTCAGGATTCAGAACGATCTCAATAGACCACAGTAGTGTGGGTCACCATGCTGCATTATCTGCATTCGCAATGAGTTTGGTGACCACCACTCTTTGAAGTTGCTCATGCTTTCCATCAGGCAGAGTAAAGTCAGTCTGAATAGACAGAGCCTATTCTATGGTACCCAGATTATTGATAAATATACTTATAACTAAATATCTAAATACATACATTACTTAAATTTTATACATTTCGACAACGTCCTTATCACAGGATAATTTCCTGTTAAGAGATATGAACATAGCAATTCAACATAAGATATAATGAATTAATTACCTCAAAATTTGCATTACAGTTAATATTGTTTTATTCTACTGCTTACCAGCCTAAGGCTTCATTATGTACTACACATTTGTTGTATTAAGATATTGGTAACAATTCCAAGAACATTGTATTCTGAATTTATTACACGACATAAATTATTACACGAACTACCGGTCATTGTACCAATATCAATCATGGCATAAGTCTAAATATCCGTTTCTAAAATCATGCTTCCACATCACTTACACCATAAACCTTCAAGAGAACTGGTCTCATAATGACCAATTTTCTTGGAAATTGAGGAAAATGAACAAAGACTTGAGGAATTTTTAATTAAATAAATTAAAAAAATACACTTCTACATGCAAACGGTTCTGAAGAAAACATTTGTTTGTTTCCTCAAAGTTATTTCTTTTTATTCGACTGCAAAAGAAAGAAGATTATGTTTTTCGAGTGTATATTCGTATGTATGTATGTATGTATATTTCTTTGGCACGCCTTAGAACCTCAACGATTGGTCGTATTTTTATGTGACTGATGTCGCTAGATTCGTCTTAGTCAAGACAGTGACACTGGGTACAAAAATAATTAAAAACGATTAAATATATATTTTAATTCAGTCGCACACAGTCGGGATTATTTAAATAATTTATTACTTATTTATTTACGAGTATATTTTACACGTTAATTGTTCTGAGTTAAAGAATTTTACTTTTAATTGTATTTAGCTGCAGTGAAAAAAATTAAAAAATCAAATATGTCCCAAGTGTTCTGTAAATTTTATCAGAAACAAACCGTTTAAGTTCTTTCTTAAAAATATGAAAACTTTGTCATTTTGATTTTATTTGGCAGTTTATTTTGTTATGCCTGCAAAATAATCTCGAGTTATAAGACTTTTACTTGAATTCAAAAAACTATACATACTTCATAAAATAAAGTTGCTTAATTAGTTACTAAAAAACTTGCAGTTTACTCAGAAAAAAACATAGTCCGCTCCAAATATAGTGATTTTAAAGAGAATTAAAATTATTTAAAGAGAATAATTGCATATAAATGAAGAAATGTCTACATAGTAACTATTAAAGTTAAGCAGGTCAAGTAAACAATTAAATATAAAGAATTGTGGTCAAAACTTGACCCGCAGACGCTCTCTCTTGTGAGGATTCCGTCTCTCTTCAAGCTTTTTACCTGACTGCGAAAGAAGGATTGTTATGTTTTTTGAGTGTGTGTATGTATGCATCTTTTTTTGGCACGCCCTAGTGCCTAAACGGCTCGTCCTATTTTCATGTGCGTGGTGTCAATAGGTTCTCAGTGACTCGGGGTCACTCTCACAACTAAGACGAATATACAGTACATCAAAATAAAAAAATATTAAAAAAGACTATCCATCTCAGTTCTTTTTATCTTTTCAGTTCTTCAATAAGTTTAATAAAGATGGCAGATATTGACGTAGTCGGGTTTTTATTTTAAATAATTCGTTACTCGTTGTAATAACTTATAATTTTACCTGTACCTGTGTGTTGTAATACCTGCTATTTCTAACAAAGGGTTGAACTACTAAAGATGTTTTACAATCGTTTAGATTTTGCATTTTTTTGTGTACTCATTATTGTGCGTAACGGAATGTACTTCATAATAAGCGCCAAACTTTCACTATATTGTAAAAATACTAGTTACATACTCTACCTGAGATGTAGCTAGCTTTTTAATTTAATCTGTTACAACATTTAAGCTCACACGCAAGATAAAATTGCATTAAAATTATCATACTTTCATCTCGCGAATGAATTTTAAAAAAATTCAGCCAAGACAATTTTAATTAAGTCCCAGTGAGCTCATTATCTTGGCGCTGTGTCACTGCCACGCTCGGTGGGAACAAGTTCTTTTTGCTAAATCTTTTAGGTCATGATAGCCTTATCTCGAACAAATGTAGAGACACTAAGTTTTTCGAATTCCATTCTGCTTTTGTAATGGCGGCTATTTCAGCTGTATGCATGACATTCGATAGCTGTATGAAAATCAAAAATTATTAAGTTATGAATAGCTAGTTCCAATAACTTCAGTAGTCTTATGAATATATGAAGCTTCTGTAGCTTCATATAGTTGATAGATCACGTGTTCGATTCCTAAGTTCTGCAGTCTTTAGCTTTAAAGACGTATAGTGATGCATTAATAATACTGTAGCGACTTCCACGTACAGCGGCAACAAAAACATATCACAACACCATCTATCGAAGGAACACTGAACCACGGTATAACGTAGTGTATGAAGAAACTACCAATCCTCTATCGCGCAAAAGAAGTTCTCGCGCCGATCAACGTATATACTACTTTTTCATCAACTGGTAGTGGCAGTGGCATCGCCAGGCATGATCACCTCGCCTGGTCAGAGGATCCCTTTGTGTTGGAGGGACATGTGACCTGTTCCTCCACAATACGAATATTCATCCCGTTGGTGTTGAAAATGCTAATGAGAAATAGAATTCATTATAATGTACTAATGAGTCAACAACATTAGACAACATCATTGTAAAAATTAAAAAGACAAAATTAAATCTGTTTGCACCTACCACATCCTATTTTTACATCACCTGAAGGTCGACTAGAAGATGCCTCCGTCAGATCAGCAGGTGCACCACCTTCTTAGTGGGAATCTTATACACAATAAGTGTGTGTAACATTAAAACTTTCTGACATAATTAACGTGATTTGAATTTGTTTCTTTATGATCTAATCTTTCTGTGTAATCCTTTTTTATTTTTTTCTGCATTATGTTTTATTCCTGTTTTAACAACCAATCGGGACATACAAGGCAGATTAAAGTATCAGACTTACATCTGTTACCCCAAATTCCTAACCAGCGTAGATTTTACGACCGTGTAGTATTTGAAGGACGATGATACCCACACTCGGTTAGTTCTAATGAATGTCCTACACTTTACTTGGTATCATACTAATTGTCAACAAAGATCAACAACCGTTGTTTCCTTAACGTAAAATAAATTACATGTACATCTAAAAGAGTTTTGAAAACTTGATTAAACCAAGTCGCATTTAATCTGACCAAAGTAAACTAATCTAAGTAAAGATAATCTCACTTAATATACTAAGGTAACTTGAGTAATATGATTTCGATTTTCTCATAATATTTACTTACTTATCTGTTACTTAAAAGTTAGATCAGGCCCGTAATGCGCATAAAATCTTGAAAATGTATTTCGCGATGATATTTTTCAGTGCTTTATTTGCGTCCTTTAGTAGTTTTATCGTTTATGTTTTTGTAAACACTATATGTAATTTACTATAAAAATTACATCCATAACAGAGCTAATCGTATAATTTTACTAAAAATATTTGTCAAGTCCAGGATCTCAGACTCAGCAATCTGAGTTACTCTTTTACAAAGGAAAAACTGAATTGTTTAAACTTTTGCAGTGAGAGAAATAAGCACAGTTTTGTTAATAAGGAATTGAACCCACGACACTAACTCGAGTTAAAAGTCGTAATGACACTTTGGTTGATAAATAAACTTTACTTTTATATTTCTAAACATACGCATATTATAGGTAAATTATTACTAGGGTCTGGGAAGCCTTAACAATTCCAAAGTCCTGTAGTCCCGGGGCGTCCGTACTGTTGTGAGCTAGTGAGAGTGAATAATGTTTGTGAGTCTATATATTCGGGTTTTATTATTATTTACTTTAGTTTACCAAGTTATGTTTTTAATTTTAAACAATTTCAAAGGTTTTCGTATCAATACAGATTTTTATTGTAATTATTATAAAACATAGTAAAAATTATACTTATCATACTTATTCTTAATAACTATTGGTAAGCAATTAGTCATTTCTTATAATTACAATACAATTTCAACTACTGTGTCTTGTCTCGAGATTCGTGTCGAAACTCGAGACACTTTGGGACAACTTTGAATCTTATTACAGAAGTTTTAAGTTACTTTTTCTGTGGCTGTTAATAATCAAAGTAAGTATATACACACACATGTGTGTGGGTTGTTTTGTGTATAAGCTTCTATTTTCTTGGCAATTCATTATTGTACTGTAAGTTGATAATTCTGTCGTTGACAGGTATTCACTAAGATTGTGATCAAACGTTGATTCGAGATGAAAACTGGAGAAAATAATAAGCATTTTTTAATGCATAATAGGTGGCGTAAGCATCTGGAAATATAGATATAATGTTACCTATTAAACGAAAAATTTAAGTGTTTCTCCGTGATACAGAAATCAAAGGCTTTACGACAAGCTACGTTCTAAATAGAACTATGTTATTTATCTCAGATTATTTTTATATTATTTAAAGTAAGACTGCTATTTATTTATGCCGTCACTTCACTTTAGTAAATATCTTGAGCAATATTTACTCCGGTGACCAGCTTATTGGTATACTGGTTACTGACACTAACTGCACAGTTTGTCGGTTCGTTTAACGTTTAAGACATATTATTGTGTGATGAGCACGCTATTTTGTTCCGTATTCGGGGGTAAGTTACTTGTAGTATTGATGCATTTAGTTTTGTTACCAGTAGTTTGGTTACCTGATCACAGGCACTGCCTCATTTGCAATCTGGACGCCATATGTGAAATGTCTCGAATAAAAAAAAATATATTAGCACTTACAACCACGATACTGTAGTGACTGCCACATAAAGCGGAACAAAAACATACCATCGGCATCTATCGAACACATATCGAACTATGGAACAACAAATTACGCAGTTACTACGATCCTGTATCGCAATACAGAAAATCTCGCGCTGTTTAGCATATTTTTATTTATATATCTTTATTGTATACATGCAAAGTTAAAACAGAAGATGAGTCACAAATGCGCAAATGATAAAATATATCTTCTCAACATCAACCCCAGGCTCGATGACCTCGTCTGGTTGGAGGATACTTCCTTGACATGACACCCGTCTCCCACAATACGATAAACTAGTTTATTCATACTCAATACACACATCAGAATACGTTCCACGCCACTTTATTGCTATTTTTAAATAAAACATTGACAATTGTTTTCAATGCTATCGCGTAAATTATTTAAAGAACCATAAAAATGAATAAGTATGAGCGGAAAACGGTTCAGCGTCTGTAGTCGATAGACAAGCCCATTGCGAAAAATTGTTCTATTCGAAGACATCGAAATTGTGCTTAAAAGAGTGCGCTGGGTAACAGGGTTGTCCGAAATATAGCTTGCATACGTGCAGAGATTTATTTTTACTACCCGACTGCGAAAGATTTTTTGTTCGAGTGTATGTATGTATGTACATTTTTTGGCGCGTCCTTGAGCCTAAACGGCTTATTGTATTTTTAAGTGAGTGGTGTTAATAGATTTGTCTTAATTGTAACAGTGACACTGGGTACATCAATTAAAAGAACCAAAGTAAAGAATTTTTGGAGCTAAAAAGTAATCTATAAAAAATGGTTATTAAAATACATCGAGCGTGGTATCAAAATAAAGAATTTTTAACGGTGATTACGAATATGTATATATCGTATATGTTTTTTACATAAAGCAGTTGGTTTTTAGCTTTTAATAATTCATTACTTGTTTTCTTATTATTTCGTTTATTAAGTAAGTGTTAGCTAAGTCTGTGTGGTTACGCAAAGAAAAAAAAACTGATATACGATACATCAAGAAAATGAGAATAACTATTTCCACCTAATTCATTCAAATGTAGACACTTTGGAATAGAATATATATATATTACAAGAAGATTTGGACAATAGGCGGTGTTATTGCTAAAAGCAATCTTTTGGGGGCAATCTTTGGATAGACAAATCGACACAAGATAAAATTGAACGCTTTATTAAATGAAGAAATAACTCTCATAAAATATTTAACTTTGATTGCGCCGAAGCCCTGTTTGGAGAATTCCTTGTTGCGTGCACTTTTAGCTTTGGTTGAAAGGTCCGTCGCTGACTGCACCGCCCGGGCGCCCGCCTGATCGGCAATATGTGAACTTTTAATGGCTTTTATATAACTAAGAATTTGCGGAATATGCGAGTGCGTTCTTTAACATACTTGATAATGTCTAGTGTATGAGTTAGAATGGAATTTGATATGGAAATTGAATAAAATGTACTTCTTAACGGAGTATGAAATACAGGAATTTTTCAATATATTGTACGGAGAACTCAGAGTATTAGTTCGCTACGAAATTTTTAAGAGCAAGACTGGTTGACCTAAGACATGTGTAAGAAAGATATAATTTTTGTTTTGCAATTTAAATAACTTTTTTTCAAGGTAGTGGCGCCGCGCTGATTTCACCCCGAACGAGTCGGCTCGACCGGGGTGGTACTTCCCTCGCACAGATCAACATAAAATGACAGCGTTCATGCCATAGTGTTACCTTAGTGAATGCGAAATGAGCCCTAATGATGCAAAAACATCACTAGGCCGCCGTTTTGTGAGTCAATGCATTCGCAATGAGTATGGTCACTACCATTCTTGAATTCTGCATATGTATCAGTAGTAGAGTCGTTTTAGCAGGGCCATACAAAAAAAATAAGTGAAAACGAAAACACATTAAAAACTATTACCTAATGACGTAAAAACTCTTGATAAAATTGAAATAGCCTGTCGCCACTTGGGCCACTATTACAAATCTATTGATACCTCATTAAATGAAATCAATTTAGTAGTTTAAGCACTACGGTTAAACATACAAACTTCTGTCAAACCCCTTCCTTTTGGCATTACATAGTAAAAAAGGAATAATATATCACTTAACTGCTTAAGTAATTAGTGTTGGCCAGAAAGTAACTGGAAACCTGTGAACATTATACATTCTCAAAAACTTCCTGCTTTCTAAAACTAAAATCGCTCTCATGCATTCCTTATAATTCCTACAATCGACTACGGTGATGTGTTACTTCGACCTGAATGCAGACCTTCTCAATAAGCTTGACCGTCTTCTCAATAACTGCATTCGATAGATTTTCAATCTTCGTATGACCACGCGTCTGCTTTGCCTTACCAGTTAAAATAGTTATCTATTCGCCGCTACGGCGAATAGATAACTATTTTAACGGTAGGTACGGCGCTATCAGCGAGCTCTTACTTCCATATTTTCATTTCACAAATCACCATCATTACCTACCTACCATGTTCCGTATTTCCGATACCTTTGCTCTAATGGCGACAGAAGTTTTGGTCGTTCGTGAGCTATTCGTTCTTTGTTCAAGCAATACTACTCTGGAATGCACTACCGTCCGAAGACAGGATGTTAACCAACCGATTGATGTTTAAAAAGAAAGCACATGAACCCCTTCTTAATTAATTGATAGAACGATCTAATTCATAGCATAGCTTACATTACAAGGTTTCATAGTGTATAAACACACATCATATTTAGGTATATTTTAATCTATAAAATGTAAATTATTTATTAATTAATTGTTATATTCCAAAGTTACATTTGATTATATAATATAATTCAAATACTAGGAAATAATAATAAAAGAAACAAAAACAATATTAATTTATATACGTATATATTTGTATATGTGTGTTATATTTAGGTATATATGTGTGTGTAACCTCAGTGCACCTACCTGACAAAATTTCTACAACACCCGAAGGTTGCTTGAAAGAGAATGCCCTGGAGTCCACCGATGTATACTGATGTATAGTGCATAAAGTTTATAAATAAACCAAATACAATAAACTCCTAACCAATTAAATTGTAACCAAAGTCAAATAAACATGGTTTACCTTACGTTAATCAGTATGTTAATTTAATCTCCAAATCTACGTAATTTAATCACATACAAGCACCTATATAACACAAATAAACCTGGAAGTAGTACCCTTTTTGTTCACCGTTTGTTATTTCAAACCCCACAATCACATGTAAAGGGGGAGTTCTAAGTAAAACGGGCCAAAGTACCCCAACCCTCATCCACCAACTCAAGGTAACTCACTGACTGAATAAATGACTAATTACCGTGTCGACTCATTAGCACAGATTTCTCCTACGTCTAATACTGCTAAATTAAAGAGCTCACAGCGCCCAACGAAGTTTACATTCGACGTTACAGTTCAATTCTCTGGGGTAATACTTCAAACAAAGTATGAAAATTGTATTTAAAAGCGGCAGTTATGTTGAAACGTTTTTCGTTTGAAATTTTACATTAATCGATGTGAAATTCAAGTATAACATGGAAGAGTATCGGAGGGTCATGTTGAGAAAAACGATATCATAGCCTCTTCACCGAGGGAGTGAGAGTTGCTGGATTTCCAACTGGCATAACTTTTGATATTAATATGTATTGATTTGCTGATTTCATTGTCCCATATCAGTCCTGAAATGGATTTAATGCGATAATCTTATAAACCATAATTATGCTAATCCCTTCAATTTAATGAGATCCGTGACATATATTTCAATGATAACAATAAATACTAGAGGAAGGATAATGGATTTCATTAATTAGTTGATACTGAACAGTATTATTCATTGGGATCTAGACGTTTGCAACACTTGGAACTTACGATAATTTACTACCAAATACTGTTGTGTGTGTGCATGTTTGTGGCAGTCTGTGTGCATGTGTGTTCAAATATTAAAAAAAAATACTTTACAAATTCAGCTTAATCCACAATAATAACTAGTAAATTTCCACACCTAATGTTCTCTCAACAGTGAGCAGAAATATTTCATCCAACCACAATTATAACACAAACAAATAAAACGTTTACACAGCCTAAAATAGAATCAATTCAAACAAAGCAAAGTGCAGTTCAACAACTAGTTTACTTAACAAATTATACAAACAGCTCCTCATTCTGTGGGAGAAAAGTTTGGGTGCATTTAATGGAGTGAAGAGTCTTCAAATTGAAACATTTTCGCTGTGAACATTGAAACGAACTTCGCTTCATTCGGAATATTTATTTTATTGCTATATACGAACTCGGCCCACCACGTGAGGACGTTAACCAAATTGCTATGACTATTTATTTTGCATACACTTTCCAAGTTATAAAACCAACACAAAGATTTATACTAATGTCTTAATTTCGAAAGTCACTCTGTCTGTTATATATATAACGTCTGTTCGCGACAAAACCACTGAACTGATTTCAAAATAAATATGGGGACACTTTAGTACACGAGGGCAGAAAGGCTAAAAGCTCATCATCAGCCTATCGCAGTCCACTGCTGAACATAGGCCTCTCCAATTTCACGCCACTTAATTCGATCCTCGGTTTCTCGCATCCAGCTCACCACAAAAACTAGTATCCTAAATATTCAACTTATTATTACTATATTACCTGACTATCTTTAAAAAGCTGGTGAAGGATCGCTATGTGTCATTGTAAATACTATGAGTTTTAAATTGATTATATAGGGGATATACATGTTGTATATTTGTATATATATATATATATATTTCTGTAGGTTTATATATTTATGCAATAGTACACGTGTAAAGCGAATGAATGTGTATTTAGTCACAACGTATTCTTGTCAGTCTCCAACCCGCACTTGGCCAGCGCGGGGACGTGTGGCCTTAACCTTCTCCTGAGAGGAAACCCGAGCCCAGCAGTGGGACATTATTGGTTGTTGATGACTTGTATATTTACTAAAAAAATATTTTAAACACCTTTAAAAGAAATATTGTTACAGCATTCGCTTATGATTCGGAACTTGTTCACCAACTGAACTCAAAAAATCCACATAACGTGCACAGAAGATCTAAGACTTGTCAATCCTACGTTTCAATAAACATCTGTCATATTTATATTATATACTCAACGTTTAAACTAGGCCCAAAATTCCAAAATGACTGAAGTAGATACATAGGAAACTGCTTGTTTGTAAACCGTAGTACAAATTAACAAAAGAGTTGCTAAAACATCAACATTATTACTCCAACTGAAATCAATATTCAAATGATCCTTTTCAGGGCCATTGCAAAACTGTGTGTAGATATTTTTTCTTGCTTTCTAAATAACTTCAACAGCATTTTGCTATCATAAATATGATAACCTATACAAATAAATGAAACTAGGGTGTATGTTTTTTATATAAAAATAACCGCTTTTTACTAAATAAAAATGTATGTATGCACGGTACATATACGAAAGTATCAGTTTTTACAGTTTTTGTTTGCCTGTCTGTTCTTTGGAACGGCTGTACCGATTTTGACAGGAATTTCATTGGTTGATAGCTGATGCAATAAGGAGTAACTTAGGCTACTTTTTTATCCCGCGGTTATATTAACAATAACCGAAACACCGCGGATCTCAACTAGTATAACATGAATATAAAACTTATTTCAAAACTTTTAAAATTGTTATGAAGCTCTCCTTAAATATTTAACCAGCTTCAAAGTAAGTCAACTTTAAAACAATACTAGAACTAATACTAAAGTTTTTACTCAATATTTAAGTTGCGGGATTTACAGGGATTCTAAAGTCCATGAGAGTTTATGAGGTACAACTTTAGGCATAATTCTACGATATCTTAAAATGTAAAACTAGGTATTATCTAGAAATTGGATCTTTGATTTTAGATCGGTAAGTTAAAAATTTTTTTCACATATTTGCATTTCATTGAATATATATGCTTACATCTTTATGTAAGCATATATATTTTCTGTGTGTATGTGACTAAATTTCTTCTAAACGGCGGAACCGATTTAATGAAATGTTTGTGTCTATTCTTGAAGACTTTAGAATGAAGAATGGTTTAGAATATAAAAAAAGAAATTGATTCGACCCGAGGTGTTGCCTGCGGACGAAGTTATACCCCGGGGCTCATCTTGTTTACTACAAAATTTGAAATACAAAAATATTATGAGAAATCAACAGGTAAGTGTAATTTAGTATATTGAATATTGACAATAGAATACTTTTCTTCTGCCTACATACAGACACGCCTTTTAACTTCGAATGATAGACAACAGTGTATTATACGCATTTGTGAGTATATTTTTAACACGCATTTCATCCCATCAATAATGAATGCTATAATATCCAAAATCAACACTGACTATCTATAAAAGAACATTTAACTAATTGGAACTCTCAAACTGTTTTCCGTATCTAATAGTTCTATTTCTTACCAAAAGTTTAAAGTTAGTTTTTTATAAAGTAGAATGACTGATTCTTTCATTCGCCTCAAGTCAGGGAGGTCTAAAGTCGTCCCCGCCGATATATTCAGGGATTAGGAACAACGACAATAAATAAATTGGTGTTTCGCAATCAACGCGACCAGATCTTCTGTCCGAGCTGGTAATAAATTGCTTTAGTTTACATTTTACAAGCATTTCTGCATTAAACAAGCTACCCAGTAAGTCAACAAAGTCTTTAATATACAGTTACTACATACGATTTTAATTGAAATCATGGTAAATTTTGTTTATTTCTTGAAGTCAGAAGCCTTCCGGTCAATATTGTCATCTCTTTTTCCATTTGGATATCTTTAATCTTTTTTTAATACAAGTCCCGTATTAGGAATAAACCCACATTCCGTGTCACGGAAACTTCAGAAACATCCATGTACTCCCATTAGACTTGGTGCAGTAGGAAGCGGCGTTGTGATCACATAAAACCACTCGGCCAGCCGTGCAGCCAAAGGAGGTCCCTCAAGGAAGTCCGATGATTTATTGAAGGCCGCAGGAAACCGTTAACACAGGGCTGGTTGTTGTGGAGAATCTTGGGTGGCCTAGTCCAGCAGTGAACGTCTTTTAACTGAGATGATGATGATGTAGAGCCGTGCAAGCCGAGCCGAGCAAGTGCTTTAACGCCGTGTAAGTGTCCACCCATCGTATGATTTGGAATAATACAGGGACCTCAACTACCTCACTCACTCATATAAAACCGTAACTCAAAGAGTTATTCAATAGGACGGGGAATTCAAAGCATGGTAAAGCACTAGAGACTTAGTTCTTTATCCATTTTCAAAAAAAGAAAGAACAATCCATAATATAGTCAATCGATAACGATAAACGACTATGTCTGTAGACCCGACAATACTCGTAATCGAATAACAACCATTAGAAAGATGAAAAAGATCTTGAACTGTTACAAATTGTAAGCAAAGTTTCCGAGTGAGTGACGGGCACAGTCAGATATAGCTTTTTATGAGAACGTTACTGAACTCAAGCGTTATTAAAGAAATGATTCTAATTCTAGTTATTTATTTATTTCATACGGTCATGAGTACTTTGATGTTCTTTATCTAAAAATCTACTTTGTTTCGGTGTAAAAGAAGGTATTTTTAAAATAATTGACGGCAAACAAATGATACGAAACCGTTTTTAAGGTATCTTAGTTCTTTCGTAGCTATTTAGGCTCCGATTGACTTCTCATTTCCACAGTTCTTTGATGGAGAGGCCCTCAAAGAGGGCAACACATTTAAGACAGTATGTTGTCACAAGCAGTAGTATTCAATACCGCCAAGTGCTAGGCCTACTCTTCTCTACGCTATATATTTTCAAAATAAAAGCACCAGTAGTAAACTTAATTAAGCCGTGCATTGCTTTGTATTCATTTCAAAGACAATTCTGACTGAACATACTGACAATAATGCTCTGTCAATCTCTTGCTATAAACACCCTTTAAATTGCTGAGGCCATAAATGACCATCTCTATAGCTAAGTTTGCAAGTCAGTAACGATTTTATTGTTTCTTATGCATACAATTGTAAAATTTTAAACCATTTTCATTGAAAGATATTGATGAAGTTATTTCATATAAGCATTACCCACAGCTCATAGCCCAGTTGCACTCGGTGAATAGAAACAATCACCGAGGGTAAGCAACGATGGCGCGGTCAGTACCTGGATGGGTGACCGCTAGTGGCATGTTACCATGAGCGTCTCCGTGATTCGGAGGTCACGTTAAGCAGTCGGTCCCGGTTGTTATCATACGATAACAGTCGTGAAGCTTAGTTGGAGGCCTTCGGGCGGCTTAAAAACATCCAACGGCAAGATTTACGTAGCCACAACGTATTCTTGCCAGTCCCCAACCCGCACTTGGCCAGCGTGGGGATGTATGGCCTTAACCCTCTCCTGAGAGGAGACCCGAGCCCAGCAGTGGGACATTATGGGTTGTTGTTGTTGTTGTTGTATTACCCACAGCTCCGCTCGCGTGGTTATACCATATATCCTGTTTTTATGTTTATAAAAACTTCAAACACACTTGCAGCAAAAAATTCATTCCTAATTTTATATATACAGACAGTTAAGACTGCGTTGATGAATCAATTAATCAGGGCAAGTAATTAAAAATATTATAGGTTTACCATAGATCTAAATTGATAATAATTAAATCACACAAGTATCACGTCATACCCATTAAGATAATACAGAACTTCTATTTTAATAGAGAACCGCAAACTATAAAATATTTTCTCAATTCGTATGCCAAGATTCGCACATAGACTAATGTATTTGGAATCCATTAAAACACTTTACCTGACTCTGAAATAACAATCAGCTAACAAATTTCAACTTTAAACCAGTTACATTTAGGTGGGTTTTCGGTTTTCTGTATGACTGTGTTTAAGTTTGTGATGTAGTGTCTTAAATAAGACAATTTAAACTAACACCTAGTCTTAGATGTACAGATTTATGATAGTAAGATTGCGACGTCGCTTGTGTAGTGCACTACTGAATGTGGTCTTCAGGAGGTAATCTTCGTAAGATAGTTGGGCACCTACGAATGAGGATGTGTTTCGTTAAGTGCTTGAGTATTAGATTATGCGGAAAATCTACCTTTACACAGTATGGAGGTATTACTTGCTACTTAAGTTCGTAGTTATAAAAAATATTTCCCAATGGTTCAATTAAGTAGTATTCTATTTTTAAAATATTTATTTCAGTCCTGCTAGCTTTTTTATAGAATAGAAAGCAAACGAGCAGACGATTTATGGTCAGCGATTACCGCCGCCCATGGACACTCGCAACACCGGAAGCGTCACAAGTGCGTTGCCTTGCGTGCACTGCTATCGGCCTGATGGAGGATGGAGAGGGGGATGAGGGGAGGGATTGGGGTATGGGCCTCTGGTGTCCTCACTCACTCGGTGAACTTAGCGTAAGCGCTGTTTCACACCGGTTTCTATGAGGCCATAGTATCATTCTGATCGAGCCGGCCCATTCGTGCCGACGAGTGACTCTCTCTGATGGACTAGACGTAATCAGTATCTCTAACAGGTCATCATCAACAGCCTTTAACTAACAGTCTAGTGCTCGATGTAGACCTCGCCATAGAAGAAGGTTTGTGTAGTAGTAGTGGCCTACTGTATCACACTGACCAGAGGGGCTAATCAAGTCAGAGTTGTATAATTTGTAACTATAATTATGTACTTTTAAATCAAGAGTATATTATAAAATACTAGCTGACCCGGCGAACCCCGTAATAACATATGTTTCTTTCGTCAATATTTTCAAAATTTCTAAAAAACTTGTTTTGGTAATTATGGCCGCCGCAGCTTTTAAAAGGTTTTCATTTTTTTTTATTTATGAAATGGGAGTAAACAAGCAAATCACCTGATGGTAAGCGATTACCGCCGCCTATGGACACCCTCAAGTGCTGCCGCTGCCGGCCTATGGGGGATGGGGGGAGAGTTTGGGGTATGGGTATACGCACAAAAAAGGGAGAATAGCTCTCAAAGCAAGTTAATCTGCAGAAAAAATGTGGAAACAAGCAGTAATTGAACAATAAAAAAATCAAACCTCAGGATCCGACAATGTAATAAACGAAACATTAAGAATCGCTCACAAAATTTAAAGAGAAGTACGCTCAACATAAAGAGATTAGATAAAATAAGACACACAAAAATAAGTAAAACCAAAAAAAGGGACTGATGTTCTCACTCGCGCACGAAAATTAAAGTGGCAATGGGCTGGTCACATAGTGCGATCTACAGACCTAAGGTGGGCCGCGCGTGTGACATGGTAGAGTAGCCCACAAAGTTGAAGAAGTTGAGGGAGATCCTCGGACCTGACTCGAGATAAATGGGGACTGGGGAAGGGTTGGATTATGGGCCACCGATATCCTCAATCACTCGGTGAAATACAGCGCAGGTGCTGTTTCACATCGATTTCTGTGAGGCCGTGGTATCACTCCGGTCAAGCCGTCCCACGTATGGCGAAGCGTGGCTCTCCCACAGTAATAGGCAGTGTACAGTCGCAGATACAAACGAATTATCCTAGCTATCTCTAAATTTTGTATACAAATTTTGTCCTAACAAAAAAAAAGAATTATCCAATTAGATCCGGTCGATCGTAAGTAACACGCGTACATACATTTCGGCGATTCATTTTTATTTATATAGATTCACAACTAATTGATCTTTGAAAACCAATATTAACTTCTCTTAGCATCCTCACGGAATGTTCTAACTATTAGCATTAAAGGGAGCGTGTTAGATGTGTGCGGCCCAGGGTCGGTGTCGGTAGCCACCATATCTCTGCGACCACAGGTAGTCTAGATTAAACCCCGCCAGGTACCCGCTGGACAGATTAAACATCACCTGGGGGACTCTTACACCGACGAGCTTTATAGTTCGTTTTATCAGTTACAGCTTGGATAACAACGTTTTCAGATACATATATTTGGCAAGGATGTGGTTGAAATAAATAAGTTAAAGATTTCAATCACGTCATTTGCGACATTCATTATTTCTGGATCCTAATGTTATTTTCATTAAAAAATGTGAGACTCAAATTCTCGTCGTTTGCAGTAAGTTTTACTTTTTATTTGCAAAAGAAAATTAGGGGTGAAGCTTATCAAATGTATGGTATGGTATCAGTGAAAAATATTGTCACTAGTGATACCAAGGTCTGTTGGGAAATGCATACGGTAGACTGGAGTAAGATTTTAGAGATGCTAAATTGGATGCATTATTATCACATTGAACGCATAAAAATCTTTACAGAGAACTTATTGATATTGTTGATCTCGCGTTGGTGTGACGGTCAGTCGGTGCAAATCCTGGGCTTCTCCAAACACGGTCCGGTCATTCCTCCGCGTCACTTCAGATTTAATCAGTCTACCCCAAGTGGCCCTCTCTTTGTTAATGCTCACTTCGTTATAACAAATGCACACTGTGCTATGCACACTCTTTGTTTTGGGATATATTGTGTGTATTGAGGTATTAACCACTCGGTTGAAATTGGGCTAATTTAAATTTTTTATAATTGGTTATCGGTTTCGTTGGTTTTACATTGGTTAGTTATAGACTGTGTTGTTTTATGAACACAAGGAGATATTGGAAATGGAATACAATAACAATTATATTTTTAATAAGTATATGATATTCAAATTTTCACTAATATTTCCAGCGAGTACGAGTAGTGTATACTCGTATTAATAATTTGTGTCAGTTGTAAAAAGAAATACAGACACTTTCAAAAATATTTTGTTCGAGAAAAGAATTTTGTTTCTTTGTTTTTAGTAAAGATAATAAATCTAACGCAGCTTTCACGAGTCTTTCTAGTACTAAACTAGGTAAAGTCTGTATGTACTGTTATGGTAACCAGACTGTTGATAAACATACTTAAATGTTTTTAAATGTCAAAACAAGACAAGATGGCGTCAAATAGTTCTGGAATGTCGTAAAACACGGAGCATGGATAGACCCCCTACATGGCTGTATGTAGTTAGCCGGGACAGTTAATGTTGAATATAGAAATACGGCATGAAGGGCCTCTGGTCAGTGGTTAATGATCCTGAACGCTGAGTAGGAGTTCGCAAATTCGACTTCAACCTGGATCAAAATCTTTGTGTGATGAACGTGATTTTTAGTTCTATATGGTACATACATTTATGGGTATTAACCAGCAGATTTATCACCACAGTACGTGTGTGAGAGGTATAAGATATTATTATCCCATCAATAACATAAATGTGAAATGACAGCCAAGTTCAATATTATGACATAACTTTGGTTGTTCGCTACAACGACAAAAGTAGTAAAACTAAATGGGTGCAAATTTCAATGGTCAGTCCTGAAATTTGTTTATGACATCATAAAATATTTTATAACAACTTAAAATATTATTTCTTCTTAAAACTTGGGATAATATATTGAATCCTAAAGTCTGACTTCGGTAGTTTTCATATACGGATAATAGCCTTTGCAAGTTCTAAAACTACAGTCGAGGAGAGCGCTGTCAAACCTAAGCTTTGTGATTTGTGCAAGTGTGCCGTATTCCGAAATACCTATTATTTAATTCATGTTAAATTGATGATCTTACACTACTGATAGTATAGTATAAGATAATTAATTAATACTAAATCCCAGTTAATAGCGTAATAAACACGGAAGTCGACTATAACCTCAGTTATAAGTACATAGTTAAAAGTATTAAAATTTATAAATTAAGGGAATTAATCTACTCGTAATAACTCGTCTTCACGTGAGTAACGTGAAGACTTTAAAATCCACATAATGCTGTGATCAATTTTGATTGCTGATTCTAACATTACAGGCACTATAAATAAGTGTTCCTAATAGAATCAATTAATTGAAAAATTATAACAAAATTTAAAAAAAAATACTAATTTCTGCTTTAATCCTATGTAATATGTAGGTATACCAACTATCTATCTGGTTGCCAAATTTAAACTTTTTAGGTCAACTGGAACTGGGTTAGATTTTTTATCTATCAGTGTGTCAGTGGTTACAATTGACGATTTTTAGACGTTAATATCTAAATAGCTGTTTAAGGTATGCTTATGAAATTTAGAAAGCATATGCATCTTACAAATATAAATATATGAGCCAAATTTGACATGTCTATGTGAAATAGTTTTTAATATGAGGGTGTCAAAAGTGGCTCCGGATGGTTCGTGTAATATTATACACGGTGCTGCTCGCCAATCCTGTTAGCTTGAACTTGGTTTGACAGGCTACCGCGTACCAAGCCATCGAAGCCAACGAGGTAATTGTCACTTGAGACTATTTCACTCACTAAAGTATTTCACTTAATTAAGTTCTAATATCCTATTCCCCGTAAAAGAGCACTTTCTGTCGAAAGGTTGATGACGGTTCGTAACCTTGACCCAAATTTCAAAATACAAAACACACCGGATACTACTTTCTTTCAATTCATATTAGATTGGCTTCGGATCGAGTTTTATATTTATTTATACGTCTTATATTCTTTTGTTGAGTTCTGTTTTTTGTTCACCTTCTACGAGATACAAACAATAAGTTTTATGTTTTAATGGTCTACGGCCATATAACGCAGCTCGTGGATATGTGGAAACACAGGACGCACAAGTTCGTTGCCACACTTTTAACAAATCCTCCAACCAAAACGGTGTATGAGGTTTTGCTAAAACATATAATAGGTTTTTTTTTATATTTAAGCTACCAAAATGACCCTACTCTGTCTGATGGAAAGCATGAGTGGAAACCAAGAGTGGTGATTAAGTTTCTTAATGCAAACTTGGACAGTGCAGCATGATAACCCATACTTTGGTGGCCTAGTGAGATGTTTTTTCACGCTTGGAAATATTCCTCCAATGGAACCCACCTAGGACTGTTATAATCTGATCAGACCGCTCATTTGTTCTATATTTCGGTGTAAAATGTGTATATATGTTTATCACTAATCTCATCACCACAGCATAGATTAAACCTAGTTTCGGATCACACTGCGGTTTGAGGTGAGTAAGTTGTTAAGTAATGATTTTGCAGCTGTAGCCAGAGTCGTCAAAATAAGTTACACAGAGGCTTCTGGTATCAGTCCAAGAGACGTTATCAAAAACCAGATGGTTCTAATCACTTCGATCCTGTATTTCTGGGTTTTACACACATATACAGCCATATTGAACGGCAAAGGGCGTCTTTATGTTTCCCAAAAATAAAGTGCTATTCGCTCACCGCACTTCACAATACAATTCAAGTTGGTTCTTAGCGATGCAATAACTAAACTTCTTTGTCTACATAGCATTTTGCATCCCATTCCCACATCCAGGAAAAGAAAGGGAAGTGCACAAAAGAACATTTATCGTCAGGAAAGAAATTAAAGTCGCGCCGAATCGAACGGTTTTATCTTCGTGTCGATAGCGGTCACAAATTATGTGCTTCCTTAGGTTAAGGGGCTGTTCTCAGATTGCTATTAAGACGTATTTTTAAAACATTAATAGAAGGTTCTGGTGGTGCAGTGGTTAGTGATCCCGATTGCTGAGCGCTCCTCAGTTTAGGTCATAAATTGATCAGGAAAAATAATTGTATAACAGTGCTTGTTCCGGTATATTTTATCTAGAAGGTGGATGTATTTAGTAATATGGACAAGTATTTTAGCTATCAGCAGTCTAGTTGCCTAGTTTAAGATTGGGCAAATAAGCAAATTGATCACCTGATGGCAACGGGCTAAAATTTAAAACACCCAAGCACTCAATCGAATAATCATATGCCAAAAATTCTTTACATTACTTTGGAAAAGTGTTGATACTCTTATACTGCTTGACCGATATTAACAAAACGTAGCTTAGAACCGCCGAAACAAAACTAGCTTTCAAATGAAAAAAACTGCATTGAAATCTGTTCATCCGTTTGAGAGCTACGATGTCACAGACAGACACACACACTGAGACAAACAGGCATCGACGTCAAACTTAAAGCACCCCTCTTTTTGCGTTGGGGGTTAAAAATAATTTGAGAGAATCTGAATTTGAGAATAATTTTGAGAACCTTAATGAAAATGTCCTCAAAATGATAGTTGTGTAGGCCTCAACCAGTATCATAGTTAAGTTATAACAGCATATAGAAAGCGTGAAAAAATTAGTTAGCCCATTACAACCGTTTCACCAAGATTATTTAACCCTAAGATTCACAAATACACGCCACGGCTGTCGCAAAATTTAGCTGCAGAACGTCTCCTTAATCCCACTCTTAACACACGCCACATCCTAAAGCCAACTGTCTACTCCACACATAAGGTCGATATCACTTTAAGCAACCGCTTTACTTTAGGTTTAGTGAAGATAAATGAATTTCTACTCATTGAAGATCAATCCAGGCTGTGTTATCTGTGTTTTGTGCCTTATCTATACGGGCGTAACAATGTCGGACCGATTTATAGTCAAGCCTGGCTATCGTCTGGAGCCAAGGAATAGTTTCGACTGCCTACAGCACAATATAATTACATGGGTCTCTAATTACCTGCGCATGTTTGTTGGGTCTTACCTATCTTGTTCACTAGTGTAAACTAATAAGTTTGATTTGTTGAGATTACGTTATGGTTTTCGAAATAGACTATCATTAATCATTTTGATTTTACTGCCCACAATAATAAACTTTGCTATGTTGTACCCGTTAGGACTCATTGCCGTAATGTGTTTAGCATTTTTGCAACTACCCGATGTCGAACTAATGCTGGCAAAAGATCGACAATGCACAGAATGGTTGATAGTTAAAACAAATATTTTGCACTATTGATCTAATTGCAATGCCTCCTAGCTATTTTAAAAAGCCATTGTTTGAAAATCTTAGAGTTTAATAAAATTAACTTAACTGTCAGGCTGCAACGTGTGAATGTATGTATGTTACATTACATACAAATGTGGTAAATGTCGCTGAGGGTACAATTATCCACATTTGTATGTAATTTATACTTATACCCTTGTATTATGTTGCTGTTTATTTACCTAAATAAATGAAAAAAATACGTTAATACTTAGTTATGGTATGTCATGGTATGTTTCTATGTAACGTGTGACAACGATGTTTAATACTTCAATATGTTTATCTCTGTACACTGACAATTGTGTACTACAGTATCGTATCGTATGATATTATTGTCATCTTGCTACGAAGGCATCTTCGTAAAGTTATGTGACGACAATCTTGCTTCTTCAGTAACGTTATTTAATTCAGTGTCCTGAAAATCTTGTTCCATACTTTTTTAACGTCGTTTCTTGACGTATTTTTAGTTTTACTCTATTCTAAGCGTGGCCCGAAACGCACTTTGCCGATTTTATTTATATTTATTATTCAACTTGAGATTTTGATATTTTTGCACAGGTGATTCAAGTCACAACTAATGCAGCCTGAATAAACAAAATGTAATTCAAAACATATGATAATACTTATGACACGATCGCCTTATTTCTCGTTAGCACACAGATACATAATAATGTATCATCGAAGGCGAAAGCAACTGAATATTAACTAAAGTTGTATTGTCTTAAAAAAAAATTGTCTTAAAACTTTAAACATTCATAAATATAATCAAAAGATGGGTGTTTTCTCAGCTCAAATATAATGAGCCAGAAGTTGACACAAAATTAATTTAGCAACATTTAAAGGTTTCCTATTGTCACTAAAATAATAGGATGATTAAATATTGCCGACTTGAGCCGATTGACGTCTCTTTCGACGTCGTGATATTCGTGTTCGCAGTAATAGCTTCAGTAAAGAAACTAAAACTCTTTGACTAGATGCAAAGATCTTCTGGGCTTAAGATTTATTAATGGTCCCAAACATTTAATAATAGATCTCCTTCTTCTTTCTTTTTCATCCTGATAATTTTCACTTTGTATCAAGTGTTAATGATAAAGATCTTAAGTAGTTATCTAGAAAATTCTTCATGGTCTTTCTTTTCTTGGCTGTTACCCATATACTACAAATATTAACTACAAAAATTCAAAAGAAATAAAAATAGTTCTTTATACATATTTTGTACCAGAAAGATATTTTTTATCTAAAGAAATAGCAAACCTTACTTTAGTTATTGACGTAAATTAATTTGGCTAAGTAACTTCAGTCTGCCTTTCGACTTCGATCTATTTAAAGTCAGAACTTTCATTACAAACCTTAAGTTTAGACTATTAAAGTAAATTGTTGAATAGAGTTGTTGTAAGTGACTTTTCACTAAATTTTCGTAACTACAATAACTTTTAAAATATAAAAACTACAAAATAATGATAAACAGCCAATTCGCGAGTAGTATAAAAATAAACAAATGAAGTCCGGACAAAGTTTTCGTTTATTAACAATAAACGAATTGTATTTATTATAAATCAAAAATTTAAATTCAGCAAATGAATTGCGAACAAATCAAAAGTTACATCAGCTCGACGCGTTAACGAAGCGAAAGTTTTACAATTGTTTGATTGAAATCAAATTATCAACTAAAATTTTATGTGATTTCAAAGGCAGATGTTATCAGTTCCTTCGAACGTGAATCGCAATTATTTTAAAACCGTGATCACTCGCAGTTACAATTCAATATAGCGGAGATCTAGCAAAAGACCAATAGAAGGAAAGAAAAGTTAAATCGAAGACTGTCCTGGACAATTCTGCTCTGTAGTATTTAGAACACAATTGAAGTGTCACTGGATGATTCAGTTTTTAAGTGTCTTTCGCCAAACAAGTCACTTAAACTTTTCATTTTCATGATCAGGAACAAGCTTTTGGTATTTTCATGACCACATTTCTTTTTTTTTAAACCACAAGTTATATTATATATAATGTAATCTCATTCAATTATCAGATATTAATTTATTCCTGGTTTGGACATATTTTTCACTGAATATAAATACATAATCCATACACATACATTTTTATTTTACAACTTAATTAAAAAGGTATATTTACAATACACATTTTCTTATTTTGTTAGATAAATTGTGATATATCATCCGAATTTTAAAACGTTGCTTAAAATTCGTGTTTGTCGCCAAAAAAGCAATGTATATTTAGATTTTGGTGTTCGCTGTTAAGTAAATTTCACACCGCATCGTTGTCCATCCATCATAATCGGTAATAGAATTAGGCCAGAGTGTTGCTAAATTAAATAAAATGCTTAGGGATTGATTGATGAAGAGAAAGTGGCTCGTGTGCAAAAATAGACCACTTTACATCAGTTGTTTCTACTATTACAATGAGGTGACTTCAACATTGAAGTTGTTAAAAAAATAAAAAATTAAGGATAGAATGACAGGGCCATCAGTTGATATTTTGCTGACATCTAGCTTTTCTAATCTGCCCTAGCCGAGTTGTAATTCTACAAATGTAAGTTTTATTAGAAAACGAATCAAATTTATATAAATATGTACTCTCAACGCTAAGTCTCGTTATCTAAGTAAATTAATAGAAGATTATAAAGCCGTTAGCGACTGTAGAAGGAGATTCGACGTGAACCACTTGTATTTGGGCCAGTGAAATTTTAAATAAAAAATATTTCTCAGGAAGAACTTACAAAAACGCTCTGTCAAACACAGGAATGGGTGATTTATGGTCACTGGTAGCGAAATCGAGGCCTTCACTTGACTATTATTTGGTTAACCTGATCTATAACAAATATCACCGGCAGATTGGGTTTACACAATATAACCGCAGTGCCCCAACGGACCACAATTGTCGTAAATAGAAGCAGGTGGCTAGTTAAAAGCACGTTGACTATATATTTGAGACAACAATGTATCGGACAATAAAATGGCTTGGAATTTCTAGAAACGAGTTTCCCGTCACCTAATCCTAGAAACAAGAAATTCGAAATTCATTTGTTTGGAATGGTTTTTGAAGAAAATTCTTTTATGTTTTGGATTTTAAAAAAAACATCACCTTAGAGGTGGAAAATTAAACAACTACAAATATAATTCTTCAGGATGTCAGCGTATTTTATTTAGTAACATTTTTTTAAATATTCATTAAAATAATAATAGCTTGATACATTTTACACTGGCCGTGCTGTCGTAACTAGATTGCCAATAAACATACTTATATATCTCAAAATTCACTAACCACTAGAACATAAGGCCGGCTAATAATGACATTTTATTTTTAACCCCCGACGTAAAAAGAGGGGTCTTATAAGTTCGACGACAATGTCTAGGTGTGTGAGTGTGTCTGTCTGTGGCATCGTAGCTCTCAAACGGATGGACCAATTTCGATGTATTTTTTTTCATTTGAACCGGTTCTTGCGGTAGTTCTTAACTATATTTGGTTGATATCGGTCCAGCAGCGCAAGAATATCAACTGTATTACAAAATGATGTAAAGCATTTTTGGTGTACATTTACTCGATTAAGTGCTTGCATGGGGGATTTTTTATTTTAAATCAAATGAAAAAAACCGTATCGAAATTGGTCCATTCGTTTGAGAACTACGAGGCCACAGACAGGCACACACATATATCGACGGACAGACATCGAAGTCAAACTTATAACACTTTTCTTTTTGCGTCGGCGCTTAAAAATGTAAACGCTTAATACATTTCCGCCAGTTATCATGTGAGCACATACATGTATGATTTAAACACACTAGAGGCTCGGTATCCACAGATTACCAAGTACAATACTACCGTACGCATTATCAGCTCTTTTAATACAATGTCGAGTATCTAACGGGGGTCCGATACAGCACTCGGTGTTATCTTTACGCGGGCCTATCGATTTGGCGTAAAACATCGGATTATATTGAACGGCCGTGCACAGTGGTGCGAAGTAACCGTGGATATTACTCCAATCTATGGTCCGCCTTGAGCCACTATAAGAGAAGAGAATTTTATGGTTTATCTATTTCGACCCTTTTAATAAACTTTTTTACAACAGAGCCTTAGGTATATTTAGTTTATTCAATGTATATTATGTTGGTACGAAATTTATGTATTTGACTTATTTAAAAAATGTATTGGCTGTGAATATTGCAGGGATTTTTCAAATATTATTTGAACAATTGGACTGAGTTATCGTGTAGATATTTGGCATGAGCGTTTTACTAATATGTTTAATAAATTGAGATGAAATGAGAAGTTCACGGCCGAACGCGTTGGCGGATTGCTGGGGACGCCCTCTGCCCTATCTAGGGGACATATGACCTTAACTCAAATCAATACATAATGAATAGACTTTTACTCACAACAATTTTATAACAATTAATAGCAGTGTGAACTAATTTCAAAATAATGCAATATAAATGAGGCAAACATTTTAGTGTGCAATGCAATTTTTTATTACATTCACAATGTTTATAAAAAGACCACAACATCCAAACAAGCCAACAATAATCACCTTTTGGTCTCGACAGGTGACATTTTGCATTACCCTCGAAAATCACTATTGTTTATGCTTTTTCCTGCCACAAGAGTCCAGTAGACCTATACCAACACCGATAGTTGATATCCATGTCAAAATATTACAATTGACAGGTTGGGAACCCTTCGGAACCCACATCACATAACCCTTTCGCTACAGCACGACATTTTTATCAAAGACAATAGGTAATAACTATAAATACAAAGTTCAGTTTCTTTTTTGCAAAATTGCCAATGTAATGTAATCACAACAGCTTTAACTAAAGTTATGTAAGAAAACAGAATAAATTGTTTTGTTTTTACGGAATAAAAATTAAATTTATTTTTACCAAACTGCGAAAGAAGGAGGGTTATGATTTTCGAGTAACACACTTTTGGTTGTTTCATACTAGAGCCTAAACGGCTTGCCGCCGTGTTTTTATGTGAGTGGTATCAATAGATTCGTCTTAATCGTGAGAGTGGCGCACGGTATATCAAAGTTAAAAAAACTAACTTAGGTATTTTTGGCGGCATAAAGTAATCTCAAACAAAAAGTTTTCAAAATACGTCGAGTGTGGTATCAAAATAAAGATTAACATATTTTTAACGGTGATTACGAATATATTTATGTAACTTATACGTTTTATTTTGAAAAAACTAAATTTACTAAAGATGACAGATATTGACGCAGTCGGGTGTTATTTTTTAATAATTTTACTTGTATGATTGTGTGTTCTCCAATAGATAAAGTTATTAAAGAGCAAGATTTTTATATTTAGTACTTATAGTTATATTTTATTATAATGGAGAAAGTCGAAGCATATCAAATATTTGTAATGAGATTTCGTGAACACAGAAACGCGCGCAGATAGATTAAAATTATGCACCAATCGCGCGAAGCAGGAGTAGGTCCCCAGTAACTATGTAAACATTTCCAATTATAGTTTTATTATTTTCACTAACTTATTTTGTACAATTGTAATAACAATAACGTAGTAAATTGTCAATTTACTGAGTAAAAGATTGACAAAAACATTTGACCGTAGACAACCAAATATTAATGTTTAATCTGTTCTCACATCTGATACACTGTCTAAAGTTTAGAAGCTACCTTCTCTGTGTACATGTTCAAAATCTTGGAGTTTGTACCACAGTTGTGATCTCATTCTAAACAAATCATAGATTTCCCAGTGAAAATGGACTCACCATCCATTTCATTTAAGTTTCGTAAACTGCATCCACTGTATCTCTAGTCTCACAGTTTAGGAGCAGTCACACGAGCGACTTATTTAAGATATTAATGGTTGGCTTCATGTATTTGTGAAGTACTCATATATTAAGAGACTATA
Organism: Hyphantria cunea; assembly: GCA_003709505.1. Classification (NCBI taxonomy): domain Eukaryota; kingdom Metazoa; phylum Arthropoda; class Insecta; order Lepidoptera; family Erebidae; genus Hyphantria; species Hyphantria cunea. The sequence goes on along the minus strand of PKRV01000301.1, from coordinate 727,828 downwards.
CAATTGAACTTCTATATGGAACTAGAATAACTTAAATTTATAAAATTTAAACAAGTCCCACATAATCTCTTTTTATCCATACTGTCTCATTTCATGGAATAGGGGGCAGACCAGCACTCATATCGGCTAATGGTAAGCTGTTACATGGACACGACCCCAGAGACGTCATAAGTGCTTTGCCGGCCTTTAAGGGATACGGAGCAGGGTGGGAGAGTAATTGGGCCTTCGGTATCCATAAGCGCTATTTCAGTACACTGCCACTTAAGCTTGCTAATCCTGTCGGATATATTGATTAGAGCTATATCGAATTAATATAAGTTTGTTAAGTAATTATTCAATTACCCGCATTTTTAACGTGTTGTATGATTGCATCTGATCTCCCTGATCAGGTGTCGCTTCTACTTTTGACGTCAAACCTGAGAACAACCAGTAGATCTTAAATAATTGTGCATACAACTCACAGAGTCAGTTGTTACCAGCGCTTGTAGCTCCTTTTCTTTGATGTTACCTGTTTTAACTCAAGTTATACTTTCTTAAAAACTTCAGAACTACTTTGCATCAACCTATAGAGTAAAACTTTGTTAGATACGTTACCTATGCTCGTTCGTGTTTGTTTGTGTTTTTAAAGAGAATTCCTTTAGAATACTTCTAAATTGTTAAGTTCTTTCTAATATAGTATGATACTTTATCATTGGGTCGTGTTTTATAAGACGGCACTCTAGTTTACTTATTTAATTCCTTAAACGCAAAGCGTCATTGGCGGCTCTGCATTGAGTCGGTGTAGAAAGTTGCGCCACACAGGGGCTTTTTTATGACAAAGCAAACAGCCCTTATTAATAATGGCGATAAAACAACAAAATCGATTTTTACATATTTTCTATTATAATTTACTTAATAAACAAAAAAAGTTTATTTCTTGAAATTGTTTAAATAGAAATCAAAAGTCAATATTTACGTTAAAATATTCTAAAAAAACTATCTCATTTTGTGTATACTGAGATTTCAACATTTAAGTTTCACTGAATATTAACTTATTGCGAATACTTAACCTCAAACATCGTGCACTCTCTAAGGTTTCTCGGTTTCTAAGCTTTTAACTGATTGCCGACGTTTCGGATGGGTCCCGCTACCTTAGCTACGGTCCATGCTGAGGAACCCTTGTAATGTTTCACTTTAGATTATTCAATGAATTTGTGGATTCAACATTAATAAACTTGTAACTATTTCTTTTTTTATCAAAACAGCAAAAACATTCCACAATAGATTTGATTAATTGATTTTTCATCAAAATATTTATGTTTTATTTCTTAAAAGATCTCAATCAATGTGACCTGGGTCGCTAAGCAATCAAAACACTATCTTAATATCACATCGAGTAATACAATAGTGACACTTCATTCCACTTGCTTCACTTTTGATATCCCTTCGACCGAGCAATTCGTTCATTGTTTCTTTTCATTCACTCACTCCCAGTCGCCGAATGAACGGATCTCTTGAACGGTTCAAAGACAACTCTTTTGTCGTAAAGATGAAAAAGCTGCGATTGGAAATGTGACTTTATATTATTCTATCTGCTTTTTGTTAGCGACGTCGGAAGAAGACATTTAACTTCAGGAACGAGTGTTTAAATATAAATAATTATTGTAGGGGGTTCGTAAACTCTTTGTAATGAAATGAACAAAATAATACCTTATTTTATTGAAATTTAATGTAATAAGGAGAACAAAAAAGTATAGCCAAACCGATAACCTGCCACTTCTAATCAACATTTTACTGCAAAATATACTGACAGAAAAGGTTGAAAAAGAGAAGACTAGGGATGAAATAGGGATAAAAAACGCTTGCACTGTGTTTCACCGAGTGAGTGAGTGAGGATAACGGTGGCCCATACCCCAACGCCTCTCTAAACCACATCTCCATCCCCTCCCCGCCCCCAAAGGCCGTCAAAGCACTTGTGACGCCTCTTAAGTTGCGGGTGTCCATGGACGCTGGTAATCGCTTACCATCAGCCGATACGCCTGTTGGTTTGCCCCGAAAAAACTGTTATGGCTGTTTTGGGGAGATCCATCAAAATCTAATCAAAAGGTAGTCTAGGATACCCTTAACTTTGGCCGGTAAGGCTAAGATCTTTTTATATCAAAGCAATTAAAAAGTAACTTATACTAATCATTAACAATTATTAGCCTTAAAATGTTCGACCTCTCCTTCTTGTTTCCTTGGACAGGGCTGGTGGCACTCCATGCTAAAAAATGTTTGGTCACTGTCGGCTTACTTACTAATTCAAGTCGAATATTTAAATTAACACTTAAACTATATTTTTACAAGCGTATAATTTGAAAGAACTTATAAATCTTACGTAATGTTCTTCTTCTTTTCTTTTAATGATACGGCAACCAGCCGGATCAGCTGTTCCTGCCAATGTCAAGTATTTAATGTCTTCATTTTTAAGTCTTCCGAATCTTCAAGTCTTCGTCGTGATGAAATTAATGATAAAAAATATAAAAAATGTGGATGACATGAAATGGGGACCGTCTTCCGCAAAAACAAAAAACGATCTCCTTACGTAATGTTAGAACTTCTCGGAACTCCAAGTAAGTGTCGAAGTTTGGTACACATATTGACAGCCGATAGACCGAATCAAATAGTGACTTCCCTTCAATCTTAGCCGCTATCCAGATTTCCTTGAGGAAGTCGTGTCAAACCATTTATGTCAGTACAGAATATTGTAAATTTTAAATTCCTATATCCTATATCAAATTCCTTGTATTTGATGTGCTTTGAAATACGTTTTAAGAATATAATTATATATATATATATCTCACTAATTTGCAAATTTTATATTATATGAAGACGAAACAGCAAGTAAATGTACTGTTTCGAACAGTGTCACAAATTGAAACCTTTTTTTACGTCCACCATAAAAATATTTGATGTGGAAATGAAATCAAGGGATATTATGCAAAACGATGCTGACTGCTAAACCAATATAGTAAATTAAATTTAGTATGTAGCATTAAAAACGTGTTGAGTGCTAAGTACAAGCATCCTTGTTTGCCTGGCTATTACTTGTCTTTATCATTTAACGTCTGAATAGAGGCTACGTGTAGTTTGGGCTTATACGTTAAAGTATTAGATGTCTTAAGTTAATAATATAATAATAATTAACAATGAAGGTATTATTATTCCATAGAAAAGCATTGAATAATTATAATCAAACATAATTACTCAGTATTTACGAGAATAAGTCAATAACGATTTGTGAGCTCAGGACGATATTGCAACTGCAACCCTCGGGCTAAAGTGCAGTTAAACTGCAATTGAATGGGACCGTTAATTTAATTTAATCGCTTTATTCAATTAATAGCCCACGGTAGCACAAAAATACAATTTTGCTTTTATTTTAACTGCACTCGAGTGACTCTTGATGAGTCATTTACTGGCAAAATGAGCGTACTGATAGCCAGATCGAATATTTTAACCCATTAGTCTACAGCACTCCAGCCATGTTATCCTCCCCACCATATTGTCTGTCTTCCACGTGTCTGAATGAGTTTTTTACTTTTTTGTGGGAGTTATTATCGAAAATAATAACTTCTGCCTACCCGCTTGAAATCATTATTTATATATGAACAGATAGGACTGGGATAAAATGGTAGTTAGTTTGACCGCATTACTGTATATATAAATCCAAGTATATATACCTAAATAACAAGCAACACATAAATTTAAATATCAAAAAGTATCTTGTTATAACAATCGTCTTGTAAACATGCTTATTTCTTATATTTTCTCTCGTTTCTTACTTGTTTCTTGGTTACATCTCTCTGTTTATAATAACACAGGGTTCAGGCACAATCATCATTTGACTATTAGCTTATCGGTTACTTCAATTTAAGAGCTTGTTGAAATAATTTCAAAGGCCGAGAAGCCCGACACAAAATTAAATCTCATCATTGAAAAAAATGTGTTTAGACAGAATCTAAGTTTCTGAGAATTAACCACGTACGTTTCCCACACTCTTGTCACAGGATTACGCAAGTTCAATACTACAAGTTGGAAGTAAGACAAGGCTTTCCAAGTTGTGTATTTTGTGGTGCTTCGTAGTAAACTTCATTTCTAATAACCGTCAAACCGGCACGATAGCTGGCGACTTCGCCATCTTTCGCCTAACTCTGTTATGCTTTCACTTTGCCAGGTTAAATCCTCTCGACTATTCTCTTTACCTAAGACGTCACATACTCTTGATTTATTTGACAATATCACAGGCTATTAAAATTATTACATTTTTTAAAACTTAAACTTTATATTTTTCTTAATTAATACAAAATGAATGTATCAGCTGAACATTGCATGAGCAGAGGAACAGTTATGTTTATTTTCATATGATCTGTTGGACACCATGACCTAAACTTAATGGAATAAATCTTAAATTCGAAGTTTAATTTATCCCAAACAAGAAACAAAAGGACAGTCGTTAATCCCACTACCCTACATTTTGCTTTCCAACCCATATACTCTTAGCACAAAAACAATAATTCTATTTGGCATGTTTATCAAACAAACAGGCTAACCCCCCTATTGTTCCCCTCAAATTCCAATAAAAACTCATTTAGAATTCCAAACAAAATCCAGTATTTCCTTGAATCATTTCCGTGTACATGACAAAAATGTGGGGTATTTGCATGGGAACCGGCGCAGGACGTTCTGGCAGTTCTGAGGCGAATCGGCGACTTTTGCCGTAAAACGCCTTGCTCCGTGCGACACATTGATGGCTGCTGGCTGCTTTACGAGAACACGGCGAAGCGGAGCGGATCAAAATCCTCCCTCACGAATTTTAACATGAGGCCATAAAACACGCGGCATTTTTCAGTCAATACAATGATTCCATAAATCATGGTTAGAAGAATGATAGCTTCTACGAACAACCTATTAGAGCTTCAAAATCCAGTTTCGCTTAACCTGTTTATTATATTGCCTTCTATTCCATATTTACTATACCCGACTTTATCTATAATCTATTATCTATGGAGGTGACTTGACAGAAACCGAGGTATATAAAATAACATACATACGTATGTATTGCATTTAATTTAAAACCACATACTGCGGCTAATATTCAGGTCTAAAAAATTTTTGAAGCAGCTACAAAGCCCGCTGTTTTTATGGCTGCAGTGCAATAACTTACTTACAACGTCTGTACTAAGAGTTTGATGGACGCTAAAACTCATTGGCCACGTGCAGATTTTGTTAAAGTGTTGATAAAAATACAGGCTGAAACAACCTCTCTATCACGTTCTTAACTCGTGACTGACTTTAGTTTTCTCATTTATCGACAGGCACGGACTCTATACAAATGTTCTTCATAATTTATAACGCATTTAATAAAGGATTTTTATTGGGCATGCTAAAAAACTTCAAGGTATTTTTTTCATCATTGTAGACTTTCCCTTTAATATTCAAAAATAATTTCATATTCAAACAATCTCAATTTCGTTTCTCCAATCCAAGACGTGTATCCTTTGGGTCAGCTTTAATCGTAATATAATCTTCTTCTACCCTCTCTGAAAACATTTAATCTCAAACTGCCTCGTTGGTCTAGCGGTTGATGTATGCGACTGCCAATCAAGGAATCTCGGGTTCGAATCCTGGTTCGGGCCAAAATTGTTTTTCTGATTATAGAAATACTTAATAACAGCTCGGTGTTTGGAAGTTGTGGTCTGAACTCCCGTGCCTCGAAGAGCACTTAAAAGCTGTCGGTCCTGCACCTGATCTCTCGCCGATCGTGTCTGTTAACCGTCTCATCGGATTATGAGAGAGAGGGAACAGAGAGTGCACCTGTGTTTGCGCACACACTAGTGCACTATAATATCTCCTGCGTAGTTGGCAGGTCTCCGTGGAGATGGGTCGCCGTGGCCGAAACCGGCTAGGAGAACTTCATATGTTACTTGATCTTACATTGAATTTAGTTACGGAGGGCGGTTGATGTTTTCTTTATAAGAGTTTTTGTATAGTTATTTTATACACAAACAGGTTGAATCAATTTAAATCGTTAAAAGCACAAAATTACTTACGAAAAATTTACAGTATAGTATAGGAACTGAAGAATCAAAAACTGAAACTGTAACATATCCTATCGTTCGTAGAACGCAGAGAAATGAAAAATAATCTTACATGTTATAGCCTAGTCTATCTCTCATCGAATGAACTGTAACATATTCTTACCGTTTCCAACACCTGATGTCACATTCTTGTACATAAACTACAAGCGATATGTACGGTGTCCCTCCCATTTAAAGAGCTCTGCCACAACCCGCGAGACTAGCCGCGTCGGCTGTCTTAGAAAATTCCATTTCAAATAAAGTCATTACGTGCGCCCGAAATCCCTTGGAAAACTGTGAATAATGACCGGGAATTATACTGTGTTTTATGCCTCCTCCCGTACCGCGGCACAGGACTGCGAAGGAGCAAGGTAAAAGGTGGGGGGCGGGGACAAATTTTAACGAATTACTGGAAAGATTGGAGCTTTTGCCTGAAAGAATTGGTGTGTGAAATTAGATTGTTGGTTTGGGAACCTTCACATCGGTATTATAACAATGAACGATTGGAATGATGCTTGAGGCACAATATCTATGGAAAATTCACCACATCAACATTTCAAAAGATCTAAGTTAACTTAATTGATAAACATTTGCAAACTACTATTGTGTAATATAATTAACTTTCATTGCGTTTATTTTATCTCTACTCTATACTAGAAATCTCAAAATGTTTAGCAAAACTGTAGGATATTTCCATACAGTTGCTTGCTTAATTTTTGTAGGTAGTGTATTTGGTACAAAGTTATCAGTGGCTGCCGGCTCGATCCGGCCTAAAGCTAACATTACTCGGCGCCCGGCCGAGGCTGACTTATTAATAAATGAGATTTTTATCTTTCCTCTAATATCGTTAATTTAATCGCTTAGTATTAACATCTGGGAGTGGACACGGGCCTTGTTAGTAAGTTGAGATTTTTTCACAAAACAGTTATTATAGCTTTTTAACGATTTATAAATATAAAAGAACATTATTATTTTACTTCATAGCTATTTCTATATCATTATGTAAAGATGAGTGTATGTTACATCTATTTCATCAACAAGCATATGTAAGATTGATTGCCAAAGTCAAATGCAGATTATCGTGCATATGCGCACTTTGATTATTTGTTAACATCAATGCGATGTGAAGTAATTTCTATTTGCACGACATTTTATTTAGAAATAATAAAAGTTAATTTATGTAGTAAGTTCTTTATTTAGCATACTTATACCCTTTCTACGACTAGTGAAAATCTCGAAATTATGCATAACTCAACTAAAGGATGCGTCTGCTAAACGAGTTGAAACCCATGGATTTGTTAACTAGGTGTTTGCTAAGTTATATACAAAACCGATCAAGCACATGTTGTTTATTTAGCTTAATCATAAAAAGGTATTGTTATAGATTTACCTTATAGACAAAAACAACATAACATAACAAAATGAATTGAAATAGACCGTATCGTATATAGACCGATAAAAAGAATTTTCAATATTACTTTCGCTAAACCTATTAAGGCATAACACTGTATAAAACAAGTCCACGCACAAATATAGAGGCAATTGAAAACTCATAAAACAATACGAAAATAGGTGTGGCTCGTGGCGTGTAGAAACAAAACTCTTTCAGAATCCAATACATCGCAACGCAACGATATATCATACAAGACATTATATATCACTCCGACTATTTTATCCGTTCGTATCTGAACATCGTATGCAGAATAGTATTCCAGAAACTTTGCCGTGTAAACATACGGAACACTGATTTTTATTGCAGTACTCTTTTGAAATAATTTATTGGAGATCGTTTTTTGTTTTTGTGAAAGACGGTCCCCATTTCATGTCATCCACTTTTTTTGTATTTTTTATCATTAATTCCATCACGACGAAGACTTGAAGACTCGAAGAGTTAGAATTGAAGACTTGAAATCCTTGACATTGGCAGAAATAGCTGATCCGGCTGATTGCCATATCAACAAAAGAAGAAGAAGAAATAATTTATGTATTTTATCTTTTAAAGTCAAGTAATAGTCACCCAGTTGTCAAAATTCAACCATTTTTTTGGGACAAATTTCATACTCATTCGATTAAACCACTTTTCTAAAAAGAGGTGCAAAGTGTTTGCTTTACTGATTAATTCAAATACATGTGGCAAAATAAATACTAAGCTCACTGAATGTGACTTAATGTGATTTTTTCAAATAAGTGTCAACATCGCTAACCTTAACATTTTTTGAAATTAATTCTGTGAACTAGTCTTAAAGAACGTTTACTTTTCCTTTCTAAGAAAACCACCAAAGAAGTCTCGGCTAACTCGGCTTCGATTCAAATAGTAATTAATTTATTTTATTATAACTGCTCTAAGACGATAACAAACACTCCCTTAAATCAAAGATAAATTCACCCACATCACGTCAGTGCTGTTTGAAATAAAGAAACATATTTTTCAAGTTTCACTCTTCATAGATGAGACAATTTTACCTTGGTTTGTTAATTTAAGGCAGAAAAGTTTTTGTATAAACCACTTAATTGAAAAACTTAAACCTTTCTTAACGGCCTTCTCAGAAATACCTACTTAAAACTTTCATGAAATTAATATTATTTATGGTTTGTTTCATTTACATTTTCATCCATAAACAATTATAATTTTGAACTTAAACTTTGATATAACGATTTGCAGCCGAAATCGCTGTTGTTTGCATAATCAGAAGTATTTATAGCTGCATTATTCTATAAGGTGATAAAACCTTACTGTCAGGGAAGCCGAAGCAGACGCTAAACTTCAAGAGCTACTTCAAATATCTCGTAAATTTAGTTAGTTCCGTTTTTATACAATAGGTGCCAGGTTAGCATGAGTGGAATTCAAGAGTGGTGGTCAATATCCTCATTGAAACCCACACTCTGGTGGCCAAATGAGATGCTTTTTCACACCTCGCTTAAGTTAAGTGTGATCATAGAGTGTGGAACTTCCAAGACTGGCCTGGGTTTTATTTCTTTCCATTAAACTAGATTGATTTCAAACAATAGTATACACATTTTAAAGACCCTGTATGACTTCTTCTGTATCTGAAACCATGTGTTAGCAAAACTTAATGATGGTCTATTGAATAGTTTAGAAGTGAGGGTGTTACTAACAATCTAACAGTCAGTTAGATAATGATTTATCATTAGCCAGGCAAACTTAAATTGTCATTGCATAACCTTCGGTATCGTAATAATTTAACTGTATGTACTTTTTGTATATTGCCTGATGTAGTACATTTCATAACTCAAAATCCAAATACATTTATCCGTCAATATAATAATTACATATTATATGAAAAAAGAGAGGTCGTGGCCTAATAACAGGTCAAACAGATCACAGAAAATAAAGAGAATTGGCAATAGCTCCACCGACAAGGGCCTAGCCCTTACATTTAGAGACAGATATTAAGTGTTTAGCATTCCTCTTTCCATAAAACTTATTTAAATAAAACAGGACTCATTTATCCTGATCACAAAACAGACCATCACTGGTATTGGTGGACATTCAATCAATTTTTGCAATAAAAAAATGTTCATGTACAAAATTTAGAAGCAATAAGCCATGTAGAGGTCGGCAGCGGACCCTCCTCAACTCACGTTATCAGTATATTTTCACACCCTGCGCTGCAGAAGTCGCGGCCACAGACTGCCTTGGAACCAGAACGTTTGCTGAACTAACATCGACTTTATTCCAATGTAATAAAGTGTACATCAAGTGACCTGTTAAGTTGGTAAATATATAACAAGTTAGACCGACGTTTCCTCGAACAATTTACAGAGTCCGATCGTGGCGATCGCTAGAATTATATTTCTGGATGGGATTCGAGAAATTTTATGTTTTATAGGTGTGTGAAGTATGTAATGCATTTTTCTGAGTTATTGACTTTTTAAAGAGAATGTTTTGTTGAAAAATGTACGAGTTGTGAAAATTATTACATCTTAAAAGTTGTCTGTAGTTTCTTCTGTACTTGTGGGCTAGATAGATGGTATCTTTATATGCTATGGTTGAAGTATGGCGTTGCATTATATTCTGATGATATATCTATACTTAACCCTCCTCAAAGATTATGACTGACAGAAAGATAAAAGTCGAATAACATATATATTTTTTTCTGTCAATTGAGTTACAATAAAAAACTTATCAGAACCGGTTCTCGAACCAATCACTAATATGGATTATTTTTAAAACGGGAATATGTTGTTTGTTAAGAAGTGGTTCAAACTTCAGTTTCTAACCAACTTTGTAACATGTACTGATAAAACTGCTCGTTTCGTGTTCCGAAACTGTTTAAATACCAGTAGGTTCCACAATCCCCTCGAGAATTTATATAAGTTTCCACCGGATAACTCCTATCTAAAGTAATAAAGTATTTAACAAAATAAAGTTAACAATTCGTAACCGTTGGCATTGTAGCTAACTAAGTTAATCACCACTTTAAGTACCTCTGTGGCTGGCAGCTGGCCAGGTGAGACTCACTGTTTACCCTCTTTGTGCTGCCACTACAAAAATTCAACCTACACTTTCTGTATTTTGTAAGATTTGGGGAAAATAAAACGTCAGCTGGTACATTCTCTAGAGTTGTTATCTAAAACTAGAGAATTGTAAAAATGCTGAAAAATAAATCATACCTTACTACATGTTTCATTAATATTTAATTTATTCTCCATTCACATCGAAGTATAAGAGCCTGTACATCACCCTTCTGACCAGTACTTTTGCCAACATCTTCAGATTAAATTTACAAAAAAAATTACCTAAATGAAAAAGCGTTGGTTTCCATCCTGACTTCAAGAGAAAGCTGATTTCCAAGAGGAACGGGTTGCACAAAAAGTATGAGAGAATAAACTCAGGTGTATAGAAAAAATAATGAAGTAGAAGATTATTAACTGAAGAATGAAGGTTTTTGTCGTGATTGCTACATAAAAGTTGAAATGCAAAATATTTCGCAACATGCCTCCCCAAACTTAGAGATTTTACAGTTGTTGTCAGTACACAGAAATTAGTGATATTTAATTTCTCTTATTTACATTATTCATATTTAAAAAAAAACAAGAAATTTACTAAGACATTTGTATTATGAATGAATGGCAGGTGATAAATATTTTAAGCATTGAAAATCTGTTAGCATAAACGTGGAACCTAAGAAAGGGTAATCATCATCATCATCATCAGCCTATCGCAGTCCACTGCTGGACATAGGCCTCTCCAATTTCACGCCACTTAGTTCGATCTATGGCTTCAAAAAAAGGGTAATAATATTCAAAATCTGTTAGCGTAAAAGTTGAACCTAAAAAGGGTAATAATATTCAAAATCAAAGTCATTTATTCAATTCAGACTCTAAGTGACATTGGTGAAGGTAATATTGGAGCTACAGACAAAAGTCATGGAGACAAACAGACGCCACGTCGTCAAGGTGATTTAATGGAACACCTTAATCTAAAATAAATAGTAATATTGTGTACATCACTGTTTTTCTTATAGTTAGTAATTTGTGCCTATTAAACAGAATATTAGCATATATATACTGCGTTGCAACATAAAATATCTCTTGAAGAGAGACTCTAGCACCTAAAATTATACATTGTGCGGATGGCTCGGTTTTGTAGAATAAAAATCGTTTCAGTATGAACATGACGTTGTGGAAGTAACTAAAATGAACTAGCCTAGCTGTGTCCGTATCGGTGAGCTGATATATCTTCAAAACTGTGTCCAGGCTCCCCATTGTAATTTGATATCACGTGGCAACATGTTTAGTGACGGAAATAAGTGAACAATTATGTTTCGAGGAATAACTTCGATGAATTCAATTATAATAGTGAATAAAAATATATGAACCAAAATCATGAAATCAAAGTTAATTAGACAATTTCGTAGGTTTCTGTCACATATATCAAGCTTTATTTTAAGGACTGCAAGTAATATTATAACCTAAAAATTAGATTGTTAGTAACCATGGCTTTTCCTGTTGGCTACTCAACTCACCTCATTTTGACTTACATCCAGAGAAATTATAACTGATCTTGGGAGCTAGAGACATATATTTTACGGCAGCGGAGCTGAAAACAAACTCTAGTTAATATCTAAATCGACTAAGAGACTCACTGTGATCAGCGTATATATTAGGCCACCCAAATAATAGCATTTTCCTCGCCACGTCGCTCCGAAAGCTACTGACAGTACAAACTTATCTTTCTACAGTCCGGATAAGTTGCTTTCATTCATCGACGTAGAAGCACTAGAAATGCATTTCGTAGACAGTTTTATCCTACATAATATTTGATATCGAAAATACACAAGTCTATTGGTGTTGCGCATAATGGTCTTTAATGCTAAGCCAGTGGTTGTGGGTTCGATTAGATTTTTTTTATGTATGGGCCTGCCAAAATTACTTTACCTGATTGAAGGTAGAAGCAGAACCCAAAAGCAGAAATCACTCTACTCATTGCGAATGCAGACAATGTAACATTGCAGTTAGTGATACTTCTGCATCATTGGACCCCCGGTCTCGCACTCACCGACGAAACAAAAACGAGCCTGTTCGTTCGTGCTGAAATCAGCGTATTTATTTGTGAATATATGTATATTTATAAAATGCATAAAATTTAAATAAATTATACAAAGCTAACAGTAAGTGTGGAGATGCAAATAAAATAAATTGACTTAAAGTACTCTAAGACAACAGTTAGAGATTTCATAAAAGATTAGCCACTTAACCATGCCAAGGTAACTCCAACCCCAAAAAACATTTCCTATCTTGTGTATAGGCAGACTAAAGACTTAAATTTTTGTCTACCGGATTGGTAGGTAACCTGAAATTTCAATATTATTATTTTTAAATTTTTGTTACATTTTAATGATAATATTATATATATTTTGAGACTGGATTATGTAGGTATTGAAACGTAAACGATTCGGATGATGAGCAAAATGAGCATACCGAAGAGATGTTTTCAACTCGTACAACCTTAATATTTACCAGGAATTAATTAATGATGTAGTTTCCTGATACTGTTGTAGGCCTATATTCTGATAAAACATTGTCTAGCTGTAAAACCACGTAAATGGCGCTATATAAATGATAATCAATGCCACTTTTACTATTTATTTCGCCAACATATGAACCGTTCTTTCCACATCGTATCTGATTTATCACTGATTGAATGAAAAGGGAGAGACCGTTTTTGCTTGAGAGGCATCACGCTATATCTCATAGGTAGATGAAAATAGATCAAAGTGTCGACAGTACGATGACAGAGGTCAGCATTGTCTCCGTATACAACGTTAGGTCGAGGTTCACTAGTTTCTCAACTCACAACTGTCTATCTGCCTTAATTCAGTTGTGCTGTCGCAGCCGACCACAGTACCACCGCCACGATTCGCCGACGATAAACTTGGACTAAACTGTTGTTCACTAGAGTGAGACCGGCTTAAAGGGAAGTTTTTCAATTATTCCACTTGTACTTTATTGCATTCGATTTCTTGCTAGCGAGTTATTTGATTCGCAAGTTTTCAGAATGTCGTTGAAAACTTGTACAACTAGTTATGAAGAGACTGCAGGAAATTTATTAGAGCGATGTTAAAATTGTCTGCCAACAAAATCTTTATAGCGGAAGTCAGGACTTGGAATAATGGAGGCTCTTTGAAACAAGTTATGTGCTCTGGGAAATCCAACTTTAAATTTTTGGTTTGACTTCGTTTTTTATTTATTACTGCCAAACTATGTGGCTGTGTGTATATGTACTTATTAAACAAATAGAGATGCATATGGACACACTAAGTACACTCTGAGGACAACGCAATTGTGAGTCTTGGATAAGAAACGTCCATAGTTAGTGATAGTCACTTAACATCGGTACCACTCATTTGGGCACTATTCCATAAAAAAATCACAGAGCACATAGAAGATAGATTCGATAAACTGTTTTAATTTTCTTTCTTTTCTTTACATCCTAACCTCTTCTATTTAAATACTCTTAATACACAAACACTTCCGTGATGCAGCCAATATCTATTTTATGGAACTCTATTTTATGCATGTATAACTTGCACGTATTTATCTGTAGGAATCATTGTTTTCTATAAAATGATTTAGTCTTTCGTCTTATTTGTTCAAACATACACCTGCCACAAACAACTTCGCAACAATCACTTTGTCTGGAAATAAATGCCTGTAGCATTAAGTTCGCCTTGTGCAATATGTTTGGAAGAAGTTTTAATAAATATCTAGATCTAATATCATTTACTCAATTTTATCTAACTTTAAAAGGAGGGCATTCTCAATTTTACTTTTTTTGTATGTTTGTTATGCGTTACCTCGGAAATCTGAGATGTATCAAAAAGATTAGTCTCTGGAACTTCCCAATAGTAGTTCTCAATAAAAGTTTTATCATATGAATCAAAATCATTGCTTGAAACTTTTTAAATTCTTCAAAACAATCCTTTTATTATCAATAAAAATATATATAATCGAGTTCCAACAAAAGTTCGATTTGATAACTTTTATAAAACGTGCCAAAGTTTATATAAGTTGTAAGTAACTTGTCGTCATATCGTGGTCAGAATACATGCTTTGTACACAGCTGCCAAAAGCAACTTTACTGGTAATAACTTTAAGTAAGTCTACTTTTAAACTATTCAATGTATGAATCAGAATCAGATAATATTAGGAAATATGAAGAACATCAGTGATTATCCCTTTTTCCGCTTCAGGTGCTCATTTTAATGATTATTGGTTTGAAATTTAGGTACATATAAGTATTTAGGTACTGTATTAACATTTTTTTCGTAATTTAGCTTTCGTTTAAAAATTAAGGTAACCTAACCTGTTAAAAATACAAATAGCCGTAAATTAAACTTCTTTACTAAAATTTCATAGAAATTAAATTGTATGAAATGATAATACAGACAAATAGTTGGTAGTTGTAGATCTTTTCTATTTGGGCTGCTGTATAAACCTTCATCTAAAAATTGTTCACAAATCCTAATGCATTTCTACAATGTAATACTATTATAAACCATATATGTATCAGTAAAAATATTGTTCCATACTTTTAACATCAGACTAGTATTTTTAATTGCTCGAATATAAATGATAAATTGCGATCCATCCTTATTTTTACAGTTATAATAACTATAGCTTATATGGGTACAATATTAAAAGGAAAATTCGTAAGAATTCATATTCACATTCCAAATAGTAACTTCGACCGCACACTTAATTGAATTTCCTAAAATCTTCATGACCACACAAATACAACGTTTATACGCTATTTAAATGTCTGGCTCTTCTCGGAATTTAATACTATTTTTGTAAATGGAATCCCCAGATTCTTGAAAATGATTTTCTATAAGCATTGTAGTGAAGACAACAGACGTCCGATTCCTAGGTCCGGACTATATTCGACCTCTGTTAATGGGATAATAAACAGTATATGTGTCATACTTATAACTGTACAAGCAGCCAAAACAGTCTTTAAAAACTATTTTGCACCTCACATTACATACTTAAAATCATCTTGGCAAACAATGTTTCACACTAAAAAACAAAGCTACAAAACAAAATAATAGTTGAAAAAACCAATTATAAAATATGTGTAATTTTATAATAAACTTTTTCAATCAGAAGTATCTGTACTTAAACAATGCGAGGTAATAAAACCAGTACTTCAGAAAATATTCTTATCCATCCAATTTTATAGAGACACTCAGACACTTAACTCCGGATAAAACAAAACAGGTTTTATTAAAAAAAACGTTTCTCCTAAATCATAAAACAAATAGAAATATCTTGCAAACAGGGATCTGCTAGATTATGTTAAATGGGTCGGCCAGTGTTCGAGATCATGATCCGGCCACTTATAAAACATAGTTCGGGCAACGGCACCATTTACCGTCGGTCACTAGCAGACCGGCCCGGTTAAATCCGGTAAGTGGGGCACGGCGCTCGAATAAATCCCCATATTATTGTTATTGCCACAGAGGATCCCTAGCTCTTTTGTATACGATCGTCTCGTTCCATTATAACCTGCTTTCCGATAGTATTTTTCAATATATTTTAGTGCTGCCGAGAGATAGACGATCGTATGCTTTTATTATAGACCAATATTACGAACCACTCGATCGAAATGGGCTAAGTTTAGGATTCGAATATATAAATATATATATGTGAATATGGTAAGTTGTCTTTCTGTATTTCAATCAAATTGCTACTTCTTGTTAAAATTATCCATATAAATAAATAAAATTTAAGTGACTGTTAGTAATTTCATATTAACAGTTTTTCACTTAACCCTTGTAAAAGTAATGTATGAATCTTACATAAAAAAAAGTTTTAAAATTTTTGGCAGTCTATCTGTCTGTTTGTTCTGACTAATGTCTGGAACAGCTGGACAACTGGACCCTTACTGACTGGCTGACTGACTGTTTTAGACTATCTTCGGCCCTCGGAGTTACTCGTGGATATCTTTACAACAACAAACACAGGTAACACTGTGGAGCGCAATTAGTTATATATACATTTATAAAGAAAATAAAAATTGAAATATTTTTATCCTTATTTCACTCTTATAACTCTTTATTTTGTTTAACTTTTTAAATGGCGTCTTTTTATTATTCTTCTTCTCCTTTTGATGAGATGGCAACCAGCTAATCATGTATTTCGGCCAATGTCAACTATTTAAAATCTTCAAACCAAAAGTCTTTGCCGTGATGAAATCAATTAATATTATAAAACAAACTCCCCCTCGATAAACTTAAAAGCTAGTATGGATAAAATATAACGATATTTGTTAAAAACTTCGAAAATCATAAGCTACACATCTCGGAGTAACATAAGCTATTACAGTTTCAATATTCAGTCATTCCTTTCTTTATTAAAGTTACTGTCTGTTTAAAATTTCAATTTCATTTTCCATACTTAAGCATTGCGAATTTCGAATATGTGAAATGTATATATTGTTATTTTTCCTCCTTTTAAGATACTACTGGGTTATATCATATTATACCTCAATCATTGAACATCAAAATGTTGCATATTCGCAAATTGTGCCTATACCAATGTTCTTTAATTCTGTTTCCGTAAACATAACATCTATCAACCTATCGCCGTGCATTGCTGAATGAAAGTCTACCCAAAGAGCGCCAACCACCCCGGTCTCTATCCGCTGCCAGCCATGTGTAGTAAACGAGAAAACGTATCGCCTGATGGTAAGTTATTACCGCCGCCTGTGGACATCCGCAACACCAGAGGCGTCACAAGTGCGTTGCCGACTTTGGGGTACGGGGAGGGGATGGGGAGGGGAATGGGGTAGGGTTTGGGGTATGGACCTCCGGTATCCTCACTCACTTGGTGAAACACAGTGCAAGCGCTGTTTCACACTGGTTTTCTGTGAGGCCATGGTACCACTCCGGTCGAGACATTACTTTAACAAAAGTAAATTATGCATTTAGTAGAGTTCTCTTAATATTGTCGATTCTCTTTACAGTTTTTACCCCGTTGTGTCCCATTACTTCATACTTACATTATCACTTACATGTAAAAACAATTTTATTACATCTGCCAACCACAGCATACAGTGTCAAAACAATAGATTGAATAATTTTAAAAGTTTATTCGTAGCAAACATAACGTGTGTTTTAAATATAAAATCTTCCGAAACATTCAGACAACTGTTGATTTACTGCTACTGATAGTAAATGGTTTAATTACTTTTAAAAGATTTTAAGTAGTCCGGTTATAGTTCGACCATGCTTAAGTATGAAATCTGTAGTACTCTAAACTTAACAGATAAGCCAATATATTTTACAGATTCCTACAGTACTGTGTGTAAGCATTTTTAACACCAAATTTTATTTTAATACAATTTATTAGTTATAAAATTACATAATAAACATATACATATAATTGATCCTGACGTTAGTACTTTGCGGTGCAGTCTAAAATTTATATTTGTATGCCATTTAATTCAGGCTACACACACAGCTCGTTCCCTTTTTAATCCAGACATTTTACTTAGAACATGTTTTGTTCAACGTTCCGAACTGTATCAATTGAACTTTTTGCCTCGATTACTTTTTCTTTTTAGCTTCTTCAGCTAATTTTTTAGCAAGAGAAGCTGGCATCTCTGGAGGAGGCGGACGTGGCATACCCGTATACACCTTGAAAGCATCGTATATGAACCACTGCAGACCAGTGAGCGTCCCAATCATGATGATACGCGCCACCAGACCGCGCCATATACCTAGCATTCCAACTTCTGATATGATGCCGCCGATAGATGAGCTTGGATCTTTGTTCAACTTAGATACTATCGTGTCAGAGGGATGGGACACGATAGCACAGAGCACTCCCGCTATGTATCCTGCTGTAAACGTCACTACCAGCTGTTCGGACTTAGTGCATTCGGCCCTCGGTTTTGGCACCACGTTGTCATATAGGTATTCTACAGTTTTCTCGAACGATGAAAACTTCATCATAGTATAAGGAACTTGTCTTCCCCAGAGCGGGGGTAATCCTTTAAAAAATACGCCTGCGCCCTCAGTACTAAGCATGTGTGGCATCGCTCTCCTCATCTGAGAAGTGTAACCGGGAGTTGTTTGCATACGCACTTTAGTAGCCTCAAAAGGTGCTAAGAAACAGTCAGCGAGGAACTCGGCTGATGCAGCTGCCGCCAAGTATAGGTAGGTTCTGTACAAAAATGCATTATCTTCAGACACCATTGTTCCATAGAGGTATTTAAAGTATTCATAGCCCGAAAACTTAGCACTACCTTGTAGCGAGTATCCAATAAATGTAGGCGCCCATCCTTTAACAAGGTTGCGGATGCCACCCTCCTGAAAAGATATACCGAACCCTTTGAAGATAGATTTGTACTTCAGTGGATCCACCTGCAGACGACACTTGACCAGGTCGAGCGGTGTAACGAACGTGTGAGTAGTACCGCAGGCTAACGCACCGCCAATCGCACACAGTATAAAGAATCTGTTGCTGTACATTTCACAAGAAACCTGGTCCTCCGGCTTTTTTGACATTTTGAAATTATTGTGTTATATCAACGTTCTTAAATTATAGTTGTGGATGATATTATTACAATATTTAGATAATTGAACGGCAAATATGTTCATGGCATCTTACTTTTTGTAGATTTCGTTTTACGAACCTAATAAGTAACTGACGTATTTAACATGAATATTATAAGGAATTTCTTTTTCTGGTTTGTGTCAATTTATGGTTTTGGTTCATATTTATCTTCAGATTATAAAAAAGGTTATTCAAAAACAGAGTTCTCAAAAATATTAGAATAAAATTAAATAAATAAATAATCCTTAAATTTCTTTACAAAATTTTAGTACACAATAAAAGTATTACAAAAATATTTCGTGAAATCTGTTTGTAGTTTACTATAATTAAAATAAATGTCTGTTACTAATTTAGTTATATAATTAAGATTAAACAATAAACAAAAAATATTATTGTTTTGACGTTATTTACTCAGCAAGAACCCCGGTTTGGGTAAAGGCCTCCTTTAAAGATTTAACCCATGGGAGAGCCACGCTTCGGCATGCATGGGCCGGTTCGACCGGAGTGATACCACCGCCTCACAGAAAACCGGTGTGAAACAGCGCCTGCGCTGTGTTTCACCGAGTGAGTGAGGATACTGAAGGCCCATAATCCAACCCTTCCGCAGTCCTTATTTATCTCCAGTCAGGTCCGAGGGTCTCCCTCAGCTTCTTCAACTCTGTGAGCCGCCCACCATGTCACTCACGCGGCCCACCTTAGGTGTGTAGATCGCACTATGTGAACAGCCCATTGCCACTTTAATTTTCATGGGTGGGTGAGAGCATCAGTCCCTTTTTTGGTTTTCCTTATTTTTGTGCGTCTTATTTTATCTAATCTCTTTATGTTGAGCGTACTTCTCGTGAGCAATTTTTAGTGTTTCGTTTGTTAAATTGTCGGTCCTGGGGTTTTATCCAATTTGATTATTTTTATTGTTTAATTACTGCTTGTTTTCACACTTATTTCTGCAGATTAATATGCTTTGAGAGCTATTCTCCGGAAATCCTCTTGGATGCCACCAACTGGTGGTTGTTTCGCCTGACTTTTTGTTCTTAGGTTGGCTGTCAAGATGACTCCGACTCCCATAAGCCCATAAGGACGGCAACTCAAGGTCACTTGACCCATCATTATAAAAAAAGCAGTTGTTTGCATTACAAGTAGAAGAGCCACACTGATTTCAGCATAAACGGGTTGGCTCGTCCGAGGCGATACTAATCTCTTTTAGAAGGCCAACTTAAAGTGACAGCAATCATGCTGACATCTTTCGTTGGTGAGTGCGAGATCGAAGGCTCAAAGATGCAGGGGTGACAGTTATCGTGGTAAGTATCTGAGCAGTGTAATGCTTGTCGAATCATGGTTAGGGTGGCAGTTCGATCCACGAACTGTCGCGGCGTCGGCCAGTAAGACCCGTAGAACCGGTAGAAGCCGTAGAGGTTCATTACATGGCGACATGCATTCCGGGTCTCGGTTTTACACTGCCACGGTAACTGGTATGATCGACATATGTTTACCGTGGGGTCCAAATTCGTCGACAAATATTTTGTAGAAGGGCCATGTGAAAAACTCCAGCATGCATGCAGCGATTGATGAATGTAGACGAAGCAAAAAAGGTGTATCAGGACCGTGGTAAGAAAAGATAAATCGTTTAACCTATCCCTGTAGGAAATAGGCCTGGTGTATGTCTGTGACCTTGGTGTTTATATTCTTAGAAAATATAATCGATTCAAAAATAAAACAAAGTTTTAAATTAAAAATGTATGTTCTTGTTTACTTTTGATCCACTTCTTAAAACTAAGTTACAATAGGCCCTAAAATATTTTACTATCATAATTAAACATTTTATATTAATATCTGTATACACATATTTACAAAACAAACTATTGCATTAATTTTATACTTTTTAGAGTACTATTTAAGTAAGGCCAAATAGTAACGGTCCAAAAATTGCGAAAAGTACATTGTGATTACTTTTAAAGATTTAAGTTAGAGGTTGAAATTTAAATAAATTAGTTAATTACTACATTTAAAGCCCTCTCCTGGTGTTGCACAGTTGTGCCAAAAACGTTCCTTCGACAAAAAATATCGATAACAATTTTGACTCATAATCTCAACACTATTTTACTTACACAAAAATTACTCTAAAATAAGTAATAACTAGTTAGAAAAATGCTTTACAGGAGAAGATCTTAA
Organism: Hyphantria cunea; assembly: GCA_003709505.1. Classification (NCBI taxonomy): domain Eukaryota; kingdom Metazoa; phylum Arthropoda; class Insecta; order Lepidoptera; family Erebidae; genus Hyphantria; species Hyphantria cunea. The sequence continues at coordinate 706,478 of PKRV01000301.1, read as the reverse complement.
ATTATGTATAATATTACGAAAATAAATTTCTTCACTGGCATTTCGTACTAATGACAAATCAGCTAGTGATGTATCATTAATATTATAAAATTATCAATATATCGGATAAATGTCAAAACTCAATGACATTTGATTTATTGATGACATTCTCAACTACGTATTATGCATTCAATCTCACACAAATTATTATAATACTACCAACGAGATCGGCCCGAACCGACTTCAAGTAAACATGCATCTACAATTACATTGGTATCTATATAATGTCTTATTTTAAGAAAACGGACGAAGTCAGTGTTTGGTGCTTTAATTAATTATTACGGTAATTTTATGTTTTGTATGTAAAAAGATTCACCGTCTTTCTGAGAAAGATCGTTTTAAAAGTACTGATCATTTTAATTGTTAATTAAAAATGTTATTAAAGCATTTAAAATAATAAATATTCTTAATGCACTGAAAATATGCATTACTGAGTTACATAAAAAAATAAGTTGTGTGAAAACTATATATACCGATGAACTAAGTTTTCAGATTTTTCTTTAAGAATAAAGTTAGAAACTTATTTTTACGAATATACTATAGGCAGTACTGGTAGTGATGGCAGTGGCACAACTGAGATATATCGATATCGATGCTACTTCTATTTCGTACAGAAATATTTATAGAATAAATTTTGGTTTTAATAATTTTTACAATTTAATATCTAAAAAAAATTTTTTTTACGACACACAATATAATAATATTATAATATTGCGGTCGCTCGGCACGCCGGTATTTATCTTTCGATATTTTTCGTTTTAAAATTATACCAAAATCGTCAATAAACAATGGACAGATTCGAGAAGTCAACACACAAGGAGTAGCAGAGGCCGATGACCGGAAGCCGTTCTCAGTACCGGATAATTAGGCACTCGATTTTTTTTTAAAGAATAACGTCGACATTAGTCAGATGAAGTTCTCCCGTGTGCTCGCGCAGCAGCGCCGCGGAGAAGCTAGCGGCGCGCGGCGGGCGCCACGCGCACCCACACGTACAGGCGCAGCGGCGCCGGCGCCTCGCGCGCCCGCGCCGCGCGCCGCCCGCGCCCGCCCCGCGCCCCGCCCCGCGCCCCGCCCCGCTCCGGCGGGTACACGAAGCGCGCCTCCAGCTCTAGCTGCCGCTCCAACGCGTCCTGTATGTACCACACGATCCTTATAGATGTCGCACGCGTTTAACTATATAAACTCATACTTTATGTACTCATCACATTGAAGCGCGACTCCTCAAAATCTCATTTACACAGGACATTTTGAAAAATTTCACAATTCATACGTCAGTTGGTGATAAAATAAATGAGAGTAACAGATGTGTCGTGAATACTCCGTTAGAGTCGATCCACGAGTGCCTTTTATCACTAAACACTTAAGTTAATCACTTAAGTGTTTAGTGATAAAAGGTACTCGTGGATCGCGATAGACCAAAATTATGTCGGATTTTTTCTAGTCACTCACCTGGCTCTTTAGATGTCTTCTAAGTCTAAGGGCAGTAGCACCATCTCTCTTCGATAGCACGAAATCATTGTTAGGATCTCCATACGCGATTCGGTAATGAGCCCGTGCCCTGCCCTCCGCAGGGACTAATCTCAATAAGGGAGCTCTTCCCCACGTCTGTTTCGGGTGAGCTGATACTACTATTAATTCTGCCTCGGGCTCCAGGATTGAACGGCGACCTGACACAAAAAAACCCTAGTTAATTATACAATGGACTCACTGTTCTCAATTTAAGAAAGAAATTATAATTATAAAAGTATATATAATAATAGCTATTCTCCCATTCCTAACTGTTTGTCTGTCTTAATAGGCCTGGACGTAGCAAAATTAACCTTTTGTCTGAGGATAAATGTGCGAATTTATCTAAAGTAGGGTAAAAAATCTTTGTCACATAAAATATATGAAAAGAAAATTACAAACAAGAAGTATGACACTTGCGGCTTAAAGTTTCCGTAATTCTTAAAAAAAATTCTTTAAAAAAATTCTCGTCTCTAAAATCTAAGAATCTAAAATTGATGTTTTAATTTTTTTTCTACTTGCAAACTATACTTACGTCGACTGCGCCTTTTTCGTTTCCTGACAATTGTAGTACCATTTGCAAACACTATTGCTTCATCAGGTGCTCTTCGTCTGCGACCGTTCACCTACAAGTAATAAGTTACGTGTAAGATCGCTGCTGGGAATTCATACAATGGTCGAAAACTACTATCTTTTAAAGAAAAATTTGTACGTGTCATTCAATCAGCAGAAACTTACACCTGTAAAGAAACTTTACAGATACATATTTGAGAATCGTCGTCAAAAGGAATAGTTTTCATATTTTAAGTCTTTAAGAAATGTAAGTCCTCATTTGAAGTATTTTGTCAAGTGGAAAGCATCATATTAGATTGAACCAGTGAGTGCTTCCAGTGCCATACTTGTTTTTAGTGTAAAATAGGCTGATACTAGCCAAATTTTTCTTGTACTGAGTCTGATTCACATGAAAAACTCCTACATACCTTGCAAGAGAAGCATCCCTCAGTTGATATAAGTTCATTTTCTCCTCCAATCTTATATTGATCCTGCACAGGGAAGACGGGCGCGTCTCCAATATCATCTGGTGATAACGCAGCATCCAGTGCTGTGAGACAATGCCCTGCCCCGACGAGTTGGTAGCCGGCCGGACACCCACACTGGTACGAAGAGCCGAAGGGTGAACAGCCGTAGAGGCAACTTGCCGTCGCGCAGCCCCCAGCCAACTGTTCAGTAATTGCATCCTTATTACATTGGTGGTACAAACAGTCAAGCTGTAGGTGGCATTACATAAATTAGTTTACATTACATTCATTTACCTATTTTTCCAGCCTACAACAACAATGTAATTACATTTTACAGCACTGTCTTCTTTCTACATGCGGAGGCTGTTAATTGGCACATAGAGAAGCAATATTATATGTATATTGTAAATTTAGCTGTAAGCTCCCCGAATATAATAAAAATTAGCTGACTACATGCAGTTAGCCACAACACACCTTTAGCAAATAAAATTAGAAGATAAGTCAGAAATGACGAATGTAAATTAAAAAAATTTTGTTCTAGCGGTTAGTATTAAAAATAATGAAATTTAAAATTAATCTAATTCGTAGTAGAGTCACGCTTCGGCACGAATGAGCCGGCTCAACCAGAGTGATACCACGGCCCCACAGAAAACCCGTCTGAAATGTTGTGCTGTGTTAGTAGTGAACCCAACCAAGCAACCTTTCTCCCGTCCCCCTCCCCATTCTCCAAAGGCCGGCAACGCACTTGTGACGCCTCTGGTACTGCGTTCCGCTTACCATCGGTTGATACGTCTGCTCGTTTGCCCCTTATTCCAAAAACAGTAATTTGTTGTCAAATCGTTAAACCATAGCTGCAAATTCACTTAAAAGCGAAATGGTAAGATTTGCTATGAGCGTAAGAGTCGATATTTAACCGATTTTCCTTAGATCGGATGGATATCGATTGTGTCAACACCGCAAGTTTCATTTCATCTCACACGCCATTGATAATAATTTAATAATCTTAGTATCGGTCTATCTGAAAGAAAAAACAGGTCGTCACGAAGGTTCCAAGTGTACTACTGTTTCTTTGATATTGTACACTATATGTTTTCTGTTAGTGTGAAATAAAGAATGGCCATTTTTTTATCTTCAAAAAGCTTGCATGGGGATGTTAATCAGGGGAAGATGCAGCCCATCGCGAATATAATTATAGTGTATAGGGTCGTTTTCCATGAGCGCACGCACCTGCAGGCAGACGGCGTGCGGCGCGTCCCAGCCGTAGCCGGCGGGGCAGCCGCAGCGGTAGGCGCTGCCCACGGCGAAGCAGGGCGCCGCGCCGCACGGCGCCGCGCCGCACGCGTCCTGCGCCACGCACGCGCCGCTCGCCGAGCGCGCCGTGCCTGCAACACGACAACGCTTACGTTCCTCTGGCGATACCCTCAATCACCCACCGATATCAAAAGGTACACATTAGTACCTACTCACAGTGTACGTATGTAAAGTATATGTACTAGCGTGTATCGTACTGTATGTATACAAAGTTTATTTATTACCGTGTATATATATATTTATTTATATTTTTATGTATATGTGTAACTTCACGAATATATATTTTTTTCCCACCAAAATGTATCTATCCCACAAAATTTCTACACCATCCAAAGGTTGGCTGGTAGAGAATGCCTTGGGCATTGAGCCCGCCGTTGTACATGTGTACATGAAGTTTTAAAATAAAATAATTAATAAATAAAAATTTGTAGCTAGTAGGTAACCTGAGTCACTTTGTAAAAAAAATACACGTAACTACTAATTTTAATGTTACATAATGTATACACTAAAGATATTATGTCAATCTAATAATGACATTATCAGTGGTGTGGAATTAAAAATATAGACTGTCACCAGCCCTAATTCAAGCCATGGAGCTTTGAAAGGAAAAATATATCAAACTAATTAATCAGCATGGTACATCAAAGCCATGCCAAACCATCCACGGAAAGCCATGTCCAACAATGAACTGATATAGACTACTGACTATGGAATTTGCTTGTCTCTTACAAGGCTCAAGTACTCCAAAAAAGTGCGGCGATTGACACATTTTTAACAAAAGCTTATTATTAACTATTGAAACTCCAATGACAGATACTTAATAGAGTCAAATAATGAGAATTCTATATAACAAATAGTTGTGTTGATCGAATACTTTAAACCTAATATGAAATGATTGAACTTAAAGGGATTTTACAATGATAGGCAGCTACCTATGTATTCTTTATTTTTAAACAAAATACTTACTAAATTTTTTACGTAGTAAATATCTACGTTTCTCAGAAATTAATGACAACGCCATCTTTTATATACTTTGTGAATTTTATAACACGACTACTAGAGGATACGCACTTTCGTAACGGTGCTATTTGGTTCACGGTTCAGTACATAGTGGCGCCACTGTATACCGTGTATGTTTTTGACACATTGTGTTTTTTTTCACGTTATTCCCACGATTTAGAACAGAAAAGCCTTAAGAATGCAGCATATTTACAAAAAATAAACATTCAATTTGTACTAAAGAGCTTATCAACAATAGCAGTACTCACCAGCAGGACAGTCACATCGGTAGCCTCCAGCGTAATTCCTACAAGGTGACTGGCACCTTCCATCTTCGCACTCGTCCCGGTCCAAACACCTGGTTCCCTCCAGGTCCAACCTGAACCCTCGCGGGCACACGCAGCGGTAAGAACCGAGGAGGTTTACACATTTGCCTGGAGGCGGACATAGGCCTTCTTCGTGACATTCGTTGACATCTGAAATGGAAAACGTTATTTCACAACGACTGCCCTAAACGGATGAGAGGAGGCGGAGGAGATTATGATGTAATAAACAGAAATAGATTATAGACTCTGGAATATAGAAATCTTTTTACCTTAGAAAATATGTTGGTAAAATTGTTTTTATTATTAGTTGATATTAATGCAGCAGCGGGAATGGACATGATCCTGTTTGATAAAGTGCTATAAACAGCCTGGGATCCTTTTTAAACCACTTACCCACACAAGCATCGCCCCTCTTCTCATAACCGTCTTGGCAGGAGCATTCATATGACCCTTCGGTGTTGGAACATATCTGTTGACACGTATGAGTTCCTCGTTCGCATTCGTCCACGTCTCGACAATTGGCCCCGTCTTCGTCCACTTCATACCCTGACCGGCAGAGGCACTCGTAGGATCCCTCAGTATTTTTGCAAAGCTGTTCGCACGGAGGAGGTCTGACGCTGCACTCGTCGATGTCGGCGCACACGTCACCCGCTGACTTGTAACCACGTCCACATACACAACGGAAACTAAAACAAATATTGGATTATTGTGACAGTTGTGAAATCCACTTACTACAAATAACAGCCATTACCTTTCAACTAGAAAAAGGATTTAAAATGTTCACAAAAACAAAATAGGAATATATTACAAGTTTTCAGCTTTAAAGATAACGAAGATACAGAAAGATTAAAAATTTCCTAATGGCTCCAAAATAAAAAAATATTTTTTACGTTGTTTTTAAGTTTTGTAACTTGAATGCTTTAATTATTACAGAGCCTGTTCAAAAGATGGCTTAAGGAAAGAGCTAGGAGATTAGACTTAAAGTACATCCACTTTTAATGCGAGCTATAAGATAATATATCAACTAACCTGACAATAGTATTGACACATCTGCCGGGAGCGCACAAGTCAGGCATGGCCGCGCACTCATCCACGTCGAAGATACTGATGCCGTTGTCGATCAGATTATTGGTTTCTTTGTCAGTGAGGCCAGGCACTTTGCCGATGTGGCTGCCTCCCAGGTTCGTGGGGCTGCACAGCTCCAGCCGCTCGGCGGAGCCCGGCTGCGGGCACAGCTCGCACTCGGGGCCCCACGCCACGCCGATGGTGCAGCAACATTGGGCCCTGAAACACGTTCGCCGTACGTTCAAATAAAACTGTTACAACTCGTTGGGAAAATTAAACTAGCAAACTCTACATGTCTATGTGAAGTAATGCATTACTAAATCATACTCTAAGTATGTTATGTAGCATATCATTTTCCTTTAGATAATTTGGAAGACAAACGCCTATTTTATTGTCCAATTAAAAAAAGCTCAGAACTTACTTGGTGACATGAGCCGGTGGTGGCGGAGTGGATGCCGTGTACCTGGGCCAGGGTTCCGGCACACAGCGGCCTGCCACCAGCGATCTGTGGCACATGCCAGTGCGGTGGTCTAAAAACGACAATCAATGTAGAATTTGGTAACGAATGCATCATCCGTTAAAAATATAGCAGCCATTTAGAATTTCAATCAGCTTAAAGTTGAGCTTTATTTTTGATCTTATAAAACCTGATTTTAAATTGACTACATACGCTCTCACATGCATAGGAATCTAGTCGGTTATTAAATTAGTACTCGTTATAAAGAGGTAGGAGCGGAGACCGAGAGTGGAGAGTGTAGGAGTCTCACCGATACACTCCATGAGGTCGGGGCTGGGCTCGTAGCCGACGTCGCAGTCGCACTGGAAGCCGCCCTCGGTGTTGATGCAGACGCCGGGCGCGCAGCGCTCGCGCCCGTCCGCGCACTCGTCCACGTCGGCGCACGCGTCCTCCGCGTCGTGCGGCGCCGACGTGCGCCGGTAGCCTGTGCCACACATAGCGCCGTCACACTTACTTTTCTATGTAACAAGTGTCAAACGAGCAGACGTATCCCCTGATGGTAAGTGATTACCGCCGCCCATGGAAACCCGCAACTTCGGAGGCATCAGAAGTGCGTTGCCGGCCTTCGGGGATGGGGGAGAGGTTGGGGTATGGGCCTCCGGTATCCTCACTCACTCGGTGAGTTACAGCGCAGGCGCTGTTTCACACAGATTTTCTGTGAGACCGTGGTATCACTTCGGTCGAGCCGGCCCATTCATGCTGGCTGGCGTGGCTCTCCCACGGAAAAATTACGTACTAGTATACTTCTCTTTGGCAGACCTCACAAACATAACAACAATCTAAACATTACATTTTTTGTTACAAATCTGAAGTCTGAATCTAAGGTGAATAGAAGTCTTGTGAGACTCTTATTTTCACCATTTTTAGTTTCCTTCTTGTGCTTAACGTCTTATAGTCTAACCAACAAAGAAAAATTTGGAAAGCAATTTCTAAAGCTCATAAATACATACACAATACAACTTGATAGGTTTTGTCAACGTAACTTGATTTGTTATAAATTTAATTTAATTAAATTATATAAAATACATACTATATATTCTAAAAATCTAATTGTCATTTCATCATTATAATTTATATCACTCTAAAATTTGAAAATCTGTAAATTCATCTTAAATTATAAAACAGATAGTTGTAATTCAAATTTTGACTATGAATCAATTTCGCTTTTAAACCACATCCTTCAAATGGATGGAAACTTCTTGACACTTTTGTTGATTCTGTTAACATTTCAATAAAATTATTTAAAATTTCAGTTTCATTCTGATTTTGTAACCCTATGTAATTTATTCTTTCCTCACTCACCTTCAGGACACTTGCAGATATAAGAACCAACAACGTTTTCGCATGCATGTGGACACACTTTGCTATCTTCACACTCGTCAATGTCCTTGCAGTGGATCCCGTCCGCAGCCACGGCGTACCCGTAAGGACACGTGCACCTGAACGACCCGAGGGTGTTGTGACAGCGGAAGGTGCACAGGGCTCGGCCCTCGGCGCACTCGTCTATATCTACACACGTCTGTACAGAAATGTTTAAGAGTTAGGATAAAAAAAACATTTTTAACATATCAAGAGACGTTATTTGGAGAACATTCTCCAATTAAGAAGAAAAATCATATTTACACAATCCAGAATTCATGCTAAATGGAAAAAACTAAGTAAGAAGTACGAACCTGATCAGGACCTTGTGTAAACCCGAAGTTACATCTACATTCGTACCCTCCAGGAGTATTTGTACAAGTTCCATTTCCACATATCCTAGGATCAGCAGTACACTCGTCAGCATCCACACACACAAGCCCAGTACCATCCAGGGTGTATCCAGGCGGGCATTCACATCTGAAAGACCCATCGGTGTTGATGCATCGACCACCTTTGCACACATCCGGTCGGACTTTGCATTCGTCCAAGTCTTGGGTAAGATTTGGTCTTCCCATTCCACCCTGGCAAATGCGAAGGAATTCGGCAGAATCTGGTGCAGGACAACGTTCGCAGTATCGTCCCCATGCGGCACCTATGTATTTTAAGCAGTAAATAAGAACTTAGAATCGTAAAAAAACAGATTTAATTCTGCTTAAAAATAGTATTGTTGTTAACCGGATATTAAAAAGCAAAGTGATCAGAGTAATAATACTTTTTTCCATTATTCAATTTGACTGCCTCGTTGGCGTAGTGTTAGCGTATGCGACTGTGTGCTGTGTTGAGGTCTCGGGTCCGATTCCGGGTCGGATCAAATGTTTGTATGATCTGCAAACACTTGTTTTGGAGTTTGGGTGTTTTCTATGTATAATATTTAAAGATGTATTTGGAAAAAAAGAAAATATGTATTTATATCCATTGTATAATATCCATATTATAAGCTTTGATTAGTTTGGGACTACATGGCGTTGTGTAAGATATTTATTATTATTCTATTTACTACATTTATATTTATATATCTATTATATTTACAAATACATGAAAAAGATAAACACTATAAGCATGCTACAATACTAAGTAAATATTGGTAAAATGTTAAAAATGCTTATGGATAATATAGCGGTAAAATAAAAGTACCTTCTGAGCAGCAACATTCTGGTCTCCCAAGCTGCAGTGGCCTGGCTCTGTGACACCTGCCTGACTCCCACTCATCGTAGCAAAGTTCTTTACGTTCATCCACGCAAATTGCAGCTGCTTTATCGAACCGCCATCCAGACGGACAATCGCACACATATCTGTTCAAAAAAATGTGTAATATAAATGATATATTAATATTAAGGACGTTTCTACCTGATCTTGATAACCTAAAATCTTATGTGTTTTATTTTATACATAAACAAAAAAATCTTATTATTTTCAAAAGCGAATGAGTTGTTAGAAATCGAGCAAACGCTTCGACCTTGTTTATGTATCCGTTGTACAAATCAGGCCAGTAATAAACTTCATATTTACAGAAAATGTTTGTTTTTTTAGTACGTCAAAATCTGAAACATTAAATTACAAATGTAGACAACGATCACTTCACAACGTACCCTCCATTAAAGTTCCTGCACTCCCCTCCCGCGCACACGTATTGTATCTCTTTACACTCGTCGCGGTCCACGCACCGTCTGCCCACCAAACGCCAACCCGCGCCGCAGGAACATTCGTAACTGAAATTAAAATAAACATGAAAACACGTGCCTCGGATAGCACGATCTCGGTTGTCATGAACGCCTGTTACAATCGTTATTGGAAAGTCAGTACCCTCAAACATATTGTCAATCTTCACCTTCACCCCACCGAGGTTTGCGGTGGAGCGGTGTGTCGGAATCGAACCGACTAAAACTACACGGTGTGCTATTCTGCGCCTGAGACGGAAGAGATCCGAGAACCGCTTTCTTACGCCATCCGGACCCCTTGCCCGCACTGAAGCGGGCACCGTCTGCTGTTAAAAACTCTCAAATTGGGCGACGTACGGCACACGCGTAACGTCGCCCCATCGCGGCTGGCCTGTGAAGCGGATGGAGGGGAAAACCCGTCCCGCCCATCCGCGGCCACACTCAGGGCGTCATGAGGCGCTGACAGGCGCGCCTCCGCCGCCTCCTTCTGCGAGATGTCTTCCTCGCAGATTGAAGAATTTTCAAAGTGATTTATGCATGGCCACGTGTTGCCACGCTGTATTACATGTTACATATTACCTAAAAGAAAGTTCACACGATATTTCACAAGAAGTTTACAGAAGTACAAATTAAAAACAGAAGGAGATATAAGGAAAAATAGACTGAAGAACATCTATCACAAAAATAATGAACAAAAAGTGACAGCTGGCGTTGAGTATGTAGTTTGACGAGCGCGCGCGTTTCATTCGAAATGACATGCGCAGGGTCGACGTCCATTAACTTCTGTTATAAAAATATGCTTGCCTGTGTGTGTACAATGTATTAAATAAGAGACATGATTACAAATACAACTTCTTCTTCTTTTGATGATATGGCAACCAGCCGGATCAGCTATTTCTGCCAATGTCAAGTATTTAATGTCCTCAATTCTAAGTCTTCCAAGTCTTCAAGTCTTCGTCGTGATGGAATTAATGATAAAAATATAAAAAATGTGGATGACATGAAATGGGGACCGTCTTTCGCAAAAACAAAAAACAATCTCCACAAATACAACTTAAAGATCGCTAAAGGGGTCGCATGCCATCGTGACGTATAATACTTAAACATATACGTCTTCTTTTTCTTTTAATGATATGGCAACCAGTCGGATCAGCTACGTCTGCCGATGTCATGTATTTAAATTTTTAAGTCTTTATTCTTCGAGTTTTCAAGTCTTAAGATGAAATAGAGACCGTTTTTTCGAAAAAGCAAAAAATGATCTCACAAAGCTGTGTGGCATTGGCGTACCGCTGTCAACTTAGACAAGAGCGATGAAAGTGAAAGCGAAACACAGAGTGAGTGCTCACCCGCCGTTGGTGTTGGTGCAGGAGGGCGAGCCGTCGCGGCCGCAGGGGTGCGGCAGCTCGGAGCACTCGTCCACGTCGCGGCAGTGGCGCGCGTCGGCCGTGAGCGCGTAGCCCGGCGCGCACTCGCAGCGGAACGAGCCCGCCGTGTTGCGGCAGCGCCCGTTGCGGCACACCATGCCGCCCTCGCGGCACTCGTTTATGTCTGCGCGCAACCCACGCTATGTAATATCTATGCTACGCGGATGGCGGAACCTAACACGACCGAATTAATAACAATTATAAACCCCTTTCAATCCCACTGTGTGACAGGCTCAAGAAATTTGAAATCCTTACCAAAGAATATAATAGTGTCTGTCTATGAAATTATACGTTGAAATGAGGAATCGAGGATGCCACAAGACCATTGATTTTGGATGGGTTGTGTAGTTCTCTTATCAATCAGAAAACTTAGATTAACCAAAAAAAAGTGAAGTGTAATAAAATAATCTAAAAAATAACATTGCCACAGAGAAAATCAAAGAAAGATATTGATTTAAATGAACTCTCAGAATTTTTTTTGATTCAGTTAAAAACAGATTCTCATAAATATTACTACTAAATCATACGCAACGATTATTAACATACCTATACAATCATTATTAGCGCCCGGCTTGAATCCCTCATCGCAGTGACACGTGTAAGATCCTGGTAAATTTTCGCATGTGCCGTTACGGCACATTGGACGGGGGCGAGTGCATTCATCCACATCGCGGCAAACATTATCACGTAGGGTATAACCAGGTTTACAGTCGCATCTAAAACAAAATCATGTTCAATTTACTTTCAAGTTTTTGACTGTAGACTGAGTCTTTGGTGCTATTTGTACAAATAGACACAAATATTAATAAAATAATAAATAGACACGTAAGAGATACATAAAAAAATATATTTGCATTCAAATTATTGTTCGTAGCCACTCTTCCTAACCCAATAAACTCTTAGTAATTTTCAAACCACATTGAATAAAGGATTTCTCAAGGAAATATTCTGGGTCTTCGGTAATAACATAATTAATAGTAATATTTATTACAGGATATGGATGGGCTGTCCCGTTCTTACCTATAGGATCCAATAGTGTTCCGACACTCGCCATGCTCGCACAGCCTCTCGTCGGCGCACTCGTCCACGTCCTCGCACTCGTCGAGGGAGGCGGTGAGCGCGTACCCGGGCGGGCAGCGGCACTCGTAGGCCCCGGGCAGGTTCACGCACTGCGCTAACCCACGACACGGCGTTCGGTGTAGAGCACACTCGTCAATATCTCGACACAAGTGTGAAGTGTTATCGTGTTCATATCTGAGAGACAAAATGAATTAAAACTTAATACAGGTAATGTCTAATTATTCGGTATTAAATACGATGCTTTAAAGTTTTCAACATGAACTCAATGTCACTCACCCGTGATCACATCCACATTGGAATCCAGTAGGAGTATCATGACAGGTACCAGGTTTGCAAAGTTGCGGCATGATATCACATTCGTTGATAGGTTTCGTCTCATTTGTCATGGGATTGATATATTCTCCAGGCTTTTCACCACAAAGGGCCATGTGTTCGTGAGATCCTTTATCTGGACAAGGTTCGCAGGGATCACCCCATGCTCTCCCGACAGAACAACAGCAGAGGTATTTAGTTTGGGGAACACCAGAAGATCCCGAGCATTGACCGCGACCACTTTCTTCGTAGTATTCCATGTAGCATTGTCGTTTACGAACATCGACACATTCCTCTGCAATTAAAGTGTATTCCCATGAACTTAAGAATGTTACTATAATTAATAGCTACTGAAATAATTTCAATGTAAAATATAACAACAACAAATATTTTTTTTAGGTTATACGATAACGAAGTAGATAATTTATTCGACTTAAAAAGATTACAAACTATTTCAAGTGGTTATTGGTCATCAATAAAAATAATGAGTTTACAGTTCTTAAGAAATCTCTAGAATCAAATACTAACTTCCATTCGGCATAGCTACGTATCCCTCGGGGCACAAACACACGTAGCTGCCTTGCATGTTTCTGCAGATACCAGGACCGCATATGTCTGGTTTGGCACATTCGTCAATATCCTGTTGAAATGAGACTAATTAGTTAACTTTTGACAAAAATAAGAGACAATTTATTTTTAAAGATTTTCTCTGAACAAAGAAATAGTTTTTAGCCTACCTCGCACCGTTGTTCATCAGCAGTCAACTGCCAGCCTTCTCCACAAGTGCACACAAAGGAACCAAATGTGTTGGTGCATGTTCCGTGTTCGCAGAGGGCAGGATGTTGGACACACTCGTCTATATCAGCTAACGTCACCACATAAGATGGCTGAAAGTAATTTTAGTGGAAACCGTTTGTTCATTTCTAAATACTCATAAAATACACGTATGTTTTTAGTTATCATCATTTTCTTAAATAAAAAAAACTTACAGGTTCCAAAACAGGTTGATACCCGGGTCCACCAGGACATAATTGTCTGTATGCCTCTGATCCAGGCTCCGGACAAAGGTCGCAATAGTTACCCCAGGCAGCACCTAATATTACATGGAAAAGACATTGATGAATATTTTTTCACTGATATTACTAAATTTGAGAATTGGAACAAAAACTGAAATCAACTTACCAACAGAACAGCAGCAAGCGGCCATGGTGCCATCTTCAGACAACTCGTCACTGTCCTGACAATGTTCAGTGCCGGACCGTAAGTCTACTTTGCCATAGCACCTGGCTTTTCTCGAATCTGTTAATATGTACACCCGTCATTACTTGTACAGCAGAATAACATATTCAAAGTTCGAATAAAAATAATTCAACAACAATTGATATAACAAACATAATTTCTTTTTTATCATCCCGTGATAGATTAATTCAAATAAAAAAATCGAAACAAAACATCTAGGCAGTGTAAGAAAGGTCAATACGTTGATTATTAATATTTCTTTGACCAATTTTTTCTTTTCACTTCTTGAAATACAAAGTGATAAATTTCTAAATATTAATTCAGAAATATATTATTCACAGTAGAGTTCAAAATCAGAAAAATAATTTCTCAAGCCAGATTAGATGAAGATGAAGTCATATCTAGTTCTATTGAACGTACCATAACAAGCAGTGCCATCCGACACCAACTCGTAGTTGGTAGGACACTTGCAGATGTAGGAGCCCTGTGTGTTGATACACTGTCCGTACTGACATGACTGGGGAGATTTACACTCGTCGACGTCCGTACAGTTGAATCCAGGCATCACTGGAAATTAAATAATGTGAGAACCGTTTTGTTATATAGAGAGGAATGATTATGTGAAGATAAATGCATAAGCCTATTGACACGTGTATCACAAAAGCAACAAATGTATCCCCAGAACTTGAGTGCTCCTTAAAGAAATGGGAGGCCCCCCTCCCACATTTCCTATTTCTTTTTTCTTTTATATTTGATCCTGTCAAAGAGACTCTTCTCTGCCTGATGGAAAACATAAGCAGAGATCAAGAGCAGAGGTCTTGATTTCTGCTTATGTTTTCCATTGCGTTTCATTGTCATCCAGAATTGCGAATGTGGAAACTGCAACTATGTAATATGGTGATCCAAACCAATGTGACCTATTGATATGCTTTTTCATCTTAAATTCTAGGAAGGGGTCTAAATTGGAGTTGCAATACCAGTTATCTCACTTAATTTTCTGTAAGGCCATAGTGTCCCACAGTCTCACGGACAGCTGGCGGATAATTTCAGTCATAAATTATAAATAAATATAGTGCTAGTATGAATACTCACAATCATCAATGCTATCGGACTGGTATCCCTTATCGCAGATACATTTGAACATGCCGTACGTGTTGACGCAGCGCCCGAACACGCACACGTTGTCGAAAGTTGCACATTCGTCCATGTCTGTAGACGTAAGTAGAATGTAGGTAAAGAGAACGTTGTAAAATTTACCATCCTAATGTTAAAAATAAAATCATTCTGAAATAATAAAAGTCTAATTCACCGATTTCATCATATTGTTCATATTTTACGTACCGAGACAAGACTTTCCATCTTCCGACTTAGTGAATCCTACATCGCAATCACATTCATATCCACCAGGGATATTGGTGCAGTGGCCGTTTTCGCAAAGAGTTGGGTCGTTGGCACACTCATCTATGTCCACACATGAGTATCTGTAACAATTTAGAGCACAAATTATAAAAAATCTTCGTATGGCCTTAACCCTCTTCTGAGAGGAGATCCGAGTCCAGCAATGAACATTATGGGTTGTTAATGAATTATTTTACATAATCAAAGTGTCGTGTTAACTATATCCAATTAAATACAACACGAGCATGTTATTATTATTTAAATGATTAATGTTTGAAAAAAGTTTCTATTTGAAAATATACAGTGTTTTGAACGTTTCTGGGGAAATATTTTATGACTGTCCTTTACATACCCGTCTCCTTTGTATCCTGTGTCACAAAGACACATGAATGAACCATCAGTGTTAGTACAGGTGGCTCTCGGATGACAACCACCATTATTAGTTAAACATTCATCGATGTCCTCGCATTCCGTGCCATCACCTCGCCAACCATCACGACACCGACATTGGAACGAACCCTGCAAATTAAAATTGTATTTTAATAAGTTTTTTAAGCACTTAATCACTTGTATACTTCTATATAATTTCTGTGTCACTCACAGGTAAGTTGATACAATCGGCAGCAGGATGACAGTCACAGGTTCCAAGTTCACATTCATCATCGTCTGTACAAGCGGGTCCTTGCTCCGGCTTTACGCTGTACCCATCGGGACACCGACAGACAAAGCTACCAATCGTGTTGCGACATTCTCCCGCACCGCACAGGTCTGGTATCTGCAAATTTTGAGTACACGTTACTTCAAAGATTCTTATTTTAAATTTTACCGGTATTGGATTTCGGCCAACTCTTTCGTTTCCAAGATTTATAATCTGAGTCAGTTTTTCTATCCCTTGTCTTACATAAGTTATATGTTTATCATAATTTGGATAGGGCTCCCCGATAACTTCTAACAAGATTCCTATAATTAATAAATGCGACCTTTGTCGTATATCCAACTTCAACACTATGCATAACGGTCCAGAATTTCGGATCTAGAAATATTCGGATAAAATTTAATAACAGCAGATTTAATAAGTAATGATATTTATATATTGCAGGGTATGAGTATACGAGGCTGGAGCGTGAGCTTACATCGGCGCACTCGTCGATGTCCTGGCAGGTGGGCTTGGCGCCCTGCGGCGCGGGCAGCAGCCCGTCGGCGCAGGAGCAGGCGTACGAGCCGGGCGTGTTGCGGCACTCGCCGCCGCCGCACGGCCGCGCGCCGCCGCCGCACTCGTCCACGTCGCGGCACGTGCGCCCGTCCGCGCGCAGGTGCCAGCCCTCCCTGCGACCGCGCGGCCGGATTATTACTCAACTCATTTATATTTATGTATCATACGGTTTAATCTCTGTAACTAATATCAATCGACTTCGAAAAAATATATCTGAATATTTGAGGCCTCTCATCGACAGCCTTCAACAGTCCACTCCACGACGAAAGACGATGATCGCTGGAAAAAGAACGAAATTTATTTCGTCCTCTTTTCTCATGGCTAATTCAGTTAGGAAAGGCCGAACTCAACTGCTCAAAAAAGTTTTGACTAGCAAAGGTGTTCTTGTGATCTAATTGCAGAATAAATGATTTCATTTCATTTCACCGATACCTCCACAAAGTCGACTCTTACGACACCTGCGAGAGAAATATAGATGGTGAAACTCTGCATTCTTAATCCGTCCGCAGCATAGACTCTTGGGTGTAGATAGTATTGCAATAATAAAATTGTGATATATTTGTGTCAAGAACATAAATAGAATGTGACACACATAAAAAACCACATGTTACAGTAGACCTAAACCTTCGTTAAGAAGAAGCGTATGGAGTGGAACGCTTCAGGCTACTGGATGATGTCTCTCGACATAGCGGACTGAAGAATTTAACCAGAACGACTCACCTGCAAGTGCAATGGTAGGAGCCGGGAGTATTTATACACTCGTGCTGACATCTCGTAGGATCTTCCGTGCACTCATCGATGTCTTCACAGTGAGACTTGACCGTTAACTGAGCGTAGCCCTCGTCGCAAACACACTGGTAAGTACCCATCAAGTTCTCGCAAGCACCGTTACTGCAAATTCCTAGAAAACATTTTAGAAATAGTTTTTTTTTTTCTTTATTTTTTAGGGACTTTTACCCTATTAGGGTATGCCAGACCTATAAGGCCTTAATTTAATCAAATAACATTTAAATATTACATGCTAAACTGTACAATTTTATAGCTTTTTTTGATGTTGGTATAGCCAAAACACTTTGAATTATACCGACATCCAAATAATTCAAGTTCAACTGCTCCATTACTAAATTTCTTTTAGATTGATTCTTGACGCGTTCCATCAACAAATGTTGAACGTCGTCCACAATGTTACACATCTCACAATTTGGTGAGTTAGCTCTACGTATTAGATATTCAAACTTTTTTGACGGAATGTGTCCAGAACGTAATCTATGAGCTATTGTAACCCATGATCTACTTATTTCTAAGTTACCGAACCATGGTACATGAGGAGGCTCGGACTGAATAGTCTTGTACCAAATTCCTTTTATTTTCGACTGTTCATTAAAATACTCTTTCCATTTATTGTAACAATTAATTTTGAGTTTATGTAATAGCTCGGAGTAATAGTTATCGTACGATAAATTTTCGACTCGTTTTTTTTCTCGTTTCTTTTCTAATTTTTGGCTCGATACTACACACACATGTTAACAATATTGAAGTAATCAAAGCCTAAAAATTAAAATAATCAAAGGGAATTCTTCCGTTTTTTATCCTATTTATCTAGAAATTAAAGTTTATTTGTTAAATAGCTCCCGCACAAATAGGAACTATATCGATAAGTATAAATTAATTAACTCAATTTCTTATTAGTATGCTTACCAGAAGTGATGGAACACTCATCCACATCTTTACAGCTCAGTCTATCTGGAGCTAGTTCCATGCCGGTGCCACACTCGCAGCGGAACGAGCCGGGAGTGTTGACACAGCGACCTCCGCGACATAGACCTCTAGTCTCTGCACACTCGTCGATATCTGTGGAAGACGTTACATCAATTTCTGGGCTTCTGAGAATTGAAAACATAATATGTGCCCTATGACTCCATGCAAAGCTATCGGGTGATGAATGCAATGCGATGGTATAAAGCAGACTCATTCGCGGTCCACCAATGTAGGTAATATATAATATGTCCTACTTACCAACACAAACTTTGGAGAAATCGTCGGATTTATGGCCAGGGTGGCAATGGCATGTGAAGGACCCTTCAGTGTTGCGACACTCGCCGGAACCACAGACGCCGTCCACGATCTCACACTCGTTCACATCCACACAGGTATGGTTCTTCGAATCCTATTAAAGAACATTTTATTATATTTAGTGTTAAGTTTAGAACTCCATATTTTCTTAAACTTTCTAATATTGGAAATAAGCTATAGCTTGTGTTGTAATATTTCTTGGTCATGACTAAAATTAACCAAGATTTTAAGGAACTTAAAAGGAAACTCCTACTTCATGCTTCATAATAGTCGATATAATCATTTATCACCAACCTTTTCATATCCAGGGAAGCAATCACAGGTGAAAGTTCCTACTAAGTTTCTACATCGTCCGTGTCCACATAGGCCGGGGAAGGCCGCACATTCATTAACCTCCATCTGTCCAGGGATCACTCCCGGGCCTCCCTTATGCCAGCTGTCTGAAGTAATGTTACTCCAGTTGTCCTCATTTCCTCCAGTCCAATCGTAGTCATCACCCCCAGGACCGCTTGGATTATTGCCCCATATATCGGTAACGTTGCCGCTGCCGCCAGGACGATCCCAAATTGTTGGACGATGGCCCGTCGCATCAGAGATGCAGAGATTACGGTAGGAGTCGGTTCCTGAACATTAAGTTTTATCATCATTATTATCATACACAGTTAGTGACATTATGTGGCCAAGTGACCTTTCAGTCAACAATTGAGTTGTTACCTTTCTTAGGACAGGGCTCACAGCGTCCATCGCCCCAGGCTTTGCCCAGCGCTGAACAACAGCACACGGCCCGTAACACCTCCACTTGAAGCGGGCTGGAGCAGCGCCCTCCCACGTAGTCTGTGTAGCAGTACTCACGACGAGTATCCACGCAGCGGTTACCTGCACATCGTTATGTGTAAGTGCTAATTGCTTTGAAACTATCTTAATTAAATGACATTTTATTAGGTACCTGTAGCATCAAGACTAAGTCCTGGAGGACAATCACACCGATAGGAGCCATCAGTATTGATGCAGGTGCCTCCAACGCACAGCTCTGAGTCGAGCTGGCACTCGTCCACGTCACGGCACGTCGCACCATCCAACTAAAAGCGTAAAACATTGTATTCTGGTTTTAGATTATTGTTTTAAAAAGTTTTTAGCACCGATGATTATGATTGTTTTAGGGTTATTTTAAACTAGTCTTCTTAATATGTAAAATTATGAGCACCTTAGCGAATCCTTTAGGACAAGGGCAGTGGTCCGTCTCGCAGGGCTCACAGGGTGACCCCCAGGCGAGCCCCACGCTGCAGCAGCACTCCTGGCGGAGAAGCGGCCTCATAGCCGCAGCCTCACACTGACCATCTACCACTCGTCGCCAACATGAGCCGCGACGATTATCTGAAGGAAACATAACCATTGTACTCTTTCAATAATATTTCTTATTACATTAAAAAACAGTTTAACTGTCCTAAAGAAAATTTAAAAAGAGAAGATCCAGAATAAAACTGTAAAATTTACAACAATATTAATAATGATATTATAATGAATATACTAAATACTAGTAAGGTAAAAAAAATACTACAGTCAATATGAAAAATAAACCAAAGGAATAAACAACATAAGTACATTACCGAGGCAGTGTTGGGCTGTGGCGTCAAGCACAAATCCGTTTTCACATTCACATTCGTAGCTGCCGTGTGAATTGATGCAGCGACCGTTGTCACACGGGTTCGATTGTTCTACAAATAATTTATTATCTATTCAAACATACAGAATAATAAAAAAACAGATGAGGAAAATAACTGACCGAGTTTCAAAATGTTCAAAAACAAACAAACAACAACCCATAATGTCCCACTGCTGGGCTCGGGTCTCCTCTCAGGAGAGGGTTAAGGCCATACGTCCAAATAATATGATAATGTTCAAAATACATACGAAAAGCAAAAATCTTCATAAAAGGGGCAAGCGGTCAGGTGTCATCAAATACTAAGTAACTTCTGTAAATGCGTTACCGGTCTTTCAGGTTTAGATTTCCTAGCCATAATGGCACAGATGGTAATTCAAATAAACGAATTACTTAAACAACTAATAGATCACTCAGGTCATTAATACATAGACAAATTTAGGCAGTATGTCTTTCTAGTTTTGATAATTAGAACGAAAGCGGAATAATTTAGAATATATGCAAGAAGCATAATTTATTTATAGCATGGACACCCAATGAGAACGCGCACTTCATACTGATTCAAACAGAAAATGTTGAACTTAAAAGTGTAATAAATTTAAAATGTCCAAGTAATAGCCGTCTGGAAAGTTAGACCTCATCGGAACTCTCCAATGGATCCAAACAACTTCTACTTAGACATTATAAAATAGACCCGCACTTTAAAATATGTTGAATATTATTTTTTTTATTAATAGTTTAAATATATTATTATGAATAATTGAACTAAGCAGTGCAATGGAATTGATCGAGTGCCGTTAATGTTTATTTTTGTAAGGTCCATTTGGATGAATGACACAGCTCTCAGATGGTATGAGCTTTTTAGCCGCTGTTAGTTTGGGTCGCACACGATACGATAACAACTATGAACACCACCACTGAACTACGTAATACAGTCTTAATCAACCTTGCTTTCCACTTAAATACATTACACATTTACATAGGCAAATTATTAGAGAAAACATCCACTGCTCTGTGAATAGAATTTGGACGATAAACCAAACATGACAAGCCACATATGGCAAAAACAAAAGGTTTTTATTAATTTATTTAGTTTTATTAACTATAAATCACTTTAGCCAATAAATATTTTCTAGATATAGCTTAAATTTTTCACCAATTTTCCGTAATATTCATTAAAACAATCAAAGATTAAAAAATAATATTCGTCATCATGGTTTCTGTTTGTTTTTCATAATCTATTCCTCCAAGTATATTGCAGATTTTTGATACACCTAATACATAATATAGTATAATAAGCATTCGCAAGTATATTATATAAGTATGAATGCATACGCAGTACAGTGGTTACAATAGACAAGTGCACGACCACGTTAGATGCCCGATGCATGGAGCATTATGAGGCTGGGTGCTTTTCACTCAAAGGTTTTTTAACCTGTTCCGACTGGAATCATAGAGGGGATGTCGCCCCTGTCATATTCCTTGACGATGAAAGTAAGCTCACCCTCGCATTCGTCAATGTCGCGGCAAATTTGTTCATCGGGTTCGTACCGAGTGCCCGGAGGACACACACATGTGAAGCTGCCGAGAGTGTTCCGACACTGCCCTCCTGTACAATACTGCAACAAACCCAACCATTTACCTTATAAATAGCATCTCCACCTTCCTATATTCAGTCTAGCATCCAAATTACTCACCGACTGATGCATATCACACTCATCGATATCTCTACAAATTCCATCAGCATCGGGATGGAATCCAGAATCACAGATACACTTGTAACCCGGCTCCAAGTTCTCGCAGGTCCCGTGTGGACAAATACCCGGGATCATGGTACACTCGTTAATGTCTGCACCTCCGTTATCTTTACTGGATCCTTCAGGACAAAGAACCTTGTAGTCTTGGCTGCCAGCTTCTGGACACGGCTTGCAAGCAACACCCCAACCTAAACGTAGACCTACCAAAAAAAAAACAAATGCTTAGGAGTTCGTAAGGCTCAAAACAGCTAATGATGCCTACTAATATGTGTTCAAATTACTATAATTCAAACTGAAAAAGTATTTTAGTATTACGGACATCAACTTGAAAGTACACAGCAAAATATATTGAACATGACGTCATGAGAAGAGTAATACAGTTAGAAGACATCGAATACCTTTGCTTGAACTACAGCAACACTGAGAACGTGTGACTGCATTCTGACCAGGTCCTGTACAATGTCCATCTTCGTATTTTTCGTAGCACAAATCTTGCACTTCGTCTGTAAGCAAATACATTATCATTACTTTCGCTACATTTTTAAATTCTAATAAGAGTTTTCAAACTCTTTTTCATATTGTTTAACACAGTAACTACATTATTTTTAGTTTCAAACTCTTGCTCAATTTATTAACAGCAAATCTGGAAAAAATAATTTTGATAGAGTTGATGTGCATTATTTAGCAGCATATAAAAAGGGAACATTTCGTTGAACTAATTGGTCAGTCAAACGAATCGCATATTTGTATAAGCGACGTGCGAGGCGCGCGACGTTACCGAGACAAGTCCTGCCGTCGTTGCTGAGCGTGAAGCCGGGCAGGCACTCGCAGCGGAAGGAGCCGGGCGTGTTGTGGCAGCGGCCATTGCGGCACACGCGCTGCTCCGAGCACTCGTTGACGTCCACGCACGCGCCGCGGTCCGGCGTGGGCCGGTAGCCCGCCTCGCACACGCACTGGAACGAGCCCTCGCTGTTCACGCACCGCCCGCCCTGCACACGACACGTCACACGACTTTTACTTTTCTTCTACCTAAACAAACTATTTCAATTGAAAACAGAAATTTCTTTTGATACTAAATAATTTAAAAAGGGACCTTCAATTCAGTTATCCTTCACATAACAAAAAGAAACGTTAGTATAAGTAAATGTGAGAAATATTTAAGCTATAATACAAACATTAGATGGAGAAGTTTATTGAATTAGGTTTGATTTCCACCCAGGACAAATAATTGTGATGAGTACGGTAACTTTTTCAGTGTCCGGATGTAAGTAATGTTATCTGTAATAAAAATTTGTTCAAAAATATACAGGACCTATAACTTTGATCGAAACGTGATCGGAGCACAATGTGTTTTTACAAATGATCGAAGGCTTCCCACAAGACAGGGCAGAGTGTCGAAGGAAGCAGAGATGATGAGTACCTGGCACACGCTCCTGTCGGCGCACTCGTCGACGTCGGCGCAGTAGCCCGGGGCGCTGGCGCGGAAGCCGGGCTCGCACTCGCACTCGTAGGCGCCGGGCGAGTTGCGGCAGCGGCCGCGGCGGCACACGCGCGGGTTGTCGCGGCACTCGTCCACGTCGCGGCACGCGTGCCCCGTCTCCGACGACTCGTAGCCCGGGTTGCAGATGCACTCGTACCTGCGTCGCAAACATCGCCTCACTCGCTACTACCTCTCTTTGTGGGTCCTTCTCCACTGTCTCAGCCTACTTTCTCAAAAACATCTCTTAAATCCTACTAATATTTTATTATAAGCGCGAAAGTTTGTAAGCATGGATGGATGTTTGTTACTCTTTCACGTTAACAACTACTGAATGGATTTTAATGAAACTTTACTTCTTCTTCTTTTGATGTAATGGCAACCAGCTTATCAGCTATTTCTGCCAATGCCAAGTGTTTAAAGTCTTCAAATATTAAGTCTTCGAGTCTTTAAGCCTTCATCGTGGTGAAAGTAATGGTAAAAATTATAAAAAATATGGATGAGATGAAATAGGGACCGACTTTTGAAAAAACAAAAAAACAATCTCCCCATGAAACTTCACAATAATATAACTTATACGTCAGAATGACATATAGACTACTATTTGCTGCGATGACATATACGTGGGTGGAGCCGCGGGCAACAACTAGTACTTACATAAATATATTAGTTAGGTTTTTTTTTTATTTTTTATTACTTTACGTTTCTACAGATTTAAATTGCTAGAAGAACTTTTAGCTTTTGGATGAAGTTTCTTTACTGATGACAGAAACGACAAATGTCAAAATCATTCTTCACATTTCTACATCCTATGTTTAAATCGTGATCTTATCTATAAAAATTAGAATATGATGAAATTACTCACCCTCCATCGCTGTTTCTACAGACTCCATTGGTGCACATGCCACCGTTTGTCATTTCGCATTCGTTTTTATCACTGCACCTTAATCCGTTGTTAACAGGATCGAATCCGGGTGGACACCTTTTTAGTATCAAATAAAAAATAAGTTTTATTTATTTATTTATCTAGTAAAGAATTCTATCGAGGTGTAAAACACCTGTTTATAGAACCAGTACATAAATATCAATATTACAATACATATTCTTTTTACAAAATTTTTGATACGTTAATACAATGCAAAGAGATAATAAGTACAATAAGTAATAAATTTATAAAGAAAGAAATACACAATTATAAATAATTATCAGAAAAGAAATATCTAATCAAATATTCGCATTTTCCATTGCATTTTTTAAGCATGTTAGCCATTACGGTTTCTTATCCAGTAACTTAACTTTTTTTTAACAATTTTTTACTACAGTCTAAAGTTTTCATATCAGCAGGGAGTTTGTTATAATATTTAATTGCTACATTATAAGCATTCTGAGTACTAATAGTTTTGTTTATTTTTGGTAGTACTAGCAACTTAGACCTTGTATTTGTACATTTTTCATAGAATAGGCTTTTACATGTATGTATGTATATGTGTGTATTTATAATATTTATCACCAAATGTCTTGTACGTAATGTTTATAAGCAAGTACCTCTCGTTCCGACAGCAACTGGGCGATTAAACCAAAAGAAAATGTAAATTAAGAAAATGTTTGACACTTTTTGGAGTTTCAGTTAATGTCGAAATAGTTTATATACTCTAAATTTTCTTTTAATTCAGTAATGTACAATATGATGATATGTTTTAAATTTCAAGTTTACAAAATAAAACAAATAAAGATTATTTGTTTTGTATAATTGATTATTATTAGGAAATGTCTTGTAAGTACCTGCAGTCGAAGCCACCAGGCCGATTGATGCAGGTGCCACCTTTGCAGTACTCGAGCGCGCATTCATCAATGTCGATACACGTGGGGTTCCCATCCTGCACCACCGACTCCGCACCATCCCAACAATCGCACTGGTAGCTGTAAACAGAGTTTTAAGTGAGAGGTGAGTACGACTCACCAACGAAACACAATAGTACGAACTCTGTCATTTTCGTTGATCTTCTGTGCGAGGGTAGTACCGCTCCGGTCGAACGGTCAGTTCTTCGGTACTACCCTCGTTCCCGTTCGTGCTCGTACCCGTTCGAGCTGAAATCAGCGTGGCTCTGCTACCTTGATCTTATTTAGTACACTACTTTACAACGATACCAACCTCCTTACATAAAACTTTGCTATAAGAATTAAGTTAAAGTCGAGTAGTAGCATCGTCACATCAACAGCCTTTAACAGTCCACTGTTGGACATAGGCTTCTCGTAAGAAATAAGGTTCTAGCCTACTGTACCATTCTGGCCTGTGTCTGTGCATAGATTATCAATCCAGCTGGCCTGTGGACGTCCCACATAACGTTTGCCAAGACGTGGCCTCCACTCAACAACCCCAACAGTAATCAGTTCTGCGGCTAAAAGATGTAAATTCAATGTCGAATAATTCAAAAGTTACTCTGTCTGTTATGCTTTCACGGAATCGCTGTGTTATGAAATTTGGTATGAAGATACTTTGATTCTTGAAGCAGGACATAGAGCACTCTCTGCCATGACAGCAGAAATACACGCGGGTGGAGCCGCGGCTCAAAGCTAGTTAGTTTAAATCTTATAAAGTAACGAAACAGTGTGTCATACCCGACGTCCTTGTCGACGCAGGTGCCGAGTCCGCAGATGCCGTTCCGCAGCATGCACTCGTTGATCTTGGCGATGGCGGGCGGCTCGTACGTGTCGCCGCCGCCGCCGCCGCCGCCGCCGCCCGTCACGTTGCGGCGCCAGCTCGGCGGCACCGCGCCGCCGCCGCACAGGTGGCTCCACTCGCCTGCGCACCACACACATACAGTTATAGCATTTGACAATACTATTCAATCACTTCATTTCGGCCGAAAGACGCCCACTGCAACAGGTTCTGTGCTGCCACATCATACGGATATGTAATACAATGATAATATTATTTTTTTTTACTAAAATACGTGCGAATAAAACATTAAGTATAAATGTTTTTGTTAGACTTGTAATTTTGAATTTAATAGTATCAACAATTGACCCCTAAGGAACTCCGACGGGTTGTTGTTGTTCCAACCTGCTAGAGATCCTTCATTCCGTATAACAATACTTTATGAAAAAAAACTTAAATAAGTAATTATATAGTTTATTTGAACATGTGGCAACTTCCACATTTAGCGGCAACAAAAACATATGACAACGCCCTCTACCGAAGATACATTGAAGTAAGGAGTAACGTAGTATACGAAGAAACTACCAATCCTGCATCGCGCAATAGAAGTTCTCGCATCGATTAACATATATACAACTTTCCAACATCCACCATTGGGCAGTACCAACAGTTGATACAAGGCATAATCACCTCGCCTGGTTGGAGGATCCTCCCTTTGTGTTGGAGGGACATGACTCCCGTTCCCCTACAATCAGAACCTTACAATATGAACAGAAAATTGGTTTTAAAATAAAGCTAGTAATAAAAGTGGTCAAAATGTATGAGAGGTACTGACTGGATCCTCTGGGTGGGCAAGGCGTACAGAGGTTGCCCCAGGCGCGGCCCATGTTGTACCCGCAGCAGCAGTCGCGGTTGGACAGCGGCATGGGCAGCCGGTCCGCGCACTCGCCTGTCTCGCCCAGGTACGTGTAGCAACTGCCCACTCTCCCATCTGTACACAAACAACACCGCATATTACAATTATTAAGCACTGGAAAAAACATCATAAACAGCATAAAATGTAATATAAAATAGGAAAGAACTTCAAATTGATCTACAAAATATGATTAAGTTATATTTTTCAAACATTATTATCTCCTCATTATCTTCGTCTCCAATTTCAAGTTTTTTTTTATTTATGTTAAGTATGTGGTGAATAAATGAATGCCAATTGAATCAAATTATTCGATCACTTACCGATACAGAATTTCTTATCTGGACTAGGAATGAAGTGTGGATCGCACAGGCAATAGTAATCACCCTCCGTATTCACACATTTGCCGTTCTGGGAAATAAAACGTTGCGTAATTTTTCACGAACAGATCACGATGGCAGTAATAATAATAGAGATGGTTGTGAATAGAACATTTACCGGACAAATGTCGGGATCCTCGCACTCGTCGATGTCCTCGCAGTTGTTGCTGACGGGGTGGCGGCGCTGGCCGGGGGGGCACTCGCACGAGAACGAGCCCACCGAGTTGATGCAGCGCCCGCCCTGGCACAGACCCGGCACTGCCGCGCACTCGTCTATGTCCTATGGAACATTACAATGAATCATCTTCAATTGATGAAGATTTCCCTCGGTCACATCGGAATGATTGAAAAAACAGAACTTCCGAAGAATCTAAACCTAGTTTCCAACAAAGAAATATAATTCGAGTTTCTAAACTGGTTGCCATCAAAGTTTGTATGTACTACAAAGCATAATGTTTCTAGCATAGGTACAGTTGAGGTGAAATCCAATAGATTTCAGAAAAAAGTAAAAGAGCGTACCTGGCACTCCTTGGTGGCGAGGTTCCGCAGGTGTCCGTGGGGACAGTCGAGGTCGGCGCAGCGCTCGCAGGGGTGCCCCCAGGCCACGCCCACGGTGGCGCAGCACAGCTGCTTGGTGCACACCACGCCGTCCAGCGCGCCCGTGCACAGCGCGCCGCGCGTGTCCGTGTAGCACGGCCCTCCACAACAAAGCGAACACGACGAACATATACATCACTATCCTCTGTTGTTCTTTTTTATGAAATAGGGGCCAAACGAGCAGACGTATCACCTGATGGTAAACGACTACCGCCGCCCATGGACACCCGCAACACCAGAGGCGTCACAAATGCATTTTTCCGGTTTCCTCACTCGGTAAACTACAACGCAAGTGCTGTTTTACATCGGTTTTCTATGAAGCCATGGTATCACTCCGGTCGAGCCGGCCCATTCGTGCCGATATTAAATATTAGAACGATATTAAATATTCATATAGTCCCTAAATAAAAAGGAATCAACATTCATGACATGTTTTTTTGTGGTTGTTGGAGAAAGGCAGGCGGGTCACCTATTGGAAAGTGACTACCGCCAGCCATGGTCACCCGCAACTTAAGAGTCACAAATGCGTAGACTTCTTTTGAATCATATTGTAGGACAAAAATTTTTTCGGGCTTCGGTAACCTCACTCACAATAAAGAAGGCCCTTCCACGGCTGAGATATTGGATATAATTACTGCCTCGGTGGCGCAGCGGTAGCGTAAGCGACTGCTGTGCTTGATGTCTCGGGTTCGATTCCCGGGTCGGACGAAATGTTTGTATGATCTGCAAATATTTGTTTCGGAGTTTGGGTGTTTTCTATGTATAATGTGTATGTATTTACAAAAAAAAAGTATTATTGTATTTATATCAGTTGTCTAGTACCCATAATACAAGCTCTGCTTAGTTTGGGACTAGATGGCGTTGTGTGTTAATTGTTCCAAAATATTTATTTATTTATTTAATATTATTTAAAATATTTAATTTAATTAGATTTAAGGCTTCGCGCCTCCAGTTCCAAAGTAAACAAATTTAATAATCTTGATCATTTCTTCAGCAATGCTTTCAATAGTCATATTTAATAATATGACTATTGAAAGACAAAAAATTATAAAACAATACAAATAAACTTACCAGTTCTTCTATCGATCTCACATCTCGTTCCCGAGAGTCCGTGGAAACACACACATCGGTCTGGTGCAATACATCTGCCACCATGCAAACATGGCTCGCGGCATATTGCTGCAAAATAACAAACCGTTATTTTAAGAAAGAAAACTTTGTAGACTAACAAAAAAAATTTTGTCTTTAGAACTACTTTTAGAGACAATCAAAATACTTTGATAACAACTACAAGACATTCGGAAAAAATTGAGGATATACCTGACTTTGTTTTGCTTTTGTTTGTTTTAAAATGTTAAATAGATTACTTAAATTGAAATTCAAACCATTTATTCAATAAAGACACTTAGTGACATTTATGAACCTTTAATAGAAGCTACAGTTAAATACCATAAATCGACACAAACAGACGCCACAGCAAATACTGGATTGTCAAAGTAAATTAGATGAAAACACCAAAATCTACTGCCCGCTTGTATCGATCTATAGCTTCCAATTTCCAAAATGAGTACAGCCATATGAGAAGAATACTGGCAAAGAAACACTTCTTAAAACTCAGATATTTTCATAAAGGAATGTTTTCTTTATCTACATGATCTATAAACGTTATTCAATTATGTCAATTTTACAAAGTTAATAATAATGTTAAACAAATTAAGAAAATAAAGCAAAATAATGAATTTACTCACGTTCAGTACAGAACTCCCCGCTCCAACCGGGTGCGCAGGCGCACGTGCCATTGGTGCAAGTGCCTCCATTCATACAGATACGGCGGCACCCCCCTGGAGTCCGCACTACAACAGCACAAATAGAAATAGTATAAGAACAAATAAAGTAAAGTTTTATTAACAAAACTCTAAAACAATCGTCTTTAACTCTCTTTTAGTTTTCTGTTTTGGTCTTCTATCAAACGTGATCTGTTTATTTGGTGGGAGTCTCTGTCTTGTTTATATTCTAGCAAACTAAAGACAAATCCTTGCCAACATTTCACTAAAACCATCACCAAAATTTCAGTAAAGTTCTAAAACTGACATGTATTTGTAGAGAAACCCTAAATTTTAAAGTACATCTAATTGTTGGAAAATATATATTTATTTAATCAGTGTGTACCTGGATAGGGATAAATTCCGCCAGGTTGGCACGAGGGAGCCTCCACGCCGCCGGCGCAGCGGCACATGTTGGGCGCCACGCAAGCGCCCGGAGACCCGCAGTCTGGGCGACATACGGCTGCAAAAAAAATTTCGACACATGTTACGTTACAATAGAATAACTATCTTACATAAAAATATGTTTAATTAGATCGTATATGCTTCGAAAGCTCAAAAAGATGTAAACCAATTGAGCTCAAATCTTGACACGATATGCAACACTGGAAACGGGGGATAGTACAAAGTACTTCGTCTTTGCCAATGTTGGCATATTAATCTAACACACAACAAACAAACGAAACACAATGACAAGAAATGAGCTGGCATATCAATAAGGTATAATTTCACATAAAAATTAAACTGTTTACTAAAACATTAATTAAGATTGTTTTGTAGTTACTTTTTATATTAAATCGTACGGAGGAGAATTAGAAAGAAAGAAAAAGAATAGTAAAGAAGAAAAAGAAAGAAAATAAAACACCGTAAAAAGCTTCAAACATTAGCATGATTCGTGGCATTTATCATTTACATATTATTCAGGCTAGAACCTCTTTTATCATGAGATGTCCATGTCCAACAATGGACTTACAAAGCCCGTCAATGAGGATGCATGATGAAATATTATTTAAAATCAGATGTTTTAATAAAAAATTGACCGATACACGTTTTGTGACGGCATATTTTATCAAAGGAAAAACTATAAAATTAACGTACAAATTCATAGTAAATAGAAAAAGATACATATTATAACAAGAGCATTTGGAAAAGAAAAGAAATGAGAAAATATTTGAGAATCGATATTTAATTTTAAGTTAATTTAAATATTTATTAACTGCACTTTACACTCCTGAAATTGGACCAATACTCACTGTAACACCATGAAAACATGTCTACATTAGATCTTTGTTTGAATGTAAAATCCAACCCCCTTGTTCAGAAACGTTTTTAAATATAAGCAGCGGTTCTGCTATATTCAACTTTCAGGCTTGAAATTTAAAGATGAAAATAAAACAGAACCGTTACGTAAGTTATATAATTTTTATAAGTAAAGGATAATTGTTTAGAAAAACTAAAACTTTATAACAACTTGACACGTCTTAGTCATTCCAGACTGATCCCGATATCCTAGACAGAACCAGGTAGAGGCTCTACCTAGTTCGGGATAAGTTACAGCCAGATGTAGCACGCATAAGGCGCTCATAGCCCAGTGGCACTCGGTGTTTAGAAACAAGCACCGATGGTAGTTAATGACGGCGCGGCCAGTACCTCTAAGTACCGACCTCTGGGTGACCGCTTTTGGTATGATACCATGAGCGTCGCAGTGATTCGGAGGTCACGTTAAGCAGTCGATCCCAGCTGTTCTCACAGGATATCAGTCGTAAAGCTTAGCTGGAAGCCTCTAGGTGGTTTGAAAATATCCAACGGCAAGATTACCTAGTCACTACGTTATCTTGCCAGTAAGCCAGCGTGGGGACATATTTGGTGGGGACCTTAACCCTCTCTGAGAGGAGACTCGAGCCCAGCAGTAGGACGTCTATGGATTTTAGATGACGGATATAACAAATGGTCATGTTTATCACGCAATCATTTATCCTGAGATTGAAAAAGGGATCTAAGACCTCAAGCTTAACACTCTTAGCAGTACAGGGCCACTAATTACTGAGCAACAAGCCAATCTGAAACTGTTAACTTATTTAAAATTTGGATGCCTCGTTGGCGCCCTGGTAGCGTTGGCGACTACTATGCATGAGGTCTGGGTTCGATTCTCGATTCGGACCAAATATTTGTATGACCTGCAAATATTTTGTTCGGAGTTTTTGTGTTTTCTACATACGACATGTATGTATTTACAAAAAAAAATGTTTTTATATCACTTACCATAATACAAGCTCTGCTTAGTTTGGGACTAGACGACGCCGTATGTTCTAAAATATTTATTATCTATAATTATGCTTTCACTATTGGAAAAAGATCTGCGAGGAATGGTTGATTTTATTTATAGGCTTTGAAATACTTACGGACTATACAAAGTAAAGAGTTAGGTCTGGAGGTCCATCCGGGACAGCAATGCGTGCTGTTTCGTGATCGACACACATGTGGCCTGGAACAAATACAATCACGTCAATTATTTCTGCAAATTGGCGAATGGGTACGTCCGACACTTGGAGTTGTAAAGTCTTAGAGTCTGATTGGTCGGCTGAGGTGCGATATTTATTTGATACGTCTTTATTTTCTTAACGTGTAAAGTGTACAAAAGGACTATAAAAATACTTTTTACAACAAGATTTTATTGAAATAAATAAAATATTCTTTGAAAACTTTTATTATTAAACTTTTAATATCATTGCAGTTTGTTTATGTGATATAAAAGTTTGTCACGAGATTTACCCGTGTAGATAAACAAATTAACCCAAGACAAAATAACTCATCGCTTACAAGCAAATAAAAATTTTCGTATTGTTCACACAATCAGTTTAAAAATCATAACAACTGTAGATAATAGGTGTATATATTTTTGTATTGTCCGAATCTAAAAAAGAAAGCAATTACGTTAAATAAATATTTCTACTAGTTTGAAGTTACTTCTAGAATGCCCGTGATTTTGGGGCCACATCTATTTTACACAATTGTGTCACGTTATTTGTCGCGGTGAACTCCGAAACAATCATACTTATTTTCTCGTGTATTTTTTTTATTTTGATTTTTCCTGGCGTGCCTAAGATAGAACAGTTAACATTGCGCTTAGACCAATAGAAGCCTAGCATGTTTGCAAAGAAAAAGGATAAAGTAGCGTGGATCAACTAATGTGTATTGATAAATAAAGTACGCTCAAAAATGTCTGGATCCAATAAAAATACTTTTCCTTACAAACAAGGTAAATGCTGCAGCCACTCCGTCAAGTGGGATGTTAATATTCGCTAATGTATGCGCTGCAACTGTTTAAATACTTATTTATTTACTTAGTTATATCACACTTCATTCTCCACTAAGTCAATATAATATAACAAAAAGAATAGAGGCCAGTGAAACAGTGCAATTGGTTTCTTTATTGAACATAGCAATTTCCACGAAGTTTTTAACTATTTCTTGAACGTTTTGTATTAAGAAAGTAAAATTTTGCATATTATAAATGTATTTGAAACGTTGGCGTAGTACAAACTCCACGAGCTTATCGTGGAGTTTGTAATACGTCATTAATAAAATCGTCTTCTTCTTCTTTTGATGAGATGGCAACCAGCCGGATAGCTATTTGTGCCAATGTCAAGTATTTAAAGTCTTCAATTATAAGTCTCCGAGTCTTTAAAGCTTCGTTGTGATGAAATTAATGATAAAAAATATAAAAAATGTGGTTGACGTAAAATGGGGACATAAAATCTTTCGCAAGAACAAAAAACAATATCCCATTAATAAAATCATATAAAGAAAGAAAGAAAGAAAATTATTTATTCTGACATACACAGGACAGTATATGATTTTAAACAGACGTAAAATAGAAGATAACAAGGTATTATTATGCCCTGGGCGCTGCCAGAAAAGGCGCCTATCTCAGCATACTGCTGTAGCCAGTGTGACTACAGCGCTGGTATTACTGACTGGTGGCTGTTAATTGACATTTTAGTAAAATACAGATAGAAAGCATATTAAGTCTATTGTCTGTTTTTCTAATCATGTTA
The DNA here is from genome assembly GCA_003709505.1 of Hyphantria cunea. Classification (NCBI taxonomy): domain Eukaryota; kingdom Metazoa; phylum Arthropoda; class Insecta; order Lepidoptera; family Erebidae; genus Hyphantria; species Hyphantria cunea. Next base: position 672,553 of record PKRV01000301.1, on the reverse strand, counting down.
TCGACAGAATTAAAAATATGCGTGAAAGTTTTAAAAAATGAAAAAAATAATGACGTCACACACAGCTGTCTCATTTAAAACTAGGCAGAGTATAATGTGTTTACTGCCGAAAAAGGTAAATTATACCCGGACACAGAACAAATAATACTGCTTATCTCACAAATATTTATCCTGGATTGGAATCAAACCTGACCTCCTGGAAATGACCTCCATGAATAGTCAGGGTCACTAACCGCTACACCAATAGACCTGTCATTATGCACTTCCGTTAATTAAATAATCTATTTACATAAATATATTAAATTGGCGTGTGTGCTTCAAAAACGCCCAAGTTATTCAAACACTGTTTTTATCAATTTTTCTCGTCAATGTTGCCTCATTTCTCGTCAATGCAACTATATAGCGAAGCTTAGCAAGTTACAGTTGTAAATTTTATGCGCACAGAAATTCATTCTACTGGAGACGGCCAATGGCCAACCTTGGCTATTGTCCTACATGTACGTTGTACTAAATACATTCACCACGCTACTTTAACTGGTCTTATTTCATCTGGGGTCAGAGGGTATCGCATGTCCTTACACTAAAACCTCGCATAGCCAAGATTTAGTGCACCACTGCACTTAATCAATTTGTTTTGCTAAGATTTGTCTTATCATTCAAGAGCGTTCTGGTCATCAGAAATATATCGTATTTATCAAATTAAAATATATAAAAATATTCCCAAGGCAATATTTGCATTCGCGTTATTCGTATATGAGCAATTAACTTTAAAAATATATTAATTTTTTTACTTGGTCATCGTTCCATATCAGACCTGGACCTCGTGTAATGTCTGCTTATTACTAAAAAGAATATAAGTACGTAAGAGCTACATCGTGGTGACGGTTTAAAATTAGGCAGTATCACTCCTAATCATCCGGTGGATGACGTAAAAACAGATTAAGAGATCTAACTCTGCTGCACCACAACACTGCTAAGAGAAATAAAACCGGCCAAGTACGAGTCGGACTCTCGCACTGAGGGTTCCATGCAAACCTGTAGGTATATTATGAGATGCAACTTAAAAAAGTATGCTTCTCGCAATTTTTCCTTTTTCTGTGTTATAACATGTTGCTTTGTACCAAATTTCAAGATTCTGATTTCAGGGGAAGTACCCTATAGTTTTTTTATACGAACAGAATTGAATAGACCTAAATGTTTGATATGAATTTCAGCTTGATACTTCCACGTGTTCCTGATAAAAAGGGTCTTGACAGACTAACAGGCGGACAACATAGTAATCCTATAAGCGTTCCGTTTTTTTTCTTTTGAGATACGAAACCCTTAAAAAACTAGACAATAGCCCTATAATAAGCTCAAAATAAAACCTCCTTTGTAAAGAGAGGCTTTCTAAAAATATTATATGCATGTAAGACCAATATTTTATGACGAGCATAATCTAATTATTGGTATCGCAAGATCATGCTATGCCTAGTTTGGGATCTATTAGCCGTATATAAGTAAGTAAGTTATAGTGTATAAATACCACGAGTATAGGCTGGAATTGTTGAGTCTTATCCGTCATTAGTCTATTTCGTTCATAGGACCTTCGGATTTAGATAAGAAAACATCAAATAATTCAAAGATTGTTTGTGCAGATATTTTTATGTAGTCATCAGTACTAAAGTTAGAGAATGGGTGATGAACGGATATCTTAGTGCTGATCCTCGACATACGTATGGGTTATGCGCGAATTCACAGACGAAATTCTTGTATTCTACTCTTACATAAGAAAGTGTTGGATAGCTGTGCAATGGTCTTTCGAGTCATATCTGGTCCGGTGACCTACAGGCTGGACTTAACTATACATAATGGATATAAAGTAAATAGCCTACACTCATGTTAAGTATACGTACCCATTAGTACCCAAAGCAATGAAAGTAAAATATATTTTTAAAATTGCAGAATGTCATCTTGAAAATATCATTTGCTCTGCAGTTGACACTTCCTGATATATGATGTCAGGACTGTATATATCTGTGACCCATTAATATTTGAACGTTAATAAATTATCGTCATTGTCATGTTACGTAAAACTTATCTCAGCATAGAGACACACTTGCAAAAATATTCAAGTTATCGTGTGATAAAAATATATTCATTCATTAATATAGGTTTTTATATAATTTATCTATGAGTAGAGCAAATTGAGGTATAGTCTATCCGCTATGCTTTAGCAACACAATAAAATTTTATATTATTTACGTAATAAGTATATCTGAATACTAATAATAGGCTTAAAAATTTTGTCTTTGGATAGTTCGAAGAAAACCAAATTACTGAACATAGATATAAAAAAATCTCTTTTTTTCTGGTAGAGAAAACTGTCAACATCAACAAAATCGTCACAATCCCTTTCTAATTGGAAGGCATAGACTATTCCATGTATATATATTTGTTTGAAAGAGGTAGAATCAACAAAACAGACACAAACACTTTCTAATTTCAAGGCATCGATTATTCCATATCTATTTGTTTGAAAGAGGTAGACAAATTTTGCTTCAAGTTTGTATTAATATGGAGACAAATAATTTCATATTAACACACTTTAAGATGTCGCTTTGATCTCCTTCCACTGGTACAATGTTTTTTTTTCAGGGTATAATAGGAGGCAAACGAATAGACATATCGCCGGATAGTAAGCGAGTACCGTCGCCCATGGACACCCGCAACACAGGCTTTTGGGGGATGGGGAGGGGGTTAAGGAAAGGGTTGGGGTATGAGCCTCCGGTATCCTCATTTACTCGGCGTAAAGTTTTTCTGTGAGGCCGGGGTATCACTCCGGTCGAGCCGGCCCATACATGCCGAAGCGTGACTCTCCCACGTTGAATGAGAGCGTATAATTCAGTTTACTGCTCATCCTTGCATTTATTGCCTGCATCCCCGACCTTGGGCGCGGAGTTTCGCTTCGTCATAACCTGTCCTAGTGAACTCGACCGTCGGTCTGTTCCGCTATTGCTCTTTGAGTGACTCCAAAAATTATAAGCGTGAAAATCACCTACGCGCCGCTACCCACGGTGGAGTACTACATCTAGGTGTATTATGTTACTGTGCTAGTATGTTGGGTTACGTGGCATAATCTGTATGAACTCTACTCTCAATTTAATCATGAAATATGACGAAATTACTGCAGCATTCGATTTTTTGTTTAGTACTTTACAATTAACAGGCAAATATCAAACCATCTTCAATAATTGAGCATTGTTTTGGACAATACTTACTAGGTTCCGTGTTATTTTTTTGTTCACATCTTATAGACAGCACACAGCCGTATAATCCTAAACTATGAGTAGAGCTAGGCTACGCAGTCTTACTATGATAGCCAAATTACTGATAAATACACCTGTATATATTATATTTATAGTAGCTCCGTGGTCTTACCCGCGGCACAACGAAAACGAAACCCAACAGGGTAAAGGATGTGAGTCTAAAAAAATGCAGAAGCTAGTTTTAATATCATGACCGGTGCTAGTTAAAATCCTGTCAAAATGGGTCCAGCCATTCTAGAAATTACCCAGATTGAACAGACAGAAAGATGCTTTTTATGTATGAGTATCGTATAATACTGTTATATGCATTCAGTATTAACCTGTTAATTTGAAATTACAAACAGACGCTATAATTTTATTTATTTTTATAGATAAAGTACACCTATATTATTACTATAAACCTCTATAAACGAAATTAATAATCGTGCTTAGCACACGATTATTTTCCTGAGTGGTAATAGAATCTACTACTTATGGTATCAGAGTCACTAGCCACTAAGAACTACAAGCTTGTTGACTATAAACAGTAAACAAAATAGAAATACCTTTATTTAAGAACGAACTTTTGCATAAGCTTAGTATGTCGGTGTGACCTATGGCGACGATCTGTATCATCACATGCGAGGCACGTACTTTTTCAAGGATGTTGGCGCGATGCACCGCCGATTAAAATGCATTTACATCACATTCTTTAACTTCGTCCCTCAATCGTGGATTATCACAATCGATTTTTCCTTTTACAATAAGCCTACTGTTGAGAATTAATACCGCGTTAGTCACTTTCAGGTCTGGGAACATGCCAACTTAGAATTACTTACTTATATTTGTAAGAGAATTTGTTTTCTGATGGCAATTCTTTTGTTAAACATTGTACTTGTACGGTAAGAAATAGTTATAAACATTTTTTTTATAGAAATATATTCAAGTATTTGAAAAGACACTGTAATCTGAAAAGTATTAGTTGATTACATACTTGCTTATTTTCACACAAAATTAACTTTCTTAAAAATTATTTCGTTTTTTCTTACTAATATCTGGTATTGGCTCTACTTTAGCTTATATATTTACTCTATGGTTTTCGTATTTTTACAAATGTAATGAATTTATGGCGATTCAAAATCTTTAATCTACAATTATTAACATGTATTTTGGGTTAACCGACTTTAATAAAGGAGGAGTTTCTCAAGTCGACTGTAGTTTTTTTATCTTTGTTACCTCATAAATTTTGACTGAGTGAACTGATTTTGATGATTATTTTTTTTATTTGAAAGCTGGTGTTTCCCATGTAGTCCTATTTCAATTAAGTCCAGTTCTTGAAGTTGTTTTTTTCTTGCTAAAATGTTGCTTGTAATATAAAGCTAACGAGAGTATTCTTGTGCAACTTACCCAACAAATGGATTAGGTTTCCTATCAGCTAGCGTGCGTGGGCCGCGCTGCCAGTGTCGCGGGCGCGGAGTGCTCTGCGCGAGGCGGGGCTCGGCGGCGCATGCGCCCAGCACGATCAGCGCCGCCAACAGCCGCCACATTGTCATCTTGGCACCATCACCCTGAAAGAAAACTACTGTTTAGATTTTGGAAGTTCACGGCAACCGAGGGATGAACATGTAATGTGATTATAGCATAATGTCCGATCTTGTGAGTAGGTAAAAACATTTGTTTTTGTAATTTAAAAAATTGGAAGATAAATATAAAAAAAATCATCATCAAATCACAGCCATTACGGGGTCATCCGCCAATATACAAAAGACCAGAATTCATATGGTCATAGGTCCTATTGCTTATATAACTATCATACAAAAGTATATTTTAATTTAGATACAATATGTATACTTATACCTAGCTATGAAAAGCGTAACCAGATAGGTACTTTTACAGAAGCATAATAGGTGTTACGGGAAAGTGCCTGTTTGATTTTAATAGCAATGTTTGAATGCGGAGATAAATAAGGGCAAAACACTGAGATGTATCTCTGATGAGGTTATAAGTATAACTAAGGTTACGCATGACTATGAACAACCATAACAGAAAAACCAATGACCGATCAAGATTCTACAAGAGACGAGAGTCGGGCCTATGAAATCTCCATTGGCGACATCGGCAAATCATTGTCTTTAATAATACAAATGGTTGTATTCACAATGATATTCCTTTATCGTAACATGTCGCGTTTGTCGTTCACAGTGCAATCAATAAGTAGTACAATATCACGGGCATAAATAATAAAATCTTTATAAACAAACATTATTAATTGGGTTAATTATTACTCGGAGCGTTCAGTTATCTCAAATGCATTGATAAACGAATGTTTACACAATAAAAAGTGATGCCAGTACCAAAAACATTCTTATACAATGACAATTGTTTAATAGTTTAAAAAACAATTTGCGCAGAAATTCATTAGGGGTTAGTGACTTTAGCCTTTATAGATCCTCCTTATGTTTTGATTTTAGTCGTTCCGTATTACTCCTGTCATGTCCATCTGTCTATCTGTATGTCATTCGTCTTTAATAGGTTTAAATATTAGACAACAGACAAAGTGGAAACTAATTCGTACATGTTTTGATTCTGATATTGAAGATATTGAAGTATATTTATTCAGTTTCAAATGTTAAACTTGGCACTTTATATTCTCTAGTTAGGAGTTACACCTTTAATGCTAAAAGTTCCCAGTCCCCTTAGACAAGGGATAAATTTCGCGTCGATTCTCTTGCTACAATCGCTAATACTCCTATCCTTATTTATTACTGGCTAACTTTTACTTTGTTTTATCAATATGATTTGGCGTTGAAATGACGTGATTCCCATAAATTTGTTAGTTTTCTAATATCGTCTACATTTGATTGTCAACTTAGCTAGGGGTTTGTTAGTAAGCAACAGACTCGACTATATATGACATGAACAATATTTTATTTGGCAATACATCGTATTTAATAATAATAAAAGTAATAAATATTTCGCAACGCCCCTCTAGTCCCAAATTAAGCAGAACTTGTAGTATGGGTACAAGATAACTTATATAAATACACATATACTTTTGTTTTGTAAATACATTCATATTATACATAGGAAATACCTAAACTCCGAAACAAATATTTTCAGATTATACAAACATTTGGTCCGAACTAGGAATCGAACCCGAGACCTTAAGTACAGTAGTCGCATACACTACTACTGCGCCACCGAGGCCGTCGATACTTCCCAACCTATTTTGACGGAGATGCAAGCGTGGTTTTTTTTTTTCTCTAGGTTCTGTTTTTAACACGCACACTACTATAATACGTTGTGATTGTATATGATAATGAAAAGACACGAATTTCGCAGTGTGGCTATTTTACAACAAGTCACTGTAAAACATCGCAAAATCCTACAGAGTACCTTTATGATTACGGAGTTTGAGCGTAACATAATGTATCTATACAATTAAACGAGCAATTCCAGTTTATATATTTTTATTTATTAACACTTCCTGTATTACATTTTGCATGAGGCGGATATATATATTTGTATAAATATATCAAATTTCTAAATATATATTAATAGTCTGACACTCGAAAATGACTCCAACGATTTTCATTAAATATAGTATGCAGAAAATTTCGGGGGCGATAAGTCGATTTAGGAAGGATTTTCACTTTTGGAAAAATTATCAAAAAAATACCGAGCAAGACTCGATGATCCAGGCACTGTATAATTAACGAAAATATACTCATGTAGTGTCTTTGTGTGGTTTTTTTCAATAATGTACTGAAACATAGATATTCTGGACCACTGTATTAGATATATACAAAAACGATTAACAATTTCATCAAATCTGTTTAAGAGCTTATTAGGATCTTAGATAGATATACCTATTACCTTACAAATACATAATCCATTAAAGTTTTAGATACAAGACAACCACTGCACAATCTACACATAAATTGTTTTATATTTAAAATAATATATTGTTACAAAAGAAACAAATAAGCACAGAAAGAGAAGGGCTATACTGTGTGATGTCGGCGCTGTGAGCAAGGCGGGACGAGCGACGGGATCAAGCAATCTGTGCCGAAATGATAACGGGGGCCGACGACCGCGCACCATACACGCACTATCACAGCATCTCTAGCTATAATTAGTAAAAAATCACACGTTGTTCTAGAAATTACGTCAAAAGCCACGTATTAGTTTGGAACGTTTGCTGTAAAGACGAGAACTTTTTAAAGGAGTACCGCAATCTCATTTTCTTTAAGAAGACTTGCAAAAATTTGGAGGCTTGAGTGCCCTAATAGTTTTCTGAGGATGTAATTTAAAAACAGCAGTAGTGGCTTCCAATACTACTAAATATCAATCACGACCGATCTACCAAGAGTGTCCCGGAGGAGAAAAAGGTAAAAAACAAAGGTTTTTGTGGTATAGTAATTGCCCAAAGGTATATTTCCGCAAATAATATTTTGTTGTAAAATAATTGTAACCATTTTTACGTACTTTGTCGTTTTGGTAAAATGGTTCTGTAAACACATTGTAACTATTTTAAATAATAAATAAATAAATAATTCCATACATTGATTCCTTCCCCCAGAATCCTAAAGATGTTTGGGCTCTGATAACTTAATAAAAATAACGAACTATTGCTATTTCGAACCGGTATTTGATCATTTACACCAAAGCTGCTGTAATGGCTGTTCCTCGTTCTCAAATATTATTATTTTTATGTATGAACTGTGTGCACACTAAAGTGATGATAAGTGTTATTAAGTAATGGATAAACATAAGTATTAGTTTTTAAATACGCAAAAGTCGGTTACAAAAAAACATACAGATAAAGCTAATCAATGCGTGTTTTATAGTATTACCCCTCGCTTTTCACGATTAAATGTTTTTGTCATCATTTTTTTTCACATTGTCGATGCAGATTAAAGATTAAGTTTGTTTTGAACAAAGTTTAGATATGGATTTAATCTTCCATGCTAGTTCTGTTAAAGACGCACCATTGTCCACGAAGCAATAAAAACGGTGAATATTCCTATAAATTCCAAGGCATAATGTCCACCTTTCGTTTCGGTACGTATCATTGTCAGTGTGATATACAGGAACCGTTGGTCTCATCGTGAGTCACGAGAGTCAAATACCGCCCACTTTCGCGTTTCCTTACTACACGGTACACGGTCAATCCTGCCGATTGCTTATGCTCATTCAACTCTTTAACTATTGCATTCGAAATAAATTGATACATTTTGTCTTTGTTGCCAACCTCCAAAGATATATTTGAAAATAGATTACTATGAAAGGGTGCAAAATATAAAATCTATAGTAAAAGAGGTTTTGCAAACATAACTTTTGAAATAAATGTGATTTGTCTGCGTTCACTTTCCCTTTGGTGTATACCAAAGGGAAAGTGAACGCAGACTTGAAAAAGAATATTATGAAAATATAGGTCCTATATCAAGAAGATACTTACCTATTCTAAACGACTGGTAACACGCTTAAAAAGTTTATGTTCAAAAGGTAGAATGTGGACATGTGGAGGGTATGGCTTATACTTCATAAAATACGACATTGAATAGGTAAGATATTCTCTTAGTAACATAAGAAAGATTTCCTTTATGGTATTTTATGGCGATAATAAATATTAATAGTTTCGTGGGAGTAAGGCTCGTCTTATAAACACATGCTCTTAATTAAATCAGTATCGTCATCATCATCTCGAGATCAAGACTCTCACAAAGACTTCCTTAATGGGATTTTTAATTTCTAATACTTAAATCTAAAATTGGCATTTTAACAGATGAGAAAACGAAGTAGGCTCTTAAGTGGGCATAAGTTATTTTAGGGTAGCCCGATTTTCATGCTATTTTTTCATTATGTTTTCATATTGATTGGTAGTTACCAAGCTGAAATAACGGATGTAAATCTAATGACAAAAGAAGACGACAAAATTTATGTATGAGATCATAATAACAACTCATGTTTCCATTTTAAATGTTAAATATCATTTTAGAATTAAGATCATAGCAAAATACTAACATACCTACATGAATCTCTGCTTGTGGGTTAGTCAAACAAGTTAAAATTGTTTTTTGACCCGTAATCTATGTCCATGATATTGAATTCGATATTAATGCATGGCGTAACGGATGTGTTAGGCGCAGTATCTTATAATATGGTCAAATTCCTTTTAAGAAAACTAAGTACAATTAGGTTGTGCACCCTAAAAAACAAATCAATTCGTGTAACATCGTTTCTGATGACCGTAGTAGCGCTACTACATATTAGTATCCCTAGATGAGAATGATGATGTTCTTCAGGCAACGGCGCAACTACGCAGGAGATATTACGGTGCACAAATGTGTGCAAAAACACAGGTATACTCTTTGTTCCCTCACACTCAATATCGGATGTGACGGATATCCGACGCGACCGGGGAAAGATCAAACGCAGGATCAACCGCTTTACGTGCTCTCCGAGGCACATGGGTTAAGACCCCAACTTCATAAGACATTTCTATAATCAGAAAACCCAATAACACTTTCTGGCCCGATCCGGATATTGAACCCGAGACCTTTTCATCGCCAGTAGCATACGCTAAGCCCTAGACCAACAAGGTAGTAACTTAGTTAGATGAAAATAACAATTATTCATTAAACCCTTGTTTATTCTTATGTTATTCATACTTAAACTAAAAGGAATATATATCATTCCCCGTAACCATTAAATATTTAACTTCAATCTGGACGTAGAGTGAGAGGAGATTCCCGTGAAATCAACGGTATTATCCTAAACAAACAAATAGTTTTCAACTCCTCCACATATTCTGATATTGAATAGTTACAAACGAACTTTCAAATATCAATCCGTTTGTATAAATATGGACGATTCAATCGTTGGCTCGTATTGTATCAACACCTCATTTATCTTTGAATCCAGGCTAATGGAAAAAAATCGACCTACTTGTCTATTCCCAACACTGCATGTAATTAAATTCAAATTGTATAGTCTAGACTTCTAGAGGGTTATTAATTAGCATGGTTTAAGTTTTTAGAAAAAATTGAGAACAAGCTTGCGGAAAAAAACGATATAGGAATACCTATAGTGTAAGTAGAGTGTATAGCAAAATTTCCTCTCAACACGACTTCGCTATTATCAGCATCATCAACAACTTGTAAAAATCCACCGCTGGACATAATCTCTCCTTAGGAAAGAGGTTTTGAACTACTACAACAAAAATGACTGAGAAATCCGGTAGTAGAATATTACAAGTATATTACAAGTTAAATAAAAGCTAGTAAAAAGTAGCCTTACTCATTAGCTTTCCAGTCTTTGATTAAGGATTTTTTTAAATCAGTTTAGTGGTTTAAACGTGACAGAGAAAAAATCTAACTTTTATGATATTAGTTAGCATTATAAAATCTAATACGTTTACAGGAGCGATTATTGTATATAATGTACATAATCTCGGTAACCACTCCAACGATTTTCATGAAATTTAGTATGCAGGGGGCTTCTAAGGTGATAAATCGATCTAACTAGATTCATTTTTTTTTAAATTATTAAACCTGTTTAAAGGTTGGTTTAAAAAAGGTACTATTTTAAGAAGTGTTATTGTTTAATAGGCATGATGACAGTAACTAAGAACCACTAAAATTATGTATTTATCTGATGAAATGAGGTTCGCAGAATATATATATATCATATTCAGAATGAGATTAATAGTTAATTAACAAAATTAAAACTACAAAATACAGCAATCCGCCATGTTAAGTTTGAACACAAATCGTAGCGAGTTACATCACTTGTGTGTAAAGCTCACTTTGTTCGGATATAATCGACGATCACTTTACTGTTTTTAAGCGCTATAATTGACATTGGTTGACAAATAGTGACGTCACGTCCTACTTAAACAGACGCCATGAGACCACCGAGCGTTTTCTTGATTTTTAAGCTTTAAATTTAAATCACAATTTTTTCCTTCTTAAATTTTAATTTTTGTAGAAAAAACTGTTTTTGACAAAAGATACTTTCAAACCACATAATACAGTTTTTCAAAATTAGTCATCATGCCTATTGTAAGCTTAATCTTAATAAAACACATGTTTTATATAATTTCGGACATTTTTAAATATCTTTAGGCGTTTATGTCATTATCATCATCATCAACAACCCATAATGTCCGACTGCTGGGCTCGGGTCTCCTTTCGGGCGTTTATGTATTATGAATTTATATATGTTATAATGCTAGTTGTGAATATCTAAAATAGAAAAACAAAACGATCCGGGAAAAAAACACGTGATTACAATCTTATCTTGGAAAAAACTGGCGAGTTTGGAATTCCCAAAAATCTTTAACTTTATGCTATGAGGAAGGACGATTACATGTCTAAAGAGGGTTAGCGTTAGGCAGGCGACCGACCGCAAAGGAATGAAGAAGAGAAGAGTTATAACGATCTCTAATTAAATTAAAAGGGAAATGGTAATAAGTGATAGTCCTTATGACCTCTTGAAAACTATACTAGACCTAAATGTACCTTATTCGAGCCAGCTCTTTGGCACCAAATTATGGCTCTCACGTCCATGAATAAGGTGAGAAGTATTAAAACGAGTCACTATATAGGTACATATCCCTTTGGCTTCAACCTTCGTCCTTCCCTAAAAATCACATGGTCCCAATCAGCGTCAAGTGTCATCTTAAATAATATGTACGGCCAACAAACACCGTGATCAACGATGATGCGTCAAGACGGCACAGCCGCGGCCGCCGCGGGAGGAAACGTCGGCACGCGCTTAGATCAATATTCTGGGTTGCGCGAGCGCATGCCACGGGAGGAAGCGGGTACAAATAATACTGCGCTCATAAAAACGTATTTCTTCTGATTTCCGACTCTCAGATTAAATGCTCGATAGGTAAGGTAAACTTCAGTGGTCTGTTTATAATAATATTTTTCTTAGGAAAGGCCCAGATAAAAGTCATTGCTACCCAAATAATTTGTTTTCTTTACTTACCTATAATTTCTACAACTGTAACTGTTATAGACTAAAAACTTATTCTGAACCTTCTACTAAAGTTCTAAAATGAAAGATAATTTTAAAAAACTTAAGTCAAGAGGGGTCTTTTTTCAAATATATATAGACAAAATAAAAAAACCTATATTACTATGACTATAATATGGTAGTCAGATTGTCCATAAACATTTTCAACAATACTAAATAAATATCATATTACAGACAAATTACATTCAAGACTCAAAACGAATAATAATGATCAGAATACAATTGTTTGTACTGAATGTAAATTTAATCCACGATCTCTGTCTCAACAGACAGGATCACACAGCCCAGTTATATATACATTTAGTTATGAATAAAATATATAATCCGTCACAAACTTACTTTATTTTCTAAAAGACAATCACGTATTCGGATCATATCCTGTGTCGCGAGAAATTTTACAAAACTTTCACGAAACGAACACAATGAACACCCAGACTCAGAACAACAATTCGTAAATCACACAAAGTGATCGTAACCACAACACTCAGCTCTATAATAAGCGGTGAGGTACCGCTGAAACCTCTGTGCCTCTATTGTGGTATAATGGTTATTGACTAGGCGCAACCGCCTCTGAGTTGGACGGTGTCAGAGGAGCAGAGCGAGTGCCCCCAATTGAAGGGTTATTAACGCGAGCCCCCGCCGCGTCGCTCCTATCCGATGCAACAGACAAACGCACGAAACGCAGCCAATGCACTTCATTGTTTATTGGTGCTCATTCTACTTGATATCTCACTAAACACTTTAATTGTACAATTAGTTATACGTCACCTAATACTCCTTTGCCGTATTCCTGTCAATAGTCGAATGAACAGTACGATATAAAAAAATGAATAAATAAACTTGAATAAACACATCAATTTGGATTTTAAGATTAAATCTAATCTAGAAGATTCCGATTAACGTTTTTAGAACGCTTAAAAGTTTTTTTAATATAATAAATATGTTTTAACACACAACGCCATCTAGTCCCAAACTAAGCAGAGCTTGTACTATGGGTACTAGATAACTGATATTAATACTTATATACTTTTTTTTGTAAATACATACATACTATACATAGAATACACTCAAACTCCGGAACAAATATTTGCAGATCATACAAATATTTGGTCCGACTCAGGAATCGAACCCGAGACCTCTTGCGCAGCAGTCGCATTCGCTACCACTGCGCCACAGAGGCAGTCATATAACAGACAGTCAGTTAACATAGGTATGTTAGTGATATTTGGATTTACAAGTTTGTTTTGAACGAAATTGCTACAGTTTTCCTGAGACTGTCTTATTCAAATTAAACTATCAAAAGCGTGTGGGGCATTATAATTTTCTTCTATTCTCATTTAAAATATTTTTTTTAATATTTTTTTTAATATCTCGACATGAAAAAGTTACTTTAAACATGAGAAAAGAGCACTCACCATAAAAATAAAATATTCCAATCGTTTAAGAGCTGTAATTACACATAGATCAAAAAAATGTACAAAACCCTGTTTTCAACGGCTATATTTATAATCACTTACAGAACCAAAATGTCTACTTTATCCAGCGTCACAGTGGTACGAAACCATATCACATTAAAAATAATCAATCCTTCACAAGAATGCATTAAGTCGGCATATTCCAACAAAGGGTGGTCATTCCAGGCGGTACTGTGCTGACCATTAATTAAAATAATTATACCAGCAGTTGGAGAACAATAATAATTAATTATAACCCGTATACAGAACGGCTACATTAGATAATTGATTTTATTGAATAACTTATTGGAAACATTGTGGAATGCTTTGTAGTTTGTGGTCAATACTTATATTTGGTAATAAATTGATATGAAAAAACCCTTATGACTCGTAATCTTATATGGGGATAGAAAATCGGTGTTATTTCTTTGAATAAATGATCAAACGTTCTATTATCAATCATATATCCAGGACAATTTCATTGCTAAGGACATAAAACCAATTTGTGACCATTATTTATAATGGTGTCAATATGGTTATAAAGGTGATTCTTAAATTAAACTCAAGATATTATTGTAAAATAGAAAAAAAGGAAGAAACTATAAATCATCTTTAAAAAAGAACCGACTTTAAATTTAGGGTTTTTTTCTATACGAATATTTTTGTCATATACCCATGGACCGCGTTAAACCTTTATTCTTAACTAGCTTTTGCCCACGGCTTCGCTCGCGCTGTGATAGATATTATCATTCCCTATTTTACTCCCTTAGTGGTGGCATTTCCAAAATTAATTTCTTAGTGCTCACTTACGTTATATAAAGAACCTTCATGCAAAATTTCATGATTCTATGTTTAGCGGTTTGGACTGTGTGTGATATTGCTTTTTTACATGTATAGATGAGGTGGTAGTACTTGATCCTAATTAAATTTGAAGATTCATCATCTAACGAACCAACTAAAATATCGTTTTAACAAAAAAAAACTTATCTAACACAAGTGTATATTTACAAATCTTGCCCAAAGAACTTGAAAAAATATCAGCACTTTCACTACCAATATTCGCAAATTTGTGGATAGATACCATACGTGCGCTTGAGGAATTAGATCCTGCCAAAGGGTGATTAATAATAATAATAATAATAATAATAATAAGATTTATTTCTGAAAAGTAGCTTACAAGTATAGAACAATCAACAAATCAAGAAACTCAAATACTGCAGCCGTACCGAAATACATATAAATCTATACTAATTTGTGAATATAATTTCCTAAATTTCTAAGTATGGCATACTTACACGTATACAAGGTTAAAACTAAAAACCAAGAAGAAGAAAACTGAAGAATTAGTAGTTGAATTGAACTTCAGCAGGGTCTATAGACATCTCCCAGGTTTCTAGTTTAATAATTATAAGAAATCTTTATGATTATAACATTACCCAACACATTGCTGAGAAGTTGGCCAAAATGCAGTAAACTGGTATTCATTATAGGTTACGCTCATAAGAAATACGCAGAATACTCATATTGATGATGAAATGATGATTGAAAGAAGGTAACTTAAAAATCATTTATAGTATATACCCATTATATTGATCTCATATAGCCGGGAATAACGACACATTTCAATAAACCTACTAAACACAAAACGAGATGTAACTCTAAATAATATTAAAGCCCAACTATTAACAAATTAATTAATCAGAATGACATAAAGCAACACCGTTTCCCGCCAAACCATAAAATGGAGGGTCGACGAACTCGCATGCACGCAGACAGCAAGGCGCCAAAATGTTTGACATTGAATCCGATGACTGATGGATTCCTAAATCGATAATCAATCTAATATCTCGATTCGTTACGAAGTTACGCGTACAGGCTTTGTGTAACTGTGTATGGAGGTACCTAATTAGCCGTGGGGTAACAACACGAAGCATGGTTTTAAAGATGCCTGTATTTTGAAGGGCTTTTATTAAAGAGCTTATAAAATATAAGCATATGTCAATAGGAAATGAAATATACAGTACTTAAGTGTTTTGATGACTTTGTGTTTAAAATCATTAATTTAAATTATGAAGATTACAGTTCCTTAACTAAAAATTTTTAAAGCAACGCTGACCTTAGTCAAAAGCCTTCATTAGGCCACTGTTGTACCTGCTAGGTGGTCTGAAAACTTTCCAACCTCAGCATGAAAATTAAAACAGCACTTGTTAGCAAAAACTAGTGAATGTAATTGTGCATCTTTGCATTTGCATTGTACATCGTTGGGAGAAGTATATAGAGTTCAGGGATACTATGTAGATAAATAATATTAACAAAAAAATGTCTTGTATCATCGTTAGGTCGAAAGCTTTTTATACAACCCACGCAGATCCTTAAGAAATACAAATTAGCTGCCACATTCAACTTCATTAATTTAGAATGTGAAATCTGTCACTTAGGAAGCACATAATAAGAGAATAGATTTAGAAGCGGGCGAGTCATTCATTCTGTTGGTATAGGCGCCGGCACGTAATTTGGCCATAATTCGGAGTGGTGGGGGTAAGTTTAGGCATAGCACACTTAGTGCAACATATCAAAATAAACAAAATCAAAGTGTAGTCGACTGATGCTCCAATCGCTTGCTCGAAACGGTGCTACTACAATTTCCCTCGATCAACTAACGGGACCTAAAAACTACTTCTGCGAAAAACTACATCTAACTAGTCTGGCCAAGTTACGTGCAGGTCTCTATATACTTTACCCCGGGGGTAGAATTTTTAACATATACCTCAAAGTTCATCTTCATTTCTTCAGTCTCTATGTCCGAAATCCTAAACGGTACGTTAAAAGAAATAAACTTGTATAAATACGGCATTATCACTACATACTTCCAGAAAACCACTGGTTACTTTATACAGAGTGACTGAGATTATCGGAGGTCTAATACGCTTCTCTACTTCTTTAGTGAGAACCACTCAGAGAGTGAGGCAGCCACAGTCACCATCAAGTACTGTTGACGAACCACGCGAATGACTCGACCGTGTATGAATGTATTCCCTATTATGATCTTTTCTAAGTGGCAAACTACCACTGACATTTTAAAAAAAATCTATCATACATCGTTGAATGTAAGTTATGTTATAAAAAATTGTTGGATTTATTATTTTTTTGGACTGTGTGATCCCGCAAAACTTAGTGTTTCCACGTCACCAGAAATTACTCCATAGATTTTCATTGATATGCTATTATGCTCTAAAAATAGGTAACAATACATGTTTTAATATACTTATTATATTTTTTCCATAAGGGTGAAGTAAGGGTTTTGTGGTACGCAACTCTAAATTAAAAGTGAAAAAAAATGTATTATCTTAAAAATCAATAGAAAATATACCAGTGAAACCAAATAGTAGTTAGCAGTAAACGTGGTGATCAACCTTGCTTGTTAGGAATTCATATATTAATGGTTAATTCAATTTATAAATACCTTATGCAACACAACACTACATGAGCAAGCATAACAGTACAGACAGCCACTAATATGATTCCCATACTTTTTTTTACTTAAACCAAACCTGCATATGACGTGAGCAACGATGTAAATCTTCACTCGCGTATCATAATCAGATCAAAAAAGAACACCACATTACAAAACCTGGTAACGAGTCGATAAGAATAACCTCATTAGGTTGCAAAATAAAAGTTAAAACTATGTCATTATACATCCATCATGTTGATGGATCTGTCCAGGTAAACACCGCGCGGGCACCGAACACACGCCGTACTGCCATTGGCCTAAGAATGCGTGACACTAATTTTAATTAGAACGCGAGGACTAATTAATTTAAGGTGTTCACATTCCGATTTCATGAGTTACTAGCTATGGAATTAATTTATTACTTTTTCTTGTTTTTTTATTCAGTGTAAAATTTTAAGAAATGTAAACAAGTCAAAAAAACATAAACATGCATTCGGCTTGCAAAACTATGTTCTAAATTTGAATTTACAGATCGACGGTAACGCTAGTTTGAAAACTGGAACAACACCATAGATATTAAAAAACAAAACTTTAAAAACTAATTTGGAACAACTCAAGCATTACATGACGTTCTATTTATAAATAATTCAATTTCCGTTTGAAAATAATATATTTCTCGTGTCTATATCTCAGTGAGGTCTCGGGGTCACATTAGGATGAACCGATAGGAATGACGAAACTGAATTAATAAGGCTGCGCGATAAACAATTAGGTCAAGGCCATTTCTTTCACTGATTTATTAGTTGTGTAAGATAATAAATTCATTAGTCGTAATTATAGATCTACATAAGTCGTAAGATGGAATATCTGTACTGATTCAATAAAAAAATCAGGGAATGAGAAATTAGGAACAAATATTTAATTGACTACTATCGGACCTATTTTCAAAGTATAATTTTTTGCAGATGTTTGTGATTTTTGAGGATGCATTGTAGTTTTCGATATATGTATTTAAAATAAAAAAAAACTGAAGCACGGGAGCTATAGAACAACCAGTTAGTTAATTAATTAATAATTTGTCAATCGTTATTATGTTACACGACGTTATATTAATAGTTTTTTCAGAAGACATTAGGATGACTTAAAGGAAAATTACTTTTGATAGGTTTTTTTTTGTCTTCCACTTTAAAGCGGTGACTTCTAAGGCCGGCACGTCTTGTTCTGTAGAGGAAGGGAGAGGGGGGGCTCAATTGAAAGAGCTCTTCAGAACACTCACCATGGTAAAGGCGAAAAAAATGGTAAAGCTAGTTTCATTCTTATACTAACTTATATACAAAATAAAGTTACAAGTAAAATTATATAGAAACTTTGCGCAATTTATTCTCAAGTAAAACAATCGGAATAATACAATAAATATGCTAAATTGGATTGATATATCTCCAAATCCCACACACCAAAACATTTTGACGTCAATATTTTTAACTCCATTGTTTTAAAGTAGAACAATCGTGTTAAGCAAGTTGCAAAACTATATATTTCGCTGTAAAAACTTTCTACAAGGATAATAATTAATGAAAACTGCTATAAAATAACACAATTTTACCAGTCTAGACTACACAAAACTGGAGCTCTATTCATAACAACGTCAAAAGAAGGATTACCGTAACAAAAGTGGTTCACGCTCATAATCGCGTGTTAGTAAACTATATTGGTGACGGATTAAGTATACGGAGGTGGTTTCCATCACTGTTCGTCCAATGAGTGTCTTAAGAGCTGACTAAAGAAGCAATCTAAACTTAATATTTTATTAAAAAGCCATATAATATTTCCTCTAGCAACTGTAGCCTGCGTGGTTGACTGACTAAAACCTTTTCTAAGAAGATGTTCATATCCTGCAGTTGACTATTTCCATGATGATGATGAAGTTTTTTTTTAATGGAATAGGGGGCAAACGAGCAGACGTATCGCCTGATGATAAGCAATTACCGACGCATATGAACACCTGCAACGCCAGAGGTGTCACAAGCGTGTTGCCGGCCTTTAGTGGATGGGGAGGGGGATGGGGAGAGGGGTTGGGGTATCGGCCTCGAGTATCCTCACTCACTCGGTGAAACACAGCGGAAGTACTGTTTTATACCGGTTTTTCTGTGAGGCCCTACTATCATTCCAGTTGAGACGGCCCATTCATGCCAAAGCGTGGGTCCCACACGGTACCTGTACACGGATACTGAGCTTAGCTATGAACTATTATAGTAATTCAGATTTCTAAGACCACTCCAAAGAATAATTATTTTCACGGAAATTAACGCGACAACATATTTAACATATCTCTGATTTGCCTGACGATTTGACCACGTTGCACTGGCCGCGGTCACAGGCTGACTGGCTCAGCGGCGCATGTCCTCCGTCGTCGAATCCGTGAAGTAGAAGGTTCCTTCTACTTCTGACAGGTTGACTGTGACCACGGCTAGTGCAACATGATCGAAACGTCAGGCAAATCAGAAGTATGTAATACCTTTAAATAAGTGATCGCGCTAATTCCCGTAAAGATAGTTATTATGCCATGTAACGCGAAAGTTTAAAAGTCAGCACTCCGTAGAATTTAGCAAAGTGTTACAAAGTACCTGCAGGTTTTTGTAGACCTGTAGATAACGGCAATTGTGAAAACGTATATTCCACGCAATGGTTTTAATACTCTTTTTTACAAGGAAAAACAGTTAAAACCTTACGAACTTAACACATGTCTGACCTAATTTCCTAATGCTACAATCGCCACACTTAATATTGAGATTAGCAGAAATGAACAGCCCAGTAACATATTTTTAAAGCGTAAAATATTAAGTTCACTTGAGTGTATGGATTACTCTGTAGGGCTTCACCTAACGGCTCCAATATCGATTGTTTCAAAGCAAGCATCCCTTGTTGAGTTTACTGGTTTACCAAGATTAGGGATATCCTTCGCTGTATAAGGAATAACATGATTTTCATTTTATTTTTTAGTTGGTGACATCCTGACTGGCCAATAACTATTTGTCTAGTGGGGAATGATACTAAGTGAAGTTCTAAAGGTTGACCTCAGGCATAGCAGTCAGTATCACACACAGGGTTCAATTCCGTGCATAAATAATTATGTGAAAAGGTAAGTCATTTGTTGAATGGATGTATTATCCAAGTCCCAAAGATCTATTAACATATACCAACAGTCTTTTACAGTCTGCTTTACAGAGGTCTCTCCTTAAATAGGTTTTGTCCCTGTATACCTCGCTGGCTAGACGGATTGTTATGAAGTTTGTGTAAATATTTCCCTTAGTCGCCTCTTAAGCCGTCATCACAAAGAATCCCTAACATCCCACTTCTTTATTCTAGGCGGGGAAGGTTCAAAAGACGGTACCACACGTGTAACTTAGTATTCATTAATAGTCTGAACGTCACTTTTCGTTAAGTAATAAAAAGAACAAATAATGAAACGAAACAAAACTCTATTTGTGACTCATATCTTTATAAATATAAATTGTGTGTACGTGATTAAACTCCTTCTAAACGGCTAAACCGAATGTAATGAAATTTTTGGTGCTATTCCTGAGGATTTGAGAATGGTTTAGACTCAAAAAAAGAAATTGATTCGACCTGTGGCGTTACTTTCAGATGACGCTAAACGCGGGCAACACCTCGGTACTTATCTAGTCTCATATAAAGCAATGCCCTCCTTCCAGCATTGTTGATAGCAATATCCACGTACATATATATTTGAGCAAATCAGGCTACTTCAATAATAAGGAGAGCATTCATACGTCAACTAGGAAGCGATGCACCCGGTGTGTGTTACACGATCAAAGAGCCACTTAATCGAAGCACTTGCGAATAACCGATAGACTTCAGAGTGCACACACTTCGGGTGAAATGTGTCTACACTATAATATCATAACGTATGTGCGTGTTCACAGGATCGTGTTTGAATAGGAACGGTTCAACATTCCTGAATTATCAATCAAAAAGGTTTGTAACTAAATACTACTGTTATAACACAAAAATATGTGGAATTATCCTGTTGCTGATGCATCCTGGCGATATTTGGGGCAGAGATAAATTTTAGACATTATGAAAATACTGACCATCTAAAAAAATTAGTTATACCGCCACTAATGTATTGTAAAACGTAACGCAAATGCGTTACCGCCTTTTTATGTTTGTGTCCGAATCACAAAGCGAGTAAGAAATAAATAAAAATAAAAAACATAAATTAAAAAGATGGTTATCTGTTAAAAACACTTAATAGAAAAAACAAAAATCAGTATTTTCGATAAAAAATCAAATAATTTCTTTGTATGTTTATGTAAATAACCAGACGAAATACTTTTTCGTCCTTTTTTCTCCAAGAATTTTATATATATATTTTAAATCTTTACTTTTCTAAATCTTACACGAGTGTAATTAGAAAAACTGACAACTTCAAAATAAAGATAATTAAAAAAGTTTTTTTATTAATTGTTAATATATTAGTGTGGGTTTTTTCAGTCGTAAATTTAGGAAACAGGTCTGAATTCTTCTCATGGAATATAGCAAAATATGGAATAAAGGGTTAGTTTAATAATTTTCGACTAGTAATACATAGCTTTTGTTGCCAAGCAATACCTTCTACCATAACGTGGAAAAGTCATTTTATTTTATGTATGTATTTACAGGTATACAACCTACATTTTGTAAAATATACAACCATATTAAAACCTATGAAACACACTTTGCTCAATTACAATATTATTTTAATATATATCTCTCGGTAGTAATTACATTCAGGTCCCTGAAGTACAATTTACACATTTAATATATCTTAATTTGTGTATAAAAATAAATAAATAAAAAGAAATCGTTCATTTCTTAAAGTATCCTTACATCTCCTTCGACGCAATGGAAACGAAAGAAAATTTTATGAGACATATGTTTACTGTACTTCCATTAAAGTTGTAAAAATGAGTCACCATATAAATATAACAACGATATTGTAATACAGCCTTTATATTATGTCGAGAACGGAATGCGCTGTGCAAACGGGCTGTAATGAATGCTGATGCTGCTGATACGAATTATCTACGTTTACATTACACTATTTTCTTTCCTTTTTTAAATTCACAATTTTTTTTTAATTTACAAAGCTTTTTTACCACCTCGCTTCGGCATGAATGGGCCGGCTCGGTCGGGGTGATACCACGGCCTCACAGAACACCGGTGTGAAACAGCGCCTGCGCTGTGTTTCACCGAGTGAGTGAGGATACCGGAGGCCCATAATCCAATCCTTTCCCTCATCCCCCTCCCTATCCCCCAAGGCCGGCAACGCACTTGTGACGCCTCTGGTATTACGGGTGTCCATGGACGGCGGTAATCGCTTACCATCAGGCGATACGTCTGCTCTTTTACCCTCTCTTCCATAAAAAAAAAACATTAGCTACTATTCAACACAATAACCGACATCCATGTGGGTGGAGCTGCGGACAAATGCCAGTTATGTTCTTGACTGCACGGATGGCGTAGTAGTTTAAGCAGTCGCCACGCCGCTTCCTATAGCGCTAAATGTTGTTAATTTGATTCCCAAATGGGACAACACTTTGTGTGATCCACAAATTGTTTTTTTCGGGTAATTAGTAGTAGTCTGGGTGTTATTTGTGTTCGTTTCATGTGTGATTGTAAAGTCCCCCGCGACCCAGGATTTATGTGAGTATTTTCATACCAATTAACGTGACAAACGTTCCCGTATTTATAAGTAATTGTTGAAGTTATTAAGTTAAACTTAAATAATGTAAATAATAATGTTCTCCTAGCCGATTACGGTCAGGGCGGCCAGTCTCACCAGAAATCAACTAACTACGCTGGAGATATTATAGTGCACAAGTGTATGTCAAACACAGGTGCACTTTCTGTTCCCTCTCTCTCATAATGTGATGGAACGGTTAACTGACACAATCGGGGAGAGATCAGGCGCAGGACTGGCAGCTTTACGTGCTCTCGGAGGTACGGGGGTTCAACACCCTTCTAGACTATGAGCTGTTATTATCACAAAAACTCAATAACACTTTTTGGCCCGACCCGGGATTCGAACCTGAGACCTATTGATCGGCAGTTGCATGCGTCAACAGCTAGATCAACGACCCAGTATACCTAAATATGTACTTATTTAGACATATACATATATGCACCAGATGACGGCCATGGGTTTTCTTCTATAACCTAAGTCGGACTCAAATTAAAGTTGATAAATGTTAACCGCTTCGGCCCTTTACTTGGAAGAAAGGCGTTCATATGTAATGTATGTTAGTATTTAAATCTGACCACCGATATAACATCTTGAAAAATATACAAAACAAACATAAACATATGTTTAATCGGTGTCAAAGGAACTTGCAGCCAGCTGCGTAGACAATGTTCACCAAGCTTCTCTTTGTGCAAATGTAGGTTACACTCAATGTGACTGTCATCAGAAGTTTTGACCTTAAAGACATTTGTAGTTCAAGAAATGTCTACCTAGAATAAGGTAATATATTCTAATATTGTAAAGCTAAAGAGTTTGTTTGGTTGAACGCGCTATTGGAGCTACTTTTTCGATTCTAAAAAGTCTATGTAGCAATACGCTGTTGCAAATGTGCAAAAGTTGCAGAGACCGTGTGTATGTGTGTGTTCACGCTGTATAACATCACGCTTGCTGTAACCAATAGAAGCCCAGTCAGCTAGTAATGTTATATAAGCAAGTTTATCAGCGCTCAGCGCAAGGGCGCTCATAGCCCAGTTGCACTCGGTGATTAGAAACAATCACCAAGGGCAAGCAACGACGGCGCGGTCAGTACCTGGATGGGTGACCGCTGGTGGCATGTTACCATGAGCGTCTTCGTGATTCGGAGGTCACGTTAAGCAGTCGGTCCCGGTTGTTATCATACGATAACAGTCGTGAAGTTTAGTTGGAGGCCTTCGGACGGCTTAAAAACATCCAACGGCAAGATTTACGTAGCCACAACGTATTCTTGTCAGTCCCCAACCCGCACTTGGCCAGCGTGGAGACGTATGGCTTTAAGCCTCTCCTAAGAGGAGACCCGAGCCCAGCAGTGCGACATTATGGGTTGCTGATTGAAATTTATCAGCATCATAATTTCTGTCATGAGCGGTCTCTCTATTAAAAAGACGAAGACATCAATACGGGTACACTAACAGAACACTGTCCCTTCTAAGTACTGCAGTCGCTCATAAGTGCTACAGTGCTCGTAATTCTATTTCCCCATAAATATTGAATATAACAATAAATATCTCGGACATCTAACACACAACGCCATCTACTCCCAAACTAAGCGGTGCTTGTGTTATGGGTTACTAGACAAACTGATGTAAACACATGTATATCTTCTTTTTGTAAATATGTACATATAATACATACAAAACACCCAATCTACGAAACAAATATTTGCAGATCATACAGCAAACATTTGGTCCGACCCGGAAATTGAACCCAAGACCTCAAGCACAGCTGTCGTATACGCTACCACTATACCTCCGGGGCACCACCCATGCGAGATTTATACTTGTTTCTCCTGTACCTCCCTCGCCGTATCTGTTTTTCATCACATTTCCAAAGAGGATTATCGTCATTTGGTCGGTATGTCATAAGAAAAATTAAGTAAAACCAATTTACAGAAGCTACGTGTGTTGAAGGTGAGGGACTATTTGTACTATACTAAAGAAATCATTACTCAGGTGGGTAATACCATAACACTGGGATAAACGTCACTCCAATCAAATCGTTGTATTTCTATTGGAGAAAAGAGTCAGGAAATCTCCATAGGATAAAAGAAGCTACAGCAAAACTTTTTTCAATAACAGCGGAGTGTTTACAAAATGTTTAAATCGACAGACTGTCTGCTTCTCTAAAATATCTAACGTATCCCAAAAATAACTAGGTTAATTGTCAACAGTATAAAAACCAGGTTTATAGTGACGTGAGACTAAAGTTACAAACAAAATATATCATAAATATTTATTGCATTTAAGTGGTATTTATTGAAGCCGTAGCCGTAGAACTGAACAGCAATTAGCCATAAATCTAGCTCTTGTAACATTTATCGCTGGCGACATCGTCGTTCACGGTGATAGATAAGTACTAGTTATAATTCATAACGACGAGCTCTAAAAGCACCAACACAATAGGGAATTCGCCGCTAAATGTAGGGCCAATGCCGACCGGTCCCGAGAGCCTACACACACGCTATGCAAATTATTACAGTTGAAACACCTCCGAGCTAAAGGATTAGAATTCAGATGTAAATGAATAGTTAGGAGCACCTGAGCTTAGGAATCTGACATCATATTACAGCCGATTAACACGATCACCGCGTAGTGTTTAAGTCAGTATGTTGCATATATTACTAATTACTCTTTTGCTAAGCATCTGAAAGTATCAAAGCTGATTCCTTGGATTATAATGTTATATAGATACTTAAAATCGATAAGTTTAATTGTTCTTTTACAACTAATACACATAAAGCGATAAATATCAACTTTTATATATTGCTGCAACACACTTTTATTGATGCAAGTATAATCCTACGTAATGCCTTCAGTACGTGCATTATAAGTTGATGTTGGAAAGCAGCACTGACTAAGGCTGTTTTAACTTTTGATTTTGATATCTCCCTCGCAACAAGTTACTATTGGTATGAAAAACGTAACATGTATTTTATTTTCAGAGTTCTTAGAAAAAAGACTTGAGCTTTTATGCAGCGTGACTTGAAATCGCTTTGAAACGAAATCATAGATGAATATAACAACACCGTGTTTTACTCAATATAAATCAGGAGTGGGATGCAAATACATATAATAATATTAAATGAAGAGCAATATTTCCACACAAGTGAATTTAGCGACGGACGTGATACGGTTCGACACGATTGCGCAAATCAGCTAGCCTTCGTGCGGTTCCTACTCTGATAAGGGACTCATCGCTGACCAACGTTTAACCCTGGCCCTATTTACTGAGGAAGTAGGCATAATGCCGTTCGTCCTTTCAAAATTATGCTCTAGATATCTAAGCAATTCGGAAAAGTCTTAAGTCTACGAAAATAAAACTTAAGTCTACGCAAAATCCGAAGTATGAATATTTTTAAAACAGTTTTTTTTTAAATATACATATCTGAAGCAGTTATTTATTTATCGAAAAATAAATTTGATAAATTAACCAGCTTTACGCTACCAAAACAAGGAGTGAATATTAAAAACTGTAACTGAAATTAACAAATGTGAAATAAAGTATATATTGTAAGTATATAAACTAATCTTAAAGTAGAATATTTTTAATACACATTACGTAATACAATACCAATGTCTATTCAAGAGACAATAGGCGGCAAACACCCAGGATCCGACGGTAACAAAATTAAATCAACATTATCCTGATGGAATTATTATCACAAATTACCATGCCACTGGATTCCTCGACGGAGGGACACCAGAATACAATTGGTGATGAGCAAGAGCAGTGTTCGTTTGTAGATGATGATACGACCGGATGGATGATAAACGCGCATGGACCCCTGCGCCGACCGAAAGGGAGAACCGTCTCGCTTCGCGGCGCGCTCCAAACTGACAACTAAAATTGCGAGCTTTATCATCGGCCCCTACAGGCGCACGCGCACGTTTACCGAACCACTTAGATCTATGGTGCTTCCGTTACGCTGTTAGTGTTGTCTTTACCAATGTGTGTTGCTTTACTTATAACTATTATCATTTCTACACTTTATTGTTTCATAATCGATAAATAACTTGAAATGTATTACGATTTAGTTTCAAAGTACACATATTTTCACGACGCTTTTATGGCATGTGACTCACTTAAAGTGGCGATAAAGCTGTCAATCGCTGCTACTATTTTGAACTACACATGATTGATAACGCGAGAAATTAACATATATAATTGTATATTTGTTTAATAATAATTCAACAAGTTGCCATATTGCTGTGTGACGTGGTATGTTAAAATTCTTCATAGATTTAGAATATAGTAACCTACACTAGTTTTTCACTGCGAAGTTATTCGTGGTTTGTCAGTTATTTACTTCTTGCACGGATTTTTTTCAGTATTGAAGCCTATATGTTTTATCTAAATTGGTCAAACCGTTTGAGCGTGAACAAGTTACATACTCGTACACACATACATAATATTATAGAGATATAAATAGATTTATTGAAGCATGTTCTCTCGGCGCCAGTTCTCTTTGATGCTCTGATATCCCACTGGTAATTGAATGGCTCTCATTATCATCCACCAATAAATTCATTTGGCCACCTCCTTAATGAACGAAGCATCCTTCATTAGTTTAATTGTGTTTACGAGGACACGTTTTATTAATTATTTGTTTAGTAGTTCCATCTTGGTACTACTTGATATTTATTCAAAGGTAATCTAGTATAGTAAAGTGTGTTTGGTTACAGATATAATTAATATGATGTTTTTCATCATCATTAACATCTTGTAATGTCCACTGCTGGGCGTAGGCCTCTCGTTAAAATGGAGGTTTTAGTCAGTTTTGGCATACTATCCTATACTGGCCAGATGGATTGATAGAAGGTCAGTTTCAAGATTTTCTTCCTTGCAGTGATGTTAACTTACAGTATTAACTTTATTAAAACTAGCCTGCTAACTAGGTACTGCCATATTTACTTACTGTCTCAGCTGACTTTTCCTGGTATCTTTGAATTTTTCTTATATACAAACCTTGTCTTATAAGTAGTGAACATGTGAAAAATAAGAATTATTTAATTAGGTGCAGCGGATTGGGAGTTACGCGCGTACATACATTTCATTTTTATTGATATTATAGTGTATCAATTATGTTTCTTTATAAAAAAAATATTACTGCATCGTATTTTTCCATAACATGAGTTCCGTTACAAATACCAGCCGGAAACTTTTCAGAAATGTTCAGAAAAGATAAACGCATAAAAGTCTATTTAAAGTTTAACTTTTGAATGCGAAAAATAATCGGTTTTATTAATAATTTTAAATTTACTTACTAAAAAGTTAAATAAGTCAATAACTTTATACATGACTATAAAAATATGCCTTTACACTTATAAGGGTAAAGGCACACTACTATATAATATAATTTATTTACCGCCGAGTCAGTAATTTTGACACATTCATAACCGTTACACAAATGTTCCTGAAAATAGGTATTCAATCTTCAATATTTAGATAAGAATTCTCCTTTTATGAAACTATTTGTAATAGCCAAACTGTGGTGATGAGTTCAAATTCAAATTCAAATTCAAAATCATTTATTGAACTACGACACCAAGTGACATTTATGACAGGTAAATTGAAGCTACAGATAAAAATCCTAGATCGACACAAACAGACGCCAGATGTACTCTATTGTAAAGTTGAATTAGGTTGGCGAGTCAGGTGAGAGACTAAAATTCACACAAATCCTATCTGATTATGTTTGGTATTTGTGTTCTTCTCTGTTTTAACTTGCGCTAACTTAACAATAACCAAAAGTTGATAAACGATACTTATATAGTTTTTTTTTTACAATTCTTCCGCAAATCGAAGCTACTGTATCTGTATGCTTACTTCAATGAACTGCCTCATTGGTCTTGCGGTTAACGTGTGCGACTGCCGGTCAAGAGGTCTCGTGTTCGAATACCGGGTCGGGCCAAAAGTATTAAAGAATTCTTCGGATTATAGAAATACTTAATAACCGCTCGGAGTTTGAAAGTTGGGGTCTGAACCCTCGGAGAGAACGTATCGCTGTCGATCCTGCGCCTGATCTCTCACAAGTCTTGTCGGGTAATCGTTCCATCGGATTATGAGAGAGAGTAAACAGAAATTGTACCTGTGTTTGCGCACACACTTGTGAACTATAATATCTCCTGCGTAGTCGGCTGGTCTCCGTTGAGATTGGCCGCCGCGGCCGTTATCGGCTTGGAGAACATTATTATTACTTACTACAATGTACTTACTACCACCTATTTTCATGCCGATGCATATCTGAATTTATATTAAAAACTTGTAATATTTCGTCCTTTTTAGACCCCTATTGTGTGTGTAATTTAAATATAGTTTTTTTTAAACTTATTTTAAAAAAATATAATTCGTGTTTCTTTACAGAATTTAGGTTGCATTATAGAAATATACATTTTTTAAATGTTTTTCCGATTCATGACGAAATCACATGCAATTTTCTTTCGCACTTTTGTAGTAAATGGATAAACTTGGATAATATAACTCTAGGACTCTTCTCATGCATTCCACCATGTAGAGTAGAGTCATTTGGACGCTTAAACAAATTAAAAAGAAATAAACAAAAAAACAGAAAGGCATAAAAAATTCCGGAAAAAAGGCATTCAAGAGAGTTAAAAGTAACCATACAAAAAACTGTCGTCTAAACAAAGCATGAGTTACACTGCATAGAGTTTTAACACCATTGTGTTGAGTTACGTCATAGTTGATAGCCAACAATTACTGGTACACAACATCCCTATTATACCCATTATTAGTTTGACAAGAGATTGATTGCTCGCCTTTGATTTTCTTGCCGATACACGACTACCATTTTAGTGGGCAGCTCTGACCAGTACCAATTCGGAACGCGTAGGCGTCACTGTGTTCTGTATCCGAATTGGTAAATAGACAACTCATTTAGATGGTTTATCTGCTGGTGATAGAATCCAAATTCTAATTTCCCTGTAGTGAAAATAAATATACATCGAGAAGTAAAAACTAGAACCAGAACTTACAGCTTAACTATTCGAATACTTGATTGCCACAAGTTACACCTTCCAGGAGAGAAATGGCTCAGCCGGCATAAAGATTTGTGGCTAAGTATTCTTTCGTTACTTCCCATTGAATAAGTGAGTGTGGTTGGAGCATAAAACTACCCTCCCCGTTTTTCAATAAATGGAAGTATGCGTACATCATTCTTTGTTAAAGAAAATACTACAAAACCAATTATTTGCCCACGTAAGAAACTGCAACTGAAAACCACTAAATAACCTAAGTGTTTTACAAGGAACGTTCTAAATGTGCGTTGTTCACATAAGTGCATGTAAACAATTTTAATATATTTGGCTCCAAACTCATTACCCTTTAAGACACAGGTAATAAATTTAATCAGATTCAGTATTCCTCCAGACTCTCTCGTTCAACGGTTAGCGTAAGCGACTGCCAATGAAAAGGTCTCGGGTTCGATTCCCAGATCGATCTGCTGTTGAGCTTTGTGGAGGTGTTGCCCGCCTGTACCTCGAACACCTGACAATCGTTATTGGGAATTTTTTTTTTTTTTACCTGGTGGAATGCCTTTACGCACTTCACTCACCCCCCGCGGGGACGGGGGGTTCACTTTGTGTGGGACTCCTGACTGACTCCAGCCAGACTACCCACTAAACCACCACGGTGTGCCACTCTGCGCCTGACACGGGAGAGATCCGGGAACCGCTTTCTTACGCCATCCGGACCCCTCCCAGCGCCTGCCCGCACTGAAGCGGGCTCCGTCGTCTGATGGTAACTCTCAATTAAGGCGACGTACGGCACACGCGTAACGCCACCNGGTAGGCGCGCCTCCGCCGCTTGGTTCGCCGGCGGCGCATAGGGTCCGAGTGGAGGTCGTCCTCCCGGGCCTTCTCCGCCGCCTCCGTCTGCGAGATGACTTCCTCGCAGAAGGTCGCGGCCGCGGTAAAACTGCTCTCGCCGCCGGCCGTGGAGCCTACGACGGCCGGCAGCGAGAGATCTCCTCCGATGACTGCAGTGAGGGCCCGACGCTGCGGCGCCCAAGCGGGGCACACCGCCAGCGTGTGCTGGGCCGAGTCCTCACTGCAGTCGCAGTGGTGGCAGGCGCGACTCAATTCCCTCCGCGCGACCGAGTGCAGGTACTTCCCGAAGCAACCGTGTCCGGAGAGCACCTGCGTCAGTCGGAAGGAAAGGGTCCCGTGCTGCCGCCCTGCCCACTCGAGGATGACTGGCTGGAGCGCCTCCAAGGTGGCGAAGCCAGCACGTGGAGCCTCCAGCCGCGAAGACCAGCGAGCCATCGTGGCTCGATGGGCGGCTTCACGTCACTCGCGTACCTCTTCGGGCGGAGGGCGCAGGCCACTCTCCGCCTGGAATTCAGCCAGCCGTCGATAAACTAAGTCAGTGATAACTAGTTCAACTTTCGAATTCAGTTTCACCCCCAGGGTTGCAGAGGTCTGATGTTAGTTGCTCCGTGTTTATAATATATCATAATATTTCGAAAGTTAAAATTGAGCTGTTGAAGGCTTTTATACATTTTGTTATTTGATTAAAAACAAATGTTATGTAAAGTTTTGTATTTGAGTTGAGTCAACTTTTGTAATGAAACAACAAAATACATAACAGCCTTCTACATCTTTATTTCAACTTTTTAATTTTTTTTTAAGTAGCATCACTTTTATGAAACATGCTTATAACAGTTTTTCGTTAGAAACATGTTGTTTTCACCAGTTTGAGAGAAATTATATTTCTAGAAGCCGTTACCATTTAATTTCTACATTTTATTCTGCTACAACTATAACATTATGTACTCATACTGTGACCACGTTGAAGATTCAAGTAATTTAAATATATATTACCAGCAACACGATTTAGAGATCAGCTTATAAAGACTTCAAGTCGATGTTGGATAAAAGTCGGTTCAATCCCATGTTACGCAGCGGCCATCTTATAACTTTTCAGCCTCTAATAATATATTTTCTTTAAATTTTTCATGCGATCGATATCGACACGTAGTCTTTTCACATGAGATAGAAACGTAATTGACGTAACACAGTCGTATGGTACAATCTTCAAAATACTTTTATGTCCTTACCAAAAAACCTTTTATACAGGTTTTGACCTTCAAAGATGACTAATGACCACATGCTACGAACACTTACGTCACTATTATCTTTGTTTTACTTAGTAACCTAACTGTATGTTCTGGGATTAGCAGATGCGCGGTTGCAAACACTTGACCATGCTGAACCTATAAATAATATTTTAAATTGTGGTCTGGGAACAAAATAAACAGGCAATATTCGAAAACGTGTCTGTACTAAGCAGTGTTTACAATTTTGCTACGGGAGTCCCAAGATGGTTGACTGATGATAAATATAAGCACATTGCATGTTTCTTTACATTGCTGGTTGTTGCTACAGCTATATGAGGACTCTGTGGTATAAATGCAATTGGTTCGGGTCATGCAATGTGGAAATTTAGGGAAAATTGGTATTTACAATGTTTACACTAAAAAAAACTGAAAAATTGCAAAAACTTGCTACTAGACTAGCAAAGCAAGCGACTCCAAAGACTGGAAATAAGAAAGTTATGAAGATGAGCTACTTGGACAAAAACGTTTCATGTCACAAAACGTTTTAGGTTTAAATTTTACGACTAATATTTTAAGATTCCTAACAACCAAAGATTTTCAACTTTCAAAGTCAATTAATTCAATGCTATATTACACGCAATAAAAGTTCTTTAAAGATCTGTTTAAAAATCAATTTCTGTTCTTTTCTGTTTTGTACTAGGTATTCTTGTATTTCGAAATAAGAAGGAAGTAAAGAACACGATATCTTTTTTCTATACCTTTGCCAAAGTGTCTATGAAACTTCATAACAATCAGTTGAAACAAACTGAAACTTAATCAATCGCTTTGAAC
This sequence comes from Hyphantria cunea, assembly GCA_003709505.1. Classification (NCBI taxonomy): domain Eukaryota; kingdom Metazoa; phylum Arthropoda; class Insecta; order Lepidoptera; family Erebidae; genus Hyphantria; species Hyphantria cunea. Next base: position 639,627 of record PKRV01000301.1, on the reverse strand, counting down.
CGTATGTCTAAAGTTCTAGTACAGTACGGAGTGCCTCAGGCCAACATTATTGGACCCGACCTTGCCTTAACTGAATCGATGAATATTGTGAAACCACAAGGTTTCTAATACAAACATGGTTTCAACCAATTTGCTCTAAAGGTAACATAATTATAGTGGAACACACATTTGTGTACATATGTGTCGGTACATTCGCATGGAGGCGTGAAGTTCAACAATACAAAGTAGGCTCTAAGTTTGTTACTTGGCAATTTATTTGTGTTTACGGGCTTTAGAAGGCTATCTGCAGACATTTATATTGCTTGGATTATTGATGACTGTCTATACCATGTTTTACGGTAATGCAACGTGTCAAAAACAGCCATTAAATCCAGAGGTCTATGCCAAAAGTTAATATAAACAGCCTGCAAAAGATTTGATTTCAGGCAAATAAAACAAATAAATAAAATAAATAAATATGTTCAGACATTTTAACTCACAACGCCATCTAGCCCCAAACTCAGCAGAGCTTGTATTATGGGTACTAGACAACTGATATGAATACATAAATACTTTTTTTTGTAAATACATACATACTATACATAGAAAACACCCAAACGCCGAAACGAATATTTTTTAGGATCATACAAACATTTGTTCCCACCCAGGATCCGAACCCGAGACCTCATGGACAGCAGTCGCGTACGCTACCACTGCGCCACCGAGGCAAATTAAATTGATTTATAGATATCCTATTATATGTTGTTTTCCACTAAGTTTTATTTGCTTTCTACTTTATCATTTTTTCGAGCAAAATCTACAAGACCGTTATTAAAAGTACAAAACATGACAAACGGTATCTGAAATTCAGACAGATGAAGACGTTCTTCCAGCCGATTACGGCGGTCAGTCTCAACGGAAACCAGCCAACTACGCAGGAGATACTATAGTGCTCTGTTCCCTCTCTCACATAATGCGATGGGACAGTCAACCGATACGATCGGGGAGAGATCAGGCGCAGGACCCGCAGCTTTAATTGCTCTCCAAGGCACGGGGGTTCAGACGCCAACTTCCAAACTAAGTATTTATATACTTAGAAAAAACTCATTAACACTTTTTTGGCCCGACCTGGGATTTAAACTTAAGTACTGTTCCGAAGGGATAAAGAATTACCTAATTTTGACACAGTTATAGAAGGACTACTAAAGCAACTTTTGTCTTTAAAGTAGTTAACTATTTCCTCTATATGACGGCTGAATTTTGGCTTCTTTTATAGTTATTTGAATCAGTTTTTCCTTTTAATGGACCAATAGTAATCCCCTAACATGTTTTTATCCAAAAAAAACTTTGAAATCGTTCTTTAACAACCTTTTAATATTAGTGGAAACGTTTTCGTTCTGTCATACTTCTTAAGTTATGAGGAAAAACTCAAAATCCATTGCAGATAATTAATCTTCAATAACATATTTACTCCTATCTGTTGAAAATTGTAGCAATATGTTCCTAACTGTCACATTTTTTAGGTCTAAAAAATTCTTCAGCAACCATTTCGAACGATTCCCAGCAAATATTTCATTGACAGATGAAAGACCTTAAAACTGAGATTCTTTCATAATTTTAGGGATTTGTGGACTAACAAATATACTCTCTTGCAGTTTTCCCTAAGTTTGAAAAGATTTTGTGAATACCGGAAAGCATCACTGTTTTTGTCAAGCGCCCTTACAAAGTCCATAAATTTGTTGTGTAAAAAGGGGGAAGAGTACTAATAACTTTTGTAAAAATTTCATTAAAATAGTCTTTAAATATTGATAATAGAACTCAGAGTGATGGCTATATTTCTGCAAACACATTTATTTATTGAAAGCAAATATTTTACATTACAACTAATACATTAATTTTGAATGATTTTACTAAATTATAACACCAGGAGATAATAATTTAAAAAAACAATAGCTATATTTACATACAAGCGTCAAAAAATCCTCCGTATCATCTCGCCTACTGGCAGCGTTCCCAAAAGAATGGCAGTATCGCCACGTTGAATGGCAACGCCAATTCTTTGTGCCTACTCAAAAGTATGTTTTGAAAATCTGTAATGACAGTGATCATCACTCGCCTACGTAGCATATGCCAAAAGACGACTCCGGTCAAAATTGAAGTGAATTGAAATAGTGGAATGCGTACATACATACATATATTATCAACCTGTCACCGTCCAATGCTGGACATAGGCCTCTCCAATTTCACGCCACTTGGTTCGATTTTGTTTTTTTTTATTGAATATGGGGCAAACGCCCGCCCGTATACCGCTGCCCATGGACACCCGCAACACCAGAGGCGTCACAAGTGCGTTGCCGGCCCTGGTGTATGGGGAAGGTGATGAGGAGAAGGGTTGGATTATGGGGCTCCGGTATCTTCACTCACTCGGAAAAACACAGCGCAGGCGCTGTTTCACACCGGTTTTCTGGGAGGCCGTGGTGGAGCCGGTCCATACATGCCGAAGCGTGGCTCTCCCACGGTAATTGCGTACATGTGACTTGTTCCATCAAGTGCCGAAAGTCGAGAGTATAAATTTCACGTCTATATTGCTACAAATAAATATGGCAAGCGCATTCACCTCCTGATCAAATATAATTATGCCAGCAGAAACATGACAATTCAAAATCTTGTAAAACTTATCAAATAAAATAAAAGTAATCCAAGAACCTTTTCTTCTTGCCGCTCGTACTTAACATTTATTTGCATATTTAAAGATCGTCGAGATAACACAGTTCACATTCTCGCTGTGTCTAAACATGATAACAGCCTAGCTCATGATCATCGTCATCATCATCAATACTGCACAATGCCAGGTATTGTTGTCACATTAGTAGTATTATTCATGACTCTTCTCCCCCTCTTCAATTTGTTTACTAGCAGTGAATTAAGAGAGGCAGAAATGTCTGATATAAGTGGATACATAGGCATACTTAGTTACAATAAAATATTTTAGTTGACAAATACCACTAAAAAATGGCTAAAAATATTTTTACAGTTCACTAAAGAATCACTAATAGTTAAGAAAATAATAATAATCTTTATTTATACAAAGGTTTGTTCACAAAATAATCTACATAATTCATCAGTAAATAAATAAATTAATAAATACATAGATAAATAAGTAAATAAATAAATAAATATGTTCAGACATTTTAACTCACAACGCTATCTCGCCCCAAACTAAGCAGAGCTTGTACTATGGGTACTAGACAACTCATATTAATACTTAAATACTTTTTTTTGTAAATACATACATATTATATATAGAAAACACTCAAACTCCGAAACAAATATTTACAGATCATACAAACATTTGGTCCGACTCAGGAATCGAACCCGAGACCTCTTGCGCAGCAGTCGCATTCGCTACACTGCGCCACTGAGGCAGTCAAATATTACTATTGAATTAAAAATATCTCTGGTCCGCACACTAAAATTCCCTATGTCGTGGAGTAGCAGTCACAATGAAGTATAGAAAAGAAATGAGGTTATCTTTTATATAGAAAAAAGGACCATTCTCAAGGATATTTTATTTAGTGACGTACTTTATATAACCATAAATAAAGTGGGAAAATCAAGTATTGAAAGATCTTAATAATACACCACAAGAACACAAACAGAGCCCAAAAAATAGTTGGTGATTATATAAATGATATAGATAAATACCAAAAGATATTTTATATTTAAAAGGTTCGACGATATTAAGTACGTAATAATCTAAATAGTTCTTTGCAAACTCAAACATATATTTTAGTAACTTTTTACCGTGAAAAGGCCACGCTTCATGCATGAATGGGCCGGTTTGACCGAAGTGATACCACGGCCTCACAGAAAACCGGTGTGAAACAGCGCCTGCGCTATGTTTCACCGTGAGGATATCAGAGGCCCAAAATCCAACCGTTCCTCTCATCCCCCTCACCATCCCCCAAAGGCCGACAACGCACTTGTGGCGCCACTGGTGTTGCGGGTGTCCATGGGCGGCGCTAATCGCTTTCCATCGGGCGATTGGTCTGCTCGTTTGCTTCTGAAACTCTATAAAAAATCATAGCATAAGACCGCCCAAGTTAAACTGACCGACATTATAGGAGAGTGAAATAGCTGCCCCTCAATTTATGTTTTTTTTTTAATATTTTTTTATGGAATAGGGGGCAAACGAGCAGACGTACACAGTAATTTAATTTACACATGTCCTATTTCCAATATTCAATCTTTGACTTTCAGTAATAACTCATGTGAAAAAAACGCATGTGGTAAATAAAATCTGCGTTTGTAAAAGGATGAAACTTTAAGCTTGCGATACGTACACTGGGGCGGTGATTTATTTCTAACAAATTCATGAAGCTTAGCTTTAGCATGACTGCCTCGGTGGCGCAACGGTAGCATATGCGACTGCTGTTCTTGAGGTCTCGGGTTCGATCCGGGTTCGGATAAAATGTTTCTATGATCTGCAAATATTTGCTTCGGATTTTGGGTATTTTCTTTGTATAATATGTATGTATGTACAATAAAAGTATATATGTATTTGTATTAGTTGTCTAGTACCCATAAAACTAGCTATGTTTAGTTTGGGAATAGATGGCGTTGACTGTTAGATGTCCGGAATATATATTTATTATTTTATATATTGTAGATCTTTGTACAAAACCGCCTCAGTGTGATCAACTGTACCTACCAAACGGATGTAATAATTTCTTTTTAACTTGTATTTGATTACGTATGAAGAGAAGAATTCGTGAACTCGGGGATTAACGCGGGAATGTGAGATAAGATTGCGAAATGTTTCGTTGCTAGGTAAAGATGGATCTCAATTGTAAGGCGATGCGATGGTTCCAAAGTACTTGTGAGTGCTCTTTCGTTTTTTCATGGATTATTATATTATACTGCCATCATTAGTTAGATTAATTAACTGACGGCTGGTACTTATTATCGGTAATGACTACGAAACAGAACCAATTCAATTTCTTAGAAATGGAAAAAATATATGAGCTGAGCTTTAAAAGTTATTTTATTATAAAATTAAAGTTTGGTATATACAATTCAATTCGTAGTTTCGTTAAGATGTTTAGAAATAATTGGCCGCAATAAAATTCTTCTTCTTCTTCGGGTGCTCTTCAATCCTGAAGTTTGGCCGTCAGCTTCCTGTACTCCTCCTTGTCATTGGCCAGGCGGAACAGTTTTTCAAAAATATGTAAAAAAATAAATAATATATTTATAATAAAATACTTACCTTAAATAATTTAATACGGCGAATTAATTAGGCTATGAATCAATCCATTAAACCCGTAAAATTAAAAAATACATAAGTACTTACTTAATTCAAACATATAGATATTTCTTGTCATATATGCATGTTATGCAGTCATACGGCATTGCTGGTCAGAGAAATATATTATATAAGGAAGAAAAATTTGTAAAATTTACGCCCTAAGTTTGCTTGACTTTTTAAAATAATATTTTGTTGTGTCGATCTAATATCACATCAATAGCTTTTTTTATTCCCGTAGTGCTCACAGACCTTCTTTAAAAAAAAAAAAAAAAGTAATAAAGTAAGTTTTGTCACCACGCTGACCAGCATCAAGTCGATATAGGTTTTGTGTTAAGTTTTCCTTTACAGTTGTACCGTGGGAGAGCCACGCTTCGGCATGAATGGGTCGGCTCGACCGGAGTGATACCACGACCTCACAGAAAACCGGTGTGAAACAGCGCTTGCGCTGTGCTTCACCGTGTGAGTGAGGATACCGAAGGCCCATACGCTCAACCCAACCTCCCCCATTTTCCTCTCCATCCTCTAAAGGCCAGCAACGCTCTTGTGACGCCTCTGGTGTCCATGGGCGGCGGTAATCGCTTACCAGCAGGTGATACGTCTACTCGTTTGCCCCGTGTGCTATTAAAAAAAAGTTCTGTTGTCCTACGTAGTGCGCTCTTTGATTCAGCTCTTACTACATCCTTAAGATGAATAGGGGCTGTTCCGTCTTCTTAATTCGCTAGCACCCGGACAACTCAATACTGTAATGAATGTTATCCGCTAACACACTTATTACAGAAACTGAAATGTGCTTGACTTTATTGTAGACAATTGACAGCACATGATACTAGTTATTGTAGTAGTCTACATTTTCAAATACAAATTTAAATAATCTAGAATGTCCTTAATCAATGCGGATGAGTCAGGTGTAAAATTGTGACCTGGAATTCAATCCGCAAACTGTCCAAGTTAGTACAAAAGAATTCAGATCTTACGTCATAAGCGAGCAGCTGAACGTTTTTATTGTTATTATGAGCCTAGGAATTTCATACTTAGTTATAATTTAAATTGTACAAATAATAATAACTGAAGTTTATCAGCTTTACGAATGCTCTGTAAGTTTGTTTTAGCGGCTATCGAAACTTTTCAATTTAATCTTTCCATGTTCGTAGGCATGGAAATAATTGCCGACCTCTATCAATATGATCATGAAATCTCAAAGAGTTTGAGATTTCTTTATCGATTGTTAATAATAGATTCTGTTCAGTTCTATCTAATAAATATCTCTTCAAAGAACATGAAAACGAACTTCGAAAGATTCCTGTCTCTAAGGTTATAACAACTTCGGATATTTTATTTTTTAAACTTAGGCCAATATCAGTATTAAATTGTAATGACAGTATACCTAAAGGAGTATAGTTAATATTCAAATAATAAAATTATCCGCTTCAACGAGCTGCGCAAGCGCAGGTAGATGTTCGGCTATCAGGCAGTGTTTGTGTTCGGTATCTAATCTTGTTTGCCGCAGCCTCTTTGCAACGCTGAATCTGACCTAATTACCAGCCTTAAGAGAATTTCACAAAATAATATATTCAAAAATATTTACAGGCATTACCAAAAAATTTAGTATTTTATTACAGTAAGTACGTTGTCATGTTTACGTATGTTATGACAATGTTTTATTATCATTTCAAAAATAATTCAAACTGTAAGTGTCCAGTCCATTTCCAATTTAACTGCTTGTTTACATCGGATTTTCAATCTTAATATTCATGTAAAACTAGTGGGCAACTTCAAATAACCTTAATAATATCCTGGGAAATACCGTGGGAGAGCCACGCTTCGGCATGAAAGGGTCGGCTCGACCGAGTGATACCACGGCCTCACAGAAAACCAGTGTGAAACAGCGCTTGCACTGTGTTTCACTGAGTGAATGAGGATACCGGAGGCCTATACTCACACCCCTACCCGCAATCCCCATCTCCCAAAGGCTGGCAACGCACTTGTGACGCGTGTCGTGTTGCGGGTGCCCATGGGCGACGGTAATCGTTTACCAACAGGCGATACGTCTGCTCGTGTCCCTAATTCCATTTAAAAAAAATTAAGACAGTGGTTGCATCGGAACTGAAATGAAAATATTCTCCAACCTCAGGTTACGACAGTGAAGAATAACCCTAGGATGTCAGTCGATATTTGTATTTGCTTGTTATTTGTATTGTTATTGTGGTACACTAATCGAGTTAATTAAAATAACTGGTAAATATAAAACACTGTGTGAATTATCGGTAGACTAATATTCAGTTGTGGTGGCTTTGGAAAACGGTTATCTTGCTGTTTCGCAGGATGTCAATCATATTAACAGCCTTTATTTAACAATCCACTACTGGACAGACGCCTAGGTTTAGAAAGGAAACTTTGGCATACTATACCAGGCTGGGTAAACGAATTAGAATAGGTGATAGTTTCAAGTTTTTCTTCTTTTTGCGGTAATATTAGAATTAATATTGGTGGTAAGGGTTGTGGGGGAACGGATCACATGTCTCTCCAATACAAAGGGAGGATCCTCCGACCAGGCGAGGTGATCATTCCTGACCGGCCAGCCAGTTTAGGAGTTTCCCTTAAGAGAGCTCTTTTACAAAATGATATAAGACAGTTTTTGCGTAAGATTACTCGATTAAGTGCTTGAGTGTGAGGGTCTTTTTTAATTTTTAATTTTAGCTTGTAACTATTTTATTTCTTTATGAACAAAGAATTGAAGAACTATATGAATTATTCAAACTGCGTAAATAACTGAAGTATAATTTTTGAAGTAAAAACTTCCTTAACGGCATTGTGCACTTTTTGTGAGGAGTGAAAAATGTTGAATCGCGTCAGGACCCGATACCAGATCAAAAATTCGTAAGACGGAGGGAGAGTATATCATAAATTGCCATATCGCTTGGGTGAACTCGGGACCACCGAATGTACCCGAGCGAGAAAGATACAGTCAGCTGCTTTTCGCTGTTGTGTCGCTGTGTTAAATATATCCAATTAATACATAATAATTGTCATCATTTACTTCCTTGTATCGCGCATTTTATTTAAAGAACTAAGAGGTTCATTTCAGATGAGCTTAAATAACTGTTTGTTTATAGTTTTGAGTTTTCACTTCTGTTGGCAATCTTCATGACTGCTTTGTGTGTTTTTTTGCAAACGCTCTCATAGCCTCTAAAGTATTTTGGTAGTAATAGTTTCGTGTAATTAGACATACATCAAAATATAGGTTTTGACATCGCTCATAAAATTCCTGAGGAACGTCAGTATTCTGTATTAAAAGGGCCTAGTCATTATACTGCACCGTCTAATCCTTCTGTTCTGCGAAGTTACAGACGCTCTAACCGTCCATTTGTAATAAAGCTACTGGTAATCTCTTTCCATCGTTGTATATTTACAAAACTTTATCCCTAAAACTACCTGACCTCATCTGAAGTACATTTAATCTGACGAAATTCACGCAATGTTCTAATCCACACATTAATTAATACCACTAACCAATTCGCAGTTATCTCCCATTCAATTCATTGCGTTATCTGTAGCCTTGGCGGGTTTTTAACTATTGCTATGAGCCTTATCAAGTGTATGTAAGTGAATCTACTAATTTGCGAAGGTCTTATCCTGTTGGAATACTTACATATCTCTTAAAGCTATAAATGTCGTTAGAGTTTGAACTAAGTGATTTGGGTAATAATATTTTACTGCAGGTATTTGTGTAATTGTGTATAATATGTGTATTTAGATATTGATAGTAATGTAATGTTGGTATATGCAATATAATATGTGCAGAAAATATTTATGCTATTTTATTATATTACATATATACGGCTGGCAGGAGCTGGATGCGAGAAGCCATAGATCGAACTAAGTGGCGTGAAATTGGAGAGGCCTATGTCCAGCAGTGGACTGCGATATTACATTTATTATTATTTTACGATTATATTACATTTCTATTTACTTTTAATACGAAAAACATAATGTCGTAGTTTCTTTACCTTTATATTTCATACGAAAGACATTTCATTTGTACTTGTCTTGACTTTTGTAACAATTTTCATCGAATTTATTATAATGTATCACACGCAATTGTGGTTATTGTTGTGAAATACGAATATATTAATTCATACAAGTTAGATGCTTGCCTAGGTAGCTTGGTAAGTAAAGACAAATAACATGAAAAATATAAACATCTAATATTCCTAGCGTCTATTAATACATTTTCAGTTTACACGTTAGAAGAGTCAACAAACACAACCATTCACTACACTGCTTCGGCGTAAATTGACAAATCGTATTTTAGTAATCGTATGTCAGTGGGCTCCTTTGATTTTGCTTTGACAAAAAGTCGCACGTTGTACGGCGGCACGATATAAGCAACCGTATCAAAGCGAATGGACTTTATTCAAAATACGACCACGTAAAAATGTACTCACACGCGCGTTGCCGTACTTTGTTGAAGGAGTAACCTCTTTTCTAGATGGTATTTATAAGGTTTTCACAATGTTTAGACGCAGTACATTTTAATCTGCAAATACTATTTATTAATCTACATGACTTAGTGCCTCGGTAGCGCAGTTGTAGTTTATGCGACTGCTATGATTGAGATTTTGGGGTCGATTTCCGGGTCGGGTGATATGTTTGTATGATTTGCAAATATTTATTTCGGNATATATATATATATATATATATTTATACATCTACAAACGCATGTATGATGACCTACTACATAAATAGACTATAGGAAAGTAGATCAAGTAATGCAAATAGTAAATCAACAAATATGTCACGGGTTTCTATTCAAGATTAAAGCAATAATTAACAGACACTACCTAATATTCTATGCTAATATTCTAAAATTCCCTACTCCTTACACTAACTTAACTATATCCTTAACTGTTAACAAAAATCAGACCATTTGCAAAAAACCACCGTAATACTCCATAGTGAACCTTCAGTTCCAATATTATGGCCTTCCAAGATACGTTCAACAAAATAAAAAAACCTGGAAATAACGCTGACAGCAAAATACACATTAATTTAGTTTAATTACATCTAGTCGTATAACAATTTGATTAAACAGTATGTTTTAAGCGGTCGCCACACAAATTGTTTCTCTGAGTCTGAGTGTTTTTTGTATCCGTTTTATGTATGTTGGTTCTTCAAATCAGGATTCATTCCTGATGCAGCAGTTATCTTTTTTACAAAAAAATAATTAAATGATGGTGCTCATCATCACACAATAACTTCTTCTGAGAGGGAATTGAACCGACAATTTGTTTTTTAACAGCCAAGACCCAAAGGCTAGTCAAATGTTACTTTATTTTTGCAAACACATACATTATTTAATCTTTGGTAGTACGGTAGGCAGTAGACATAAGATAACATTTGCGTAATATTAAATGTGTGATCTAGCACATGTGAGACATCATGATGACATCACGGCAGTCCTTATTAGAAGAATAAACAAAAGGGGACGATAATTTACATAATAGAATTATTTTTAACTCAGATCCAAGCTGGGAAGTGAGACGGCCTCATTTGTAGGAAGAGTTCTCCTACAACTTTGGTTACCACTAGAAACAAGACAGAGTTTATAGAAGTTGCATTTTTTAGAGTATGTAGGAATTGAGTGGCCGCCAGATGAGTCTCCTGATAATAAGTGATTACTACCACCTACCACATCACATCAACAGACTTTACCAGTCCACTGCTGGACATAGGCCTGTGGCGACTTCCACATACAACGCAACAACAGAAACACACTACAGCGCCATCTACCGAAGATACGTCGAACTACGGAGTAACGAAGGAAACTAAGAAACTACCAATTCTAAATCGCGCAATAGAAACTCTCGCGCCGATTAGCGTATTTACAACATCCCAACGTCAACCGTTAGGCAGTGGCCCGCCAGGCATGATCATCTCGTCTGGTCGGAGGATCCTCCCTTTGTGTTGGAGGGACATAACACCCGTTCCTCTCCTTAGAAAGGAAGTTTTGGTCTATTGTGTAACACTGGTCAGACGGGTTAGTGTAGCGTTTATTTCAAGTTTTTTTTTCTCTTCGCTGTGATTCCTCCAGTAAAACCCGGAAGAACATATAGCTCTTTAGCATATCAAACTGATAAGTTTTAATTCTCTCTATTAATTCTTTAAAATGTATGTGTCTACCAACGTGACTCTACTCTGCCAGATGGAAAGCATAAGCAGAATGTAAGAGTGGTGGTCACCATGCTCATTGCGAATGCTGACAATGCAGCATGGTGACCCAAACCTTGGCGGCCTAGTGATACTTCTGCATCATTGGCTCTACTACCCTTGCCTCTCAATATGAGATAAACTTCAAACATCAAAAGATACGCCATTGAAACCTATTAATTGAATATTTTGCAGGTAAACCTTTTGGGTACTTCCAATTAAGCTGCAATTAGTAAATTTGATTAGAATCATGGTAGAAGTTCTTTAAACGAGATAATATAGGCGCTCGTAGCTCAGTTGCACTCGGTGATTAGAAAAAAATCACCGAGGGTAAGCAACGACGGCGCGGTCAGTACCTCGATGGGTGACCTCTGGTGGCATGTTACAATGAGCGTCTCCGTGATTCGGAGGTCACGTTAAGTAGTCGGTCCCGGTTGTTATCATAGGATAACAGTAGTGAAGCATAGTTTGAGGCCTTTGGGCGGCTTAAAAACATCCAACGGCAAGACGTTGTCTTGCCATTCCCAAACCCGCACTTGGCCAGCGTGGCGGATCTCCTGAGAGGACTTCCGAGCCCAGCAGCGGAACATTATGGGTTGTTGATGATGATTGATGAATCTTTGAGAATCGATACCTACGATGAACGAACTATTTTCATACAACTCGATAAGGAAAATAGCAAAATCAGTTCGCTTTTTTATTGACCATCAATTAGAGTGAACTCCATTAAATATTTTATCAATTTACCCAAAGACCTTGAACTGTTTCATAAATATATTACGTGGTATATGCAGATGCAATAAATTAATTAAGTTCGTTATCTAGCCGCGATGCATACCGTAAAAGATAATAATAATTTAGCTGAGAGGCATGCGACCTCATCTCTTGTTTGTTCTGCCTCGTATGCACCGAGCGCTGAACAAATATTTTTTGCATTTTTGCCCCACTTGCGCTTGCTATGCAGTATACATAAAGGCAGTTGATTCTGTTACCTAACAAGAGTTCTTTACTGTAGTAAGATTATTAATAGGTAACAATACTTATCGTGTATTAGTCACCCCGCCGTTTTCTACAGCACTAATTGTTGGAGGTGCGAACCCCACATGGGTAAACAGTTTATGTGATCTACTGATTGTTGTTCTGAGTCCCGAGTGTTCTTTCTGTCCTTTCAATGAAGTTTGTAATGTCCCCCGCGAATGTTTCTGATATTCCTAGTGCAATACTTTCTTTCTTTAAAAAGATTTAAGGTTCGGATACCAGTAATCTCAAGCAGTCGGTGAAACTGAAAAGTAAGTGAAGAATTGCTTTACTCCGGGTTCTCTGTGAGGTTGTGGTAAAAACTTTTCCTGGCTCCTTCATCTGTAAGACACAGTACAGCGAACTGCTAACTCTGCACAAACGTGTTTGGAGACCACTGCACCGGGAAACACACGCACGAGAAATAGCATGCATTTTATAACAGTAGGAAGGCATGTTGTCTGGCAATTTTTAATAGTGCAAAAAGTATGACAAGATATTTATGCTGAAATTATTCGTAAACAAAAACTGCACCTGTACAAATGCACGAATTCAAATAAACGCATTCCTTTACAAATATATCGAATTTATTATACGAAACTATAGTAAAGTTTACATGAAAAAAACTGTAATTTCAGAATTTTGCATTAGTCCATTTGTATTCCAATTCTTTTTTCATGTATTAGACGTCAAAATTACTCAACTTTACCTTATAAAAAGCATGAACAGAATCCAAGAGTGGTGGTCACCATCCTCAATGCGAACGCGGACAGTACAGAATGGTGGCCCACACTATGGCAGCCTAGTGTGCTTTTTCATGGCCTATAATGGGAGGGAAGCACATGCAGTGGTATTATCAGGCTTCCGGGTCGGAAATCTTAGTAGGTTCCTACCACTTACCGTATTTAACACCTACTACAGATGCTAAAAAACAAAGGTTGCAGTTCCGGTAGCATCAAGAGAACTAGCTCGCAACCTGATAATACTGTAAAGGGACGATCTTAGGAGGATCATAGGTATTCTCACTGAGCGTTGTCCCTTAGGAGACAAAACCGCCTATTCACTATATGCGCAAGAAACAGCCCTCTATGCAGGGAATGCATGGGGCAGAAGAAACGCCCCAGCATATTCCTACAGAATGTAGCGGTGTGTCGGATCAGGAGGAGACCTGAGCCCTGCAGTGGGACATTATGGACTGTTGATTGATTGATCGATTGATGGAAAAATTGCAAAAAGCAAAAATTTTGCTTATATACCTACAGGTTTGTACGGAACTTTTGATGCGCTAGTCCCGCTTGCAGTGCGGTTTCACGGTTAGCGGTTTTTTTAGACTAGCATCACCCTGCGACGATACCCGCAGGGCTCAGCTAGTCACATTATAAGATTGTATTAAGAAGATAACATTTTGATAATAAATACTTATTCTTAAAACATACAGGTTTTGTATACTTCATTATTTGTTACTTAAAATTTGCATTCCAATACAATTGACTAGAAAGATGTATTTTATCTACGTAACCTGGTCACGTCTAGATTCCAGGTCAGTTGCACAACGTTGGGCAACAGGCGCCGCTTCCACTATCTCTGTTTATTCTACTAGTTATACGTTATTCAATCTATGATTATATTCTAAAACCGTTGTTAATTACGCTTATCTAGACCATAGCACGGTAATTAAGGGCCTCCGGCGATGATCCACGGACGTTTGTGTACATAATTATACCTAAATTTTTACTACCGAATAGTACCTACAGCTAAAGAAAAACCATTTATAAAATTAAAAGTAAACAAAACGTTACTTTTGAATTTGGAATCTGTCATTTTTATACGATTGTTTAATGTGTTTTCTTATTTTCGCGCCAATATATTGCAAAATATTTTGTGATATTAAAATGGAGTGGAATGTTTTACATAAAGTAGCCAAATACAATTTTTGAAATCCTTCACACACTTGCTATTAGTCAAATGTTTGTATACCTTGCTATTGATAGGTACAATGAATGACGGCCACGTAGACGGCCAGACCTCCTCTGTTTGTGACAGAAAAGGACTGGCCGTCTACGTGGTGTTCATATGAAAAAGGTGATCAAAGCAGTAAGCGAAAGAAATCCTATACGAAAACAAAAGATTTTATCTCGGAGTATGAAAATAGCATGTACAACCACGTCGCGTATTTAATGACTTAGAACTTGCAGCCTATAAGAGACGCACTAGTCATTACTTTAATAATAATTTTAAAAATAATAGGCTGGTAACATCAAAACAACTACTTAAGCAGAAAAAAATGATTGCTGATGAGAATTTTTATTCAATTGAGAAATATTTTAACAAACAAAAGTGCCGTATTTATGCTGAAAGCTCTAAAGAAGCTTTTCAATGAATTAACAGAGCACAATGTGGGACTATAGTGATGGTTTGTTAGGGTGTTAACTATGAAGCAGTACTGAGCCATATTACACAAGTGTATCAAGAGACCATTTTTGAGAAGGTAATTAAGCCCCTTAACAACACCATGGCTCCGATTCATAAGCTGGATCCACCCAATCTTAGCCAGAAACAAACGTTCCGGGCTTCATCAGAGCTGCAGACTGGCCGTCATCTAGTTCTAATCTTAATCCACTGAATTGTAATTTATGGTAAGTTTTGAAGAGTAAGGGCTACTCTAAACGCCATGATTATTTGGAGCCCTTAAAAATCCATTCGATAGATAAATAAATAAATATTTCGGCAGAATTTAGGCGGAGCTTGTTTTGTGGGTACAAGACAACTGATATAAATACGTATATACTTTTTTGTATATATATACATATTATACATAGAAAAAAAACTGAAACAAATATTTGCAGATCATACAAACACTTGGTACAACCCGGGAATTTCACCCGAGACCTGTATAGCTACGATTCACTTTTAAAAAACCCCAAAAAAAGTCATACAGGTACTATAATGACACTAAAATTATAGTGCGATCTCCACATACAATACCACTTTATATATCCACATATCATGTTCCAAGTCTTTCTGTTTCCTGTACCTATGTGTATAAAATCCCTCGCGAGTTGAGACACAGAACATAGTCTTGGTAGTCATCATCATCAGCCTATCGCAGACCACTGCTGGAAATATTTTTTTTTTTTTATATTTAAGCTGCCAAAATGACTCTGCCCTGCCTGATGGAAAGCATGAGCAGAATCCAAGAGTGGTGGTCACCATCCTCAATGCGAAAAAGAACAATGCAGCATGGTGACCCACACTATGGCGGCCTGGTGGGAAGGGGGATGGTGAGGGGGATAGGGGGCGTTGGATTGGGGTATGGGCCTCCGGTATCCTCACTCACTCGATGAAACACAGCGTAAGCGCTGTTTCACACTGGTTTTCTGTGAGGCCGTGGTATCACTCCGGTCGAGCCGGCACATTCATGCCGAAGCGGGGCTCTCCCACGGTAAAAGATAAATATGAGCCCCTCCAATTGCATTCTTTGTAAGGGATATGTGACTTCAAGAACTGGACTAATTTAAAACCGGACCACATGGGAAGCCACCAGTATTCAAGTAAAAAAAGAATCATGAAAATCGGTTCACCCAGTCGAAAGTCTTGAGGTAATAACGTAAAAAGAGAGTACAATCGAATTGATAACCTCCTCCTTATTTGAAGTCGTTTAAAAAGATATTATTTCTTCTCCCTTTAGTTGCCAGTATAAGTTGCAACCGTAGCACAAATATACAACATAGCTATACTATTTTTCAGGTACAATAAATGTCAATAAATGTTACCTTTTAATTATCACTGTAATTATCAAACTATCCATACTTCATACTTAATATTATAAACGCGAAAGAAGTCGTGGGAGAGCCACGCTTCGGCATGAATGGGCCGCCTCGACCGGAGTGATACCACGGCCTCACAGAAAACCGGTGTGAAACAGCGCTTACGCTGTGTTTCATCGAGTGAGTGAGGATACCGGATGCCCATACCCTATCCAACGCCCCCTATCCCCCTCACCATCCCCCTTCCCCCCAGGCCGCCATAGTGTGGGTCACCATGCTGCATTGTTCTTTTTCGCATTGAGGATGGTGACCACCACTCTTGGATTCTGCTCATGCTTTCCATCAGGCAGGGCAGAGTAATTTTGGCAGCTTAAATAAAAAAAAAAATAAAAAAAAAGAAACTCTGTCTGTCTCGTTTCATGGCTAAACTACTGCACAGATTTCAATTAAATTTGACGTGGAAATACTTTGATTCCTTGCTGAAGATGGACATAAGCTACGTTTTATCGCGGTAACCGACATAGACGCGGACGGAGTCGCGAACAAAAGCTATTTTTTAGATTTATAGAAGATAATTCATGACATTTGATATCCTTATCCTAGGTGTTCATGGATCCGGATGGCGTAAGAAAGCGGTTCCCGGATCTCTCCCGTCTCAGGCGCAAAGTGGCACACCGTGTGGTTTTAGTCGGATCGATTCCGACACACCGCCTCACCGCAAACCCCGGTGGGGTGAAGGCCCGAGGGGGTTTCCACACGTAAAATAAAAAGGTATTCATGCGCAACAGTTCCATCTCTGTGTCAGTCGCAGTGCCCCCGCGGAATAAGATGCTGCTGATGACTTAACTACCCGCAGGTGACAACTCCGATGTTCACCAACTCATTTCGCAATTTTCCACTCAATTTGTACTACTTAAACCTGCGCGGGAATTAAAATATCATGTTATGTGAGAACAATGAAGTCCTCGCCGATGTTTGAACTGGGTTTAATTGGAAGTCAGTCGGTGTGGTCGTTTTAATAAGATGATTTGATGACCGCTACCTACGGCTTAGTTCTAAGAAGGACAGAAGCCAAGCAGTGCACTCATACTAATATTCAGAAATAGTTAGTTTTTCAAAGCCACCTTCTACAATGCTGCTTAATCATGGGGAATTTTAATAAAAGTATTAGGTACTATTTACTTATTTTGAACTTTTTAACCCAAGACGCAAAAAGAGGGGTGTTATAAGTTTGACGTCGATTTATGTGTGTGTGCGTGAGATCAAGAGTCTCGGATTCGATTCCCGGGACGCACTGCTGTTGGATTTTTCTTACAAGAAATTCTTAATAACAGCCTGGAGCATGGAAGATGGCGGTGTTTCCCGCCCGTGCCTTGGAAAGCACGTTAAGCCGTCGGTCCCGGTTGCCATGAACATCTATGACAAACTTTATTGGGTAGTCAGTCAGCCACAAATATACTGACAACTAGATCCAACTTCGAATTTAGTTTACCCTCAAGGTTGCGGGGTCGGCGGAACTGGTTGTACCGCCGACCCCAAATCTTGGGAATAATAAAGACTAGAAAGTTGATGAGCTTGTATTGTATTAAGTATTAATCCCTTTTTAGAACATTTTCATATGTTTGTTTATGTATCTATTGTTAAGCTGAATTAATTGATATGTGAGACTTATCTTTTTTGAGTGTTATATGGTCTCTTATAACTGAGGAAGCACATAACTTTTGGATTGTGTTAGTTTTATTTTATTTTGTATATCATTTGGAGGAGATCTATCAATAAATAAACTGTGTTCCTCACTTTTAAATTTTCCACTGTATCCTCTGAAACAAAATCAAAATGTTTCTATCGGTCGGTAACAAAATATTACGAAACAGATAGAGTACCATGTCTAGCCTTTTGAAGTTGACTAAAACGCAGGTGCAGAATGTCTCTTGTTTCTCAGTTAATAGCAATCAGTCCCAGTTCAAATGCACTTGTACATCCTAGACCTCAATCGTGTGATTCTCGACAATCCGATCAAATGTCGCTAATGATGATGGAGTAGGCTCAGACTGAGATAATCTTTCCTTCGCCTACATAGTGGGATGGATATGAACATTGGATATACCTGCCTTTGTTGATTTTACAATTTATTTTATTGGTTGGTACTTATCTCGCAAAAACCATTGCACTGTTATATTCCCTTTATTATTTTATATATAAATAAAACAATAGTAGGCGCTCATAGCCCAGTTGCACTCGGTGATTAGAAACAGTTACCGAAGGTGAGCAACGACGGCGCGATTAGTATCTGGATGGGTCACCGCTGGTGGCATGTTACCATGAGCGTCTCCGTGATTCCGAGGTCACGTTAAGCAGTCGGTTTCGTTTGTTATCATAGGATAACAGTCGTGAAGCTTAGTTGGAGGCCTTTGGGCGGCTTAAAAACATGCAACGGCAAGATTACGTACTCACAACGTAGTCTTGCCAGTCCCCAACCCTCACTTGGCCAGCGTGGGGGCGTATGGCCTTAACCCTCTCCTGAGAGGGGACCCGAGCACTGAGACATTATGGATTGTTGATTGATTGATTGATTGATATAGATATAAATTCACTCAAGTTCGTAAGATTAAACATTAAAAGACGCAGCAAGAAAAATATAAAGATTGTTTTTGAGGCCTATTTGATTTCCACTTCTTATCTGTATACTAAACTGAGGTGTACCATTACCATACTCTAAACTAAGGCACTTATTAGGCCCCTTTTTACATATACACATCTCTCACACGGCACGGCGTAAACACTTAAATATTGCTAAGTATATGCATATTGGGGATAAATTACACCTAGACACAGTTGTGTTCATCACAAAAAGAATTGTACTAGAATCGACGCGATATCCGCTTAGCAGTCAGAATGATCTACCACTACAGCAAAAGACCCGTCAAATAGTAATAAATAAATAATAAATATTTCGGAATCTAAGACGCACGATACAACGCCATCTAGTCCCAAGCTAAGGCTAGCTTATGGTATGGATACTAGACAGCTGATATATATAAATATGTCCTTTTTTGTAAATGTATATACTTATTATGCATAGAAAACATCCACAATACGAAACAAATATTTGCAGATCATACAAACATTTGATCCAACTCGGGAATCGAACCCGAGACCACAAGTACAGCAGTTGCATACGCTACTACTACGCCACCAAGGCAGTTTATAATAAATATCTAGTAGTACCTGAATGACCGATACTTTTATTGGTATTTTTTTTAATATTCATTATATTAATAATTCATTTTGAAAACTTGAAGTTAAGGATCGACACGGGTAGGCAGTGGATTTAGGTGTTTTCACCTAATTCACTTTGACAATACAGTACATAATGATGTACTGTGATTCTTATCTGTAGCTACAATTTTACGTTCATGAATGTCACTTACTATCTTAATCGAATAAATGATTTTGAATTTTAATAAAGCTAAATCGATTATCGCCCACGTTTTCTATGGTAACTAAACTGCTGACTAAGATACTATATCTTAGGCAGCAGTTTGGTTACCATATTAAAAGCTATCTAGTTTTCTAAAGGTCCTGAATAGCAAAAGTTACTTCGTCACCTTTCCCATCCTCATTTGCCACCTATTCCAAAACAAGTGCAGTCGAGCCCTTACCGAGTTCCATTTGTTATACACAGGACATGTTTACAATCCGTCTCATAACTATTTTCCCGTCGGTCCGCACATTCGTACAGCGCCTACAGAATTACATCATTTACCTTCAACCAATAAATAGCGAAGTTACGAGAGAACGCGGGCGCCACGTTGATTGGCCAATCAGCTGCTCATCTCAGATTAATGTATCAATCAGACTCTGCACGCTATTCTGACCTCATACTCAGCTTGTCATGTATCCTTATTGAAATTACTGCTTTAAACAAGTAATTATTTAAAAAGGAAACTCGATTGTGTATACATTTTTTTTTTGTTTTTTTTAATGATGCTCCCAGTGTCACTCTCACGATATGGACGCATCTAGTGACACCACTCACATAAAAATACTGCAAAGCATTTAAGCTCTATGCTTTGCCAAAGAAATATACACACATCATAAATCACTCGAAAAACATAACCCTCTTTCTTTCGCAGACGGGTAATAACATCTAATAGTGACAGAAAAGAGTATTGAATTCTTGATAAGTCTAGTGTGGTTATTAAATAAATATTTTGGACATTTAACACACCACACCGTGTAGTCCCAAAGTAAGCAAAGCTTGTACTGTGAATACTAGACAACTGATATAAATACATACATACCTTTTTAAAATAGAAAGCAGGAATCCAACCCAAGACCTTAAGCACAGCAGTATACTACCACTGAGGCAGCCACATTAGTACTATAACATGCATAAATATATACATGGGTCATTAATTATTTACGTAGATAAATGCAGTTTAACTTTTTTATCCCCCCCCCCCAACTATTGATGGATAGAAATAATGGTGTGTCCACTACACACCATTATTTCTTTACACATGAATTTTGCACTTCTACATCCCTAGTTTTCTAAAGTACTTACCTAATGTCATTAACAAAAACCAAACTAGTGTAGTACAGTTAGTATTAGGTAGTACAGTTATAGATACCTTAGTGAGAGACTGGTATTTTAAGGAAATCGAACCCTCACGTAAAATAAGCAACGACACAAAGACAGACAGATTAATATGACACAGAGATAATTATAGAGGATCCCTTAATAAAAAACATGTTTATAGGAAACTAGTTTATTTACAAAATAATGAATCAATGTACATACACAACTATACTACTAATTAGTAGTACATTTTTTTATTAATAAGAATACATTCAATCATGTGGGCTCACGAGTGTAGTGCGTTGGGTGGGATTCTAACTCACAACCACTCGGTTACATATCTAACGGTTTAACCATTAAGCTACCGCCGTATTTTATTGTACAGTTACTATACAGCTATAATACAAGTTTAATCACAGATTATTCACAATTGCGTTACAAAACACCCATTTATATTTTTAGAAAATACAACACCCACACTATGAATAAATCCTGTGTCGCGAAGGATTTTACAGACATACACGGAATGGATACAGACAGCCGAGACTCAGAACAACAATTTGTGGATCACACAAAGTGTTCTCCCATGTGGGAGTAAGAAGCGACTGCTCAAACAACTAGGCTATAAGTTTAAATATCTTTGGTCTTTTTTTTTAAACGAAATTTCTTTACCTTAGACCTCTTACGTTACTTCAATGTAAACTGTTGCTGGTTGGACATAATAAAACATATTACAACCAAAGAAATACGATATTCGATATCGTCTAGAGATAGACCACACTACGTATAGTACTAAATTATTTGTCGTACAAATCATAATTAATATACATTCAAATGAATGAATAACAAATAAATATTTCGGCCATCTAACACACAACACGTCTCAAGCTAAGCAGAGCTTATGGTATGGGTACTAGACAACTGATATAAATACATATATACTTTTTGTCATAAACACATACATATTATACATAGAAAAAATCCAAACTTCGAAACAAATATTTGCAGATCATATAAACATTTGGTCCGATTCGGGAATCGAACCCGAGACCGTGAGCACGGCAGTCGCATACGCTACCACTGCGCCATAGAAGCAGTATAGGTATACGTCAGGCAGTATACATATGTATACATGGTGTATATTTACTATGGAATTTCAGTCAAGTGCTTATATCAGAAAAGACTTGAGTGACATTCCATCCATCAAATTAATCAACAACCCATAATGTCCCACTGCTGGGCTCGGGTCTCCTGTCAGGAGAGGGATAAGGCCATACTTCCCCACGCCGGCCGACTACGGGTGGAGGACTTCCATCCATACTAATTATAAATTTGATTAAACTATCTGGTACGCTTGTGTACACTTTTATGAATAAAAAGCTGCACTGATTTCAATGAAGTTTGGCATGGAGATACTTTGATTCTTAAGAACATGGGCTACTCTTACCGCGACAACCGACATGAACGTGAGCGCCGCAGTAAAAGCTAGTAAATAAGGCTAACTAATATTGTAAATGCGAATGTGACTTATGTTTGTTTGTTTCGAATTCACGTCTGAACAACAGCCCCCTTAGCCAGAATGTAAGTTTAACTTTGGTTCTTTTTCTAATGTTTTGTTGTGACCACGTAACTTTACGTTGAGATGACGTTATTCCCATGCATTTGTTAGTTTTCTATTAACGTTTACGTTTTTAGAATGTAAAAAGGGGGACAGAACAGTATGAATTTTTATTTTCATAGAAAAAATATTGTTCCTTACGAACTAAATATAGAAAGCTCGGGCATAAGCTACTAACATACACTCCCTTTTACTGGAGTTATTTTGCAAGTAGGTATTTATAAATAAAAAAAAATTATGGTGAATATTTACCAGTAAATGGCACAATACCATAAACGTCTCCGTCATTCGGAGGTCACGTTAAGCAGTCAGTCCCGGCTGTTGTCAAAGGATAACAGTCGTGAAGTTTAGTTGGAGGCCTTTGGGCGGCTTAAACCATCCAAAGCTAGATTACGTGGCCACAACGTTGACTTGCCCGTCCCAACCCGCCCTAGGCCAGCGAAAGGACGAATGGCCTTAACCCTCTCAGAGGAGACCCGAGCCCAGCTGTGGAATATTATGGGTTGTTATTTTTTCACATCTAATTACAGAGAGGTTTCAAGATATTCAAAGCGTTGCCTCTATATCGGTACGCTTTAAAGTTGCCGATCTTCATTCCGTCTTTATACATGTACTGCTTGAAGCACGTGTCGCAGAAGAAGCCGGGGTCGAAGGGAACTCTGTCGCTGCCCACCACGATCCACTTGGCGCTGAACTCGGCGCAGGTGGTGCAGTACACCGTCTGGTTCTGCGCGATGGCGGTGGAGAAGGGGTAGCTGGAGTAGCGCAGCGGGTCGTTGGCGTTCAGGAGGCGGACCTCGGAGAATACGAATACGTGTTCGCAGTTGCCTTGGTGGACGTACACCTGGAAAATAAATCATAATATAAAATCTCATATTACGCGATAAATTCACAATCACTGTTCGTTTACGTTAGCTTGGCGTGTGGTATATCTCAGCTAGCACAGTTTCACAGGCAGTTATTACTGAACAAGGTTGCTGGAGGAACAAATCCCTTTCCACCTGATTTTATGAGTGTGGGACGCAAAGGTTATCCTTGATTTCGTTCGTTTCTAGGTTTGTAACTAAACTAAACTAGGCCGATGGCGCAGCGGTTTTAGCGACCGCCTTCGGGCCGCGGTCACGGAATTAGGCGCAACCGAGGGTTGGCGCTGCTTTTGACACCGGTTTCATACAAATATACGCAGAGGAACGCCCCGCTCCCGCTGGCTAAGTCGCCTGAGGGTCGGGCGGAACTCCATTTCGGGGACTTTAACGGCAAGTGAGGCAGCGGGCGGTGGGCGGCTCACGTCGGGGTGGCCCAGCTTGAGCGTGAGCTGCTGCAGGCGCGCGGCGGCGAGGTCTCGCGCGGGGAAGGCGCCCAGCCCGCGCGCGCGCGCCCAGCGCCGCAGCCCCGCGCTGTGGTCCACGCAGCCCTCGCGCGAGTCCACGTAGAACACGTTGTTGATGAACAGGAAGCCCGACGGAAACACTTCCTGCGAACAGACACACTACATTCTTCCCCGTGCACGGCGACTTGACCCACTCGATACACCGATAGCGATCGCTTTACAACACTTATTCGGGCTTTATAAGCGAACTTTATCCTGCTATAATCATCATCGTCGACAGCCTATCGCAGTTCGCCGCTGGATTCATAGGCATCTCCGATTGCTCGCCACTCAGTTCGATCCTCGACTTCACATCTTGCGTAAATCATCACTCGACCTGACCTGTGGACGTCCTACATATACATACGTTTGCCGAGACACGGTCGCCTTTCAAGAACCCGTTTACCCCGACTTTTAATAAATATAATAAATAAAATAGTTTACTTTAGTAAATATAATAAATAAAATACTTTACTTTAGCCTTAGCAGACGGCAGCATATCGGGATTGGCCGAGACGTCGACTCGCAGGTCGAAGTCGTTATGGCACACGAAGCGGTCCCGCAGCGCCGTCAGGCTGTGGCGACCCGTCACCACCACGTCGCAGCAGAACACCGAGTGCCGGGACCGGGTCTGTAACATCAACACTGCTTACTGCCTACGTCACAATACACTCATAGCGGCCTTTACATTTAAGACCAGTTTCACCAAGTCTGAGAGTTTCAGATAATTATGCATAATTTCATTCTAAAATTAAAAATTCGAAAGTAACTCCGTCTGCTTGATTATATATTGAGATACTTTGATTCATATATGCGAGCGGAAATGAAATGAAATTTATTAGCATAGAACATAAGGTAGTACCAGGTGTAACGTTGATAGTTTTCGATCGTACCATATTCTGCCTTGTTTTTGTATGCAAACATACAGAGCCGCAGACAAAAGCTTATTACACAAGACTTTTTGACAGATCTAGGTTGCTATATACTCAGATAGGTACATGATTATCAAACATATGTATATCTCTCCATTCAAGACATATGAAATCGAAATCTGTACATATCTGGCAGATAAGTTCAAAAATATCTATCAGGGACTTTAACGGCAACTGGTGGAACTACCGCTTAATCTGCAACATAAGACTGCCTAAACACTGAGTACGACACCCAGTGTCACCCATCCTTACTTCATACACACTCAGCCCACAAAACGTGCAATCCTACCGAGTACTTTAAAAAAACTGAAGATACATACATATCTATCCTTGACCATGCTGTATGTGTATGGCCTGTACATCCTGACCCGATATAAGACGTCCACGCCAGGTTCCAGCTCCTCATCAGCTTCAGTAGATGACGTAGACGGATTTGACTCCTCAGAAGTTGAGAATGTATCCTGAGAAAAGATTTAAAATTACTATTTATAACGCTTTACTATGTTTGATACAACACTACAGTGATTAGTTCTAATTGTGTATTTCAATCTTCTATAGTAATGAACGTCCATTCAACCATTTTCCTATTAATTCTATACTTCCCTTATTTTATTCCCATAGGTGCGAAATTTCTAAAAATTATAAATTAAGGAATCATCAGCCAAAATTTTCTAATCAATCTAACACTCAACGCCCTCCATGGGTACTAGACAATTGATATAAATGCATAAATACTTTTTTGTGTATACGTACATATTATACATAAAAAACGCCCAAATTCCGAAACAAATATTTGCAGATCATTCAAACATTTGGTCCGACCCGGCAATCGAACTGCGTCATCGAGGCACTTAAGCAAGTAATAAGTCTGCCTCAGCAAATAATTAATACACTATGGTATAATAAAGTCTTTTCTAATGCTAACAAGAGATAATAACACTAGATTTTAACATTTATAATCAAGTCATTGTTGCAATGACATCACACCAACAGTCTGACTACTGCTGGACGTAGGACTTACCTGCGGAGGAGAGTTTGGTAGGAGAGGTGAGTCCGGAGACTTTCAGCTGCATCAGGGAAGCACTCCAGTACTACGGGGTTCCGGAGTACCTGAGGCTGTTGATGGCAGACTATCTGGAGGAGCGTACCGTCGTGTACGAGGACCACGAGGGCGCCCTGAGAGGCGTTCCGCAGGGGTCCGTCCTAGGACCACTCCTGTAGAACGTGGGGTATGACTGAGTCCTTCGCGACCGTCTTCCCCCGGGCTGGGCGTTATTTGCTACGCCGATGACACGTTGGTCACAGCCCAGCGGGCGAACTTCCAGGAGGCGTCGTGGCTGGCCACCAGGGGTGTCCTCTCTGGTGGTCGGGAGCATCGAGGCGCTGGGCTTGCGGGTGGCCCTGGACAAGACGGAGTCCCTGTTTCAAGGGCCTCGTCATGGGCCGCTCCCCGACGCCTCCATAGTGGTCAACTCAATCCTCGTACCGGTTCGAGCCCAGATGAAATATCTGGGCCTGATCCTCGACGGTAGGTGGCTCTTCGACGAGCACTTCCGACAGCTTGCTCCGAAGCTGGTCGACGCTGCCTCTGCCCTTGGGCGACTTTTGCCCAANGACAAGACGGAGTCCCTGTTTCAAGGGCCTCGTCATGGGCCGCTCCCCGACGCCTCCATAGTGGTCAACTCAATCCTCGTACCGGTTCGAGCCCAGATGAAATATCTGGGCCTGATCCTCGACGGTAGGTGGCTCTTCGACGAGCACTTCCGACAGCTTGCTCCGAAGCTGGTCGACGCTGCCTCTGCCCTTGGGCGACTTTTGCCCAATCTGGGTGGAGCCAGCGTCGCTACGAGAAAGCTCTATACGGGGGTTGTCCGGTCGATGTCGTTGTACGGCGCACCGGTGTGGGTGTCGGCTCTGACCGCCCAGAATAAGGTGCGCCTCTGGCACACTCAGAGGGTATTGAAGGTTAGAGCCACACGCGGATACCGCACGGTGTCGACCGAGGCGGCGTGCGCCTTGGCCGGAACACCCCCGTGGGATTTGGAGGCGGAAGAACAGGGAGGCCTCATGCCGCCCTGAGTATGGCCGCGGACGACAGGGACGGGTTTTCCCCTCCATCCGCTTCACAGGCCAGCCGCGAGGGGACTATGATACGCGTGTGCCGAACGTCGCCTAAATTGAGAGTTTTTACACAACAGGCAGAGCCCGCTTCAGTGCGGGCAGGCGCTGGGAGGGATCCGGGTGGCGTAATGGCACACAGCGTGGTTTTGGTCGATTCTATTCCGACACACCGCCCCGTCGCAAACTCCAGTGCCCGAGGGGTATTTCCGTAAATAAAAAAAGGGGTTTATGTGGTCGCCATGTCGTTTTCCACCGTGCCAAGTCCTATGAGTTCAAATCCCACATGAGACAACACTTTGTGTAATTCACAAATTATTGTGCTTTGTATATGTTTTATGTATGTATGGTGTATGCGGGAGTTTTCTTTATAAAGAAAAAAATGAAGAACTCACTTGGCCATATGGTAACATTCTAACACCTCTGTATTTCAGTTTCTTAATATAAAGCCCTTTCTTGTCTTTCTGTACCCGGAGGTTGAACTTCTTAATGGTCACAAGATTAGGAGGGTCACTTTTCTCATCTTGAGCATTGTTGTCCAGTGTCTTAGAATTCAGTAAACCCATCGTAGGAACCGAGGTTCGCATGTTTAACTCTTTACCGGTCTTTAAGAGCTCTGGGCTGAAACAGAAATGAGAGACAGTAGTTGGTAAACGTTAGATATTTCTAATCTGCCATATGCTCTATTGAAAGAGGATTTACTAGCTATGTATTTTTAACTCCAAAAAGTGATGGTCTGCTAGACAATGAGAATTAAGACAAATGGTAGAGGAGGATAGCTATCTAATTAGGAGGGCACAGATTCAATTCTCACTCAGTACAAACATTTAAGACACTCATAAATATGGTACATAAACCCGGTTGCCTCCAGAGCTTATTTAATACTAGTTGATACATGCAACTTTGTCTGCATTTCTCTAAAAAAATATAATGTACAGTTTCTAGGTCTGCAAGCTATGTTTCTCAGTATAATTTTTGACATTTATAGACTATCACTTAGATACGGTCACTTCGATCATGATTCGTATTTCACAACTATAACCACAATTGCGTGTGGATCTAAACAAATGGACTATAGTGAATGTGATTACTATTAATTTTTTTATGTAATAGAAACGAGGAGCGTGATTACCGCCGCCCATGGACACCCGTAACAACAGAAGCTTCATGCTTTGCCGGTCTTAAATTTAGCAGTTAGTGCTCAAGAATTATAGATTCTCACCTGCAGTAGTTTTCCAAATCCTCAAATTCTTCATCATTAAGATCAAAACCAACAAAGTCTCTTACTTTATTTGTATAGAATTCATCCAGTGAAGTATTAGGGGCTGGCTTACCATAAATAGGTAAGTACTGGAATACTTTTGGCAGATTTTTTGTTATTATAGGGCGAGTGACGAGATTACCTCTAGCCTGATACATCTGAGGGCCAGTGTCGGGGGCATAGAGATTAACACGCTTTCGGTTAGAAACAGGCACATTTGCTGTACTAGATGTGGGCTCAGAATCAGATTCTAAATTGTCTTCATTCATCATTTCTGATTTCATGTTATTATGAGAACTCGGGCGTTCTTCTAAATAAGGTCTGATCACATCATTTGCAGAAGTAGATGGTTGAGAATTAGTAGGTAAATCATCTGAGTCCAATATATTATTTTCTAGAGTTGTCTTTAGAGGTAATTTAGTAATACTTAAATCATCTGTTTGTGAAGTTTCTGTTTTCCTTTCTTTATCTTTAGAAACATTACTTATTAACTGCTCTTTAAAATGGTCCTCTTCTAATGTAGACTGCGGAGACTTTAACAATTCAGAGAGGGATATATTTAATTCACCGTCATCTCCTTCTGTATTAATCACCACTTCAATAATATTTACATTTTCATCATCAGTTCCTCCTGAAATAAATTAATAAAAATTTACCTTTGGAAGTTGTACAATTTTTCTTTTACATTCTAAATCTAAGCATTTTAATCTGTATTATTTATGTATTGCTTGTAAATCAAATTAATTGCTGCTTTTATATGTCCCAAAATAAAAGCATTCTATAAAATCACAATAAAAGCACTTCTGGAGTGCTTTGTGCATGAGAGTCGAATAGTTTGAACATGGTATGTGTTACAATGATTGTATGGCGAGAGTGGTTGAAGTGGTTACTACACTGTTTTTAAGGTACTAAATTTTTTGGGTTCTAATCCTACATGAGACAAGACTTTTAGTGATCCATAAATTGCTGTTATGAATCTAGCTGTTCTTTATATCTGTTTCATGTACATTTGTAGAGCCCCCACAACACAGTACAGCACATATAAAAACGGAATGGGGGCAGGGGTAGCCTTTCGGTTCTAATAATGAAACCAAATAGAGAAGGGGAGGGGGATGATTCCCCTCAGAATTAGTCGAAGGAAGAATTGTCAGCATTGTTAACCTCATTCTCATTATTTGATCACACTCACATTATTTAAAATGTGCTTATAGTGGTTTTCTGTGAGATCGTAGTATTATTTTCAAACCAGCGCATTTGTGCCCAAGAATGGCTATCTCAGTTGTTTAAATAAATTTTCAAGACCCTTTTATAGATTTTACCTTCAGCCTGAGATATAATACTCTCGCTTCTCTTCGCATGATACATCGTCGATGAGATATCTTCTGAAAAAATACATACTCCAGGAGTTTCTTGATTTATTTCTTGCGGTACACCTGGTACCTGATTTAAATTAGACATTTTAAAATACGTATAGTCCACTATGCATTTGCACACCATCTAACTCATTGATGAGTCAATATTCTGTGACTACTCTATAGTGGTCCGCTGGTTTATCAGAGTTAAAAACATGAATTTGTAAATAACAAAAAATAATAACATGCACAGACTTTACATGAATGTTAACTATGGCAGGACTGTCAAGCATGCCGCTAAATCTATGCCGGTTATCGGAGTGTAGGGTTGCCCATACAAATAAGTGTGATGTACATTCATTTCATGTGGTTGTAAGAAATGCATAAAAATACTCCAACTTGTGAATAACACTGGCTGACAAATTAATACATCACGTTGATTTTGTTACGCTATGCTATTTTTTCAATAGTTTAAAAGCATAATTATCTAAAACTATGGCCGTTTAATGTAGTCAATTTAGAATAACAAAATACTTTATTATATAATTTTAAACCTACGGTAAATCATATATCAATCAATCACCGTCTATTGATGAACTAAGGTCTCAGGAAAGTGAAATTATTTTAATATTGGGCAAAGGACCCGGTAACGAACTGCTAGACTTTTGAGAGAAGTTTATTAAAAACTGGTAATAGCTTCATTTTCTTCTTTTGATCATATGGCAATCAGCCGGATCAGCTATTTCTGCCAATGTCAAGTATTTCTTTCTCTCTTCTAGTCTCTTCTTCTCTTTTCTAGTCTTCAATTCTAAGTCTTCGAGTCTTCAAGTCTTCGTCGTGATGGAGTTAATGATAAAAATTATAAAAATGTGGATGACATGAAATGGGGACCATCTTTCCAAAAAACAAAAAACGATCTCCTGGTAATAGCTCTTCTTCTTTTGATGAATGGCAATCAGCCGGATCAGCTATTTCTGCCAATGTCAAGTATTTCAAGTCTTCAATTCTAAGTCTTCGAGTCTTCAAGTCTTCGTCGAGATGGAATTAATGATAAAAAATATAAAAAATGTGGATGACATGAAATGGGGACCGTCTTTCGCAAAAACAAAAAACGATCTCGTAATAGCTCTTAAGTAGCTCTTGTGTTTGACACGTGTCGCTGTTACTCTCTACTGTCAAATTGATCAAAAAGTTTACTGTCATCTGTCATAACAAATATACAGATTTTGGAAAATATTATTTTAAGTTTGTACTATTTATCAAAATGTTAACCTTATGGAATTTATTTGAAGCTTCACTGCTATGCTTGAATGCAGTCTGCGTACTACACGAAGAAAGATTTATGCAGAAAAGTAAGATAACCTAAATAAAAATTTAAATTAATTTTACAAAATTACTTTCCAAATAGAAGACTAATTGTTTTAAAAGTACGTTGACTACCTAGAGCTCTCTTTGTTTTTAGTATATATAGTTGTTGGAAAGGAAACAGAAACAGTGAAGTCTAAATTTTTTTGATATTGTTTCAGTGGGCTGGGGGGCTAATAGTCAAAACCAAGGATTTGAAGACCACTCATCAGTTAAATTTCAGATTCTTAATTTAGTCAGATCTATCAGAACAGTCACTAGAAGTAAGTATCATACCTATACAGATCATTATTCTATGCAGTAAATATGAAATACTTTGTAGAGTTGCCGATCAATTAATGCACGTTAGTATACCACTGTTCTGGAACAAATATTATATCACAATAAAGTTATTAATCATCATTCAGTAGATAACAGAAGCCTTTAAAAATCTACATTAGATATAGGTCTTTAGTTAAAAATATCATTTTATCTGATTTGGAAAAAGAAGGAAGTTCTCAATTTAACTGTTTTTTTTTATACTTCATGCACACATGTACAACGGCGGGCTCAATGCCCAAGGCATTCTCTACCAGCCAACCTTTGGATGGTGTAGAAATTTTGTGGGGTTAATGCATTGTGGTGGGAAAAAAATATATATATGTGAAGTTACACATATACATAAAAATATAAATAAATATATATACATGGTAATATATAAACTTTATATACATTCACTATGATACACACTAATGAATAAACTTTACATACATACACTGTGAGTAGGTACTAAGTTGTTCACTAATTAAGGCTTTCATGCCATCTCGTAAAAAGGTAGTTTTTTACATTCTTCTTAAATGAGTCACGGCTTGTAGACATCCTGATTTCGAGATTTATGTTTATAATCTCAGAATTTTCAACTGGGTGAACCAATTATGAAGATAATTTCTTTTTGTGAGCTAGTGTATCCCGGGTGGCCCCATTACAATTTGGTTCAGTTCTTGAAGTCAGTTTTTTTATTTTAATTATATTTTATAATAGTATATTAAAATCAATTAGAGTACTGTGTAATGGGAGAGGCCTATGTCCAGCTGTGGACTGCAACGGGCGGATTATGATGATGATGATATTGTTTTGTTTGCATTGTTCTTTTTCGCATTGAGGATTGTGACCACCACTCTTGGATTCTGCTCATGCTTTCCATCAGGCAGGGCAGAGTCATTTTGGCAGCATAAATATAAAAAAAAAGAAAAGAAAAAACCATGCTAACCAGATGGCTCAGGGTTAAGTTAATTTCAAGTTTTTAGTTTAATTTTCCCCTTTACTGACGACTAAATCTTTGTATAGGAACTGACGTTCTTACACAAAATTTTAGTGACATCCCATATTCTCAGTCTACTACAGAGTAATAATATCTATCAATGTAAAATAATAATAAGTGCCAATTTCTTTTCAGTTCCTCTGATCATCCTGAACATATTAACGATAATATTCAAATTATTACTGGGGTGAATGGGAAAGTACTTATTTAGGCATAAGGAGAGTTCTACAAGCAAGACACATCCCAAAGACTTTCAAGCATTTCACAATACTCTAAAAATGTATAGTTTTTTTTTCTCTTCTTACTTGTTGCAAATAAAATATGCTTGAAAATATGCTGCAGACTGTATCTTTACTTGGATTGTATCTTTACATTACTACTTGTAACTTACTAATATTAAAAAGCTTAATCTATTTTGTATTTCCTTAAATTTGTACAATTATAACATTTACAATAGTAAAGTTGATAAATAAAAATACTTTGTGATATATTGTACTTGTTTTACCTGAATATGGCAAAGGCAAAAAGAAGGTTTATAGTATTGACAGTCTATGTATCTTTGTAAGTTCCACCATAACACCTAAACTGCTGAACCCAGAAACTGTGACTACGAGTTATGCTTAAGAAATAGACATTTGATATCTCTTTATTACTTTCTAATACCACTCTCTTTATCCTTTTTTTGAAAGGGTGCATGTTAATATTTGTAAAGACTGTTTTATTTGATTCTAAACCACATAGAGCTTGTACTATTGCAATCAAACTATTGATAAACAAACTTATAAATTTCAAAATACCTCAAATAATTTGTAATTTATGGATAAATTTATGGACATACTTGTCACATTTATTTCCACTAGGCGGAAATCAGACCACCTCTTTCTTAGTAATCTTGGTCATTATCCATTATACCAGAAGGGCAGGCCAATAGAGAACAATTAAAAAGAACATTTCATAAATTACCTGGCCATGTGATTATTTTGCCAGTATTTGTTTTGTAAAAATATACAAAAGTAATATTGAATTTCAAAAGTCAGTAACGCCAAAGTGAATCGATAAAAGATGTCGACATATCTAGTCACTTTATTACTAATTGTGGCGACTACCGCATACCGCGGCAACAAAAACATATGACAACGCCATCTAACGAATATACACTGATCTACGGAGTAACGTAGTATACGAAGAAGCTACCAATCTTGGTCGGAGGATCCTCCCTTTGTGTTGGCGGAACATAACACCCGTTCCTCTACAGTGGTGACCCCAACGTGATTGGAAGCAGCTTTTGAAGGAGCAAATCAACAGCAGCAGCATCACCGCACCACCACCATGCTCACTCTCACAGCAAGTCTCTGCCAGCCAGCAACCTCGGCCTAGGAATACACCACACGCAGGATACGACCGCTCCAGCCTGGTTACCTCTACGGCCTCCACAGCGTCTAAGCACAGCACACAGCACCTACGGTCCATGTAAGCAGAGCATCTCTCTCCTGTCTATGTTGAAGCCAGCCACTACACAGCAACCGCCACGACTCACTGGGGACAGCACCGTGCACCGCATGCCATACTGACTAACGGGGGTCTGCGGATTTCAGCCCCAGCTCACTGGGACTAGCGGCATTCAGTTCCAACTCACTGGAACTAATCACTCCTGGCACTAGCAAGCTCCACAACAGAGCACAAATAGCTGACTCATCCAGATAGCGACCTCCGGTCTTGGAGGGGCGTGATGTGGTGACTTCCACATACAGCGGCAACAAAAACATACGACAACGCCATCTACCGAATATACACTGAACTATGGAGTAACGTAATGTATGCAGAAGCTACCAATACAGCATCACGCAATAGAAATTCTCGCGCCTATTTACATACTACGTTCATTTCGAGAATGCCGTTTGGTCCCGTACCGCTTCCTCATACCGCGCGTTATGACGTAACAACGTTACTGTAGGCAAAAAAACATATTTTTTAATGTTTTTTAACTGTATTCTGATATAAATATTCATAGATGTGGCTTATGACAAAATTGAAGTTTGGTGCCCTTTATAAGATAATAAAATAGATTATTTAGGTATAGAAAAGATGAAAAAAATGTAGGATAAAAAAATAAAACAAACTGAATTTTCCACAGCTTTATTTCACAATCAGAACAAACAAAGATATTGTTTTAAATTAATTATTTACGAAAACGCAAACAATAACTTTTAGAAAAACACTCGTATTTATGTATCCACAACTTCTAAACTATTCATTTCTGTATCACTATCATCATTCCATTCAGTGTCGCTGTTATCACTTTCATCGCTCCCTGAAATTATTAGTCCATTGAGCTCTTATAACCTATCATTTTCCCAGTATTGCTGCCGTAACGTGAAGTCTGCGGCTGGAGTCAGTGGTTTGTCAATTTGTCGGCTGTGGTACGGTGCATTATCAAGCACAAGAATGCTATTAGTAGGCAGGTTAGGTATTAGTTTTTCTTGAATATATTTTGTGAAATTATTCGCGTCCATTTCACTATGGTAATCGCCTATAGTGTTTGCACTTGTGAAGGAGTTCGGCGCCTTTAACAAATCCACTATCACCACCAGCATGGACTATATAATTCAACGCTGTCCGGGATTGAAATTTGTTTTCACACCTGTGTCTGTTGCATTTTGCCAACATTTTGATACTGTGTAGTGGCTATGTATCCAAGTTTCGTCTAGATATATGACAGGTTTTTTTCTTCTTCTTCTTCTTTTGATGATATGGCAATCAGCCGGATCAGCTATTTCTGCCAATGTCAAATATTTCAAGTCTTCGAGTCTTCAAGTCTTCGTCGTGATGGAATTAATGATAAAAAATATAAAAAATTTGGATGACATGAAATGGGGACCGTCTTTCGCAAAAACAAAAAACGATCTCGACAGGTTTTTTATTGACACCTAGTTCATCGTTGTCAAGCAGTCTCCACAAGTAACATGCTCTCCATGCAGCTATTTCGAGTTTTTGAATTAGATACTCTCTAATATTTTTGCATTTTCTAAACCTGTACCCAAGTTTATTTTTTATTATCTTCCAGAAGGTGACTTTTTGACCTGGAAAATTAAAATCCTTCTTTGCTTCTACTAATATTTTTCGTAACGTAGGAACTTCCTTTATAACAGTATAAAAGCAGTCGATAGTGTTTCGAATGGAATTCAGTATGAAATCGTCTATTCCTAATCTTTTCTTAGGAATTTTCGTTTTTTTTGGAGTCCTTAATTTAATATCTGTGGCACTTGAAGTATCTGGTACACAACTTCCAGTTTTAGTGTGTTTGAGTCGCAACTAGCCGCTTTCCCCATAGAAAAAAAATACTTTAAAATGTAAAAACAATAACAAGGTTCAACTGGGAAATTTATGTTTTATTCAAGTACAGTAAAAGAAACGATGATCTTCTGACTTTCTGAATAACTCTAAATTAATTGAGTGTCCACTCAGGAATTCCAAAGTTTCTTGTATAAGAATGAAGGTACGATTTAGCATATAAACGATTTTATGTAGTTAAAGCTGATTAAAGTGCAGTAGTACTTTTACTTTTGTGCTACATCTTACCTTGTACTGTTGCATATGTTTGGTTGGTATGTACGGTTAAAATTACTTTTCCATATTTTAGATGAAGGATACACAACATTTCTACAAACAACAGTTTAGTTTATTACCGGATTATGTTTATTAGTTTATTAAATTCGGTTGTTATGGATACATTTCAGCAAATCAGAAAAATAAAAAACTTAAACAAACTTTCTTTATGTAACTGCTCCCTATATTGCTTATTATGATGTTTTTAAAGTTTACTACGTTTTATTATACAGGCCAAAGTTAAACTCTTTTATTTCACGTAGGTTCCTACCAAAAATATTAAATCGGTGAGAGAATTCTATAATTGAGAACTGGCAGCACTGGTCTCAGTGATCTATGAAATTGGCTGCCATATTTTTCAGAGACAAACAAAACGCCGGTCTTTTCCGTTTTGAAGCGTCTGTTGTTTCGACGCCGAAAATTGGTAAATGATGGCAGCAAATAATTATTTCGGGTTTACTCATGGAGGAACCCAATATGGGTAAGTTAATAACTATAAAAATCCTTCAGATGAGAGTGTAGTGGGATCATACAGATGAATTATGAAATAGGTAGATGTGATCAATGTGCCTTGTCCTCATGTTTGTCCTAATCAAAATGGCGTCGGACGTGTATTGATCGTAAAATTTCCAATGAAATGTGTTTTTTTCGGTATAATCTCAAGTGTGGTTCGTTTTGTAGTGCCGCTACGGCAAGTGCAGCATATGGTGGGCAGACTGGGTACGCCGTAGCGCCAGCGGCGACAGCTGCAACTTACGGCACTCAACGTGCCGCTGCCACAGGATACGACACAGCATATCAAGCTGCAGCTGCTACTCAGGGTATGTAGATTTGATTATTCGAACTCTGAAGACAGACAGAAGTTATTTGTTTACAAAATAAATGTTCAAAATAGATGCCTGCACTGCGTAAGTAATTGGATTATCATTATAACTTCATAATGTTGACCAAGTCTATTACAGGCTCAGTATAAAGAGTCTATTGTAAATCCTCTCTATCCTCAGCCCTTCATTGAATGGACAGTGTTAAAAGCATCCTGATTTTTTTAAGTAGTTACAAAACTAATTCAGATAACTTCTCATTATTTCATGAGCCAGTGATTATGTTGTATGTATGAATCATTGCACATCAATGCCACTGTTTATCACTCCTAAATAATTATCATTGTGTACAACAATATGGAAATGAAAAATCATTCCCTGTTGGTCTACCTGTATCGTTAATTATAATCAACTGATTGTTTTCATTAGAAGTATGAGGTCTATGCTATTTCTTATATTGTTCAGAGATCATGTTCACAGTTGTCACTTGCCTTTTATTCACATACTCCCGTCTCAACTCACCTTTTAGAAGAGTTGTGTTCAAGCTTTCCATCAGTAATAGTAGTCATTTTTGGCAGAGCCATTAATCTAAGAAAAAATAATTCATACAGTGTAAATTAGTATAGCGCAGTAGCTTATTCTTAGTAGTCCGTTGGTTAAGCTCAATTCGTATGCTTAGCGAACAGTAAACTCAAACATGTGGTTTGGTGTTTGTATGTGTTTGATTGTTCTTGATTGTGTTTGCCAGTTTGGTGTTGATTTTTCTTTACAAATCTAAGGATGCTTGGCAAACAATTTGTGATGAACCCACATGCTTATTTTACATCAGTATTGTGCTCAATCTTATGGACGGTGGAAGTCAATACATCATTGTTGGTGTAGCAGTTCTCTAAAAGTTCAAAAAAGAACCTCATAAAATTTTCTTCTTTAAATTTACTAAAATATCATGAATTACAGTTAAATGATTACAATGTAAATGTACCCTATTTTTATTGCTATTGTATGATTTTTGCCTGCATTGTATGATTTTTGTAAATTTTTATCATCCACCTTCGCCTTCATCTTCTTTTGAAATTGTTTTGTTTAAATGTATCTTTATATATTTTACAAAAATTAATCAAAAAATGTATATACGCACATAAATTTTGATCAACGGCAACAAAAACAGATGTATAAAAAAGCAAACCTGAAGTGTTATATTTACTTAGTTCTCTTACGTATACAATGCGGTAATGCTGGAAGCTAACACGGGATTACTAAAATAATTTGTTTCGTAAATTCAGAAAATTTTCACAAAAGGAATATGGAGGTACAAAATTCGCTGAATCAATTAGTTTAAAATAAATATAGGCTAATTCGGTGTAATTCAAGGTACTGAATAAAGACAAGAACCCAAACACAATATATTAGAGAGAAGAGAAGAACAGCATTTTTTCAATCGCACTTTCTTTTGTGTAACAGAGAAAGCATAGTTTCTTATTTCATTTACATAAAGGAAATACATAAATAAGTATAAATTCAAAACGACGACAGAACATATCAAATAGTAGTAATAAATGGCCTACGAGTGACGTGGGTAGTAAGGAGGCGAGTCTGGTAACAGGTATGGTTTTACCAGCAGCGGCGCACGCCCACGCGCATGCAGCGGCCGCGGCGGCTTCGGCCTACGATGCCAGCAAGAGCGCCTACTACCAGCAGGCGGCTGCGGCATACCCCACGGCAGCCCCCCCTCAGCCACAGCCCACGTACGATGCTACTGCCGCCAAGCCTGCCTACACCACCCCAGCCACTTATGCACAGGTTAGTGTGTATATATAATGCATAGGGCATGCTTACTAAAAGTAGCTTATACATCTTGAAGGAAATGAAGATTTATATCAAAAATACATATTGAATACAGAAATAGATATTCTTGAAGATTAAACCTTTAAGTCTATCTACTTCTGATTATAACAACTACATATGTTTGATGATTATGCTTTTGTAATCACTGAATATGTGCAGTTGAGTCACATCATGACATCAAATAGAATCTAATACCTAGTAATGTTTCAAACATATTCCACAGAATAAAAAAAAAGTTAGAGTGCAAAAGAAACATACTTTTTTTCTTAATGAGAAGCACATCACAAGTTATATTTAATATTTTATCTAAACAGGTTTCAGTTGATCAACTTGATAATTTGAATATAATGTTTGTTGATAAACTATTAAGATTGATAAACAAGTAATGAATTATTTAAAAAAACCCAACTGTGTATGGCTTTTTTTTATTTTAATGTACCTAGCGTGTCACTCTCACGAATAAGACGAAACTGTCGACACCACTTGCACATCATACATACACTCGAAAAACATAACCCCTTTGCATTCTTATACCTAAAAGAGTTATTACAGACACAACATAGATTAACTATACAAAGTTTGTTGAACTCCACGAGGCTCAAGACTACCGAATTTTTAATCTAAAATGACAGATAATGGTGTAACAAATGTATACAAGTTCTTATTGATATGATAATATTTTATTTGTAAACAGTGTAGAAGTTTGGAAGTGACAAAGAGTATGAACCATTTAACTTTGAATGCGTTAACCATTTTTTTACCCGACTGCGAAAGGAGGGTTATGTTTTCGAGTGTATGTGTGTATATTTCTTTGGCACGCCCTAGAATCTAAATCGCTTGTCGTACTTTTATGTGAGTGGTGCCAATAGATTCGTCTTAGTCGTGAGAGTGACACTGGGTACATCAAAATTAAAAAAAGTATATTTGGAGCGATAAAGATATCTCAAAAAAAATGATTTCAAAATACATCGAGTGCGGTATCAAAATAAAGAATCATGAATGGTGACTAATTTAATTTATTTAATAAAATAATAATAATAAAGTAACAAAAATAATCCTAAATCCTTAATTCAAATAATACACACATAAAACATTCAAATGTACCAGAAAAAGAAAAACAGAATAATGCTTTTTGATGGTGCTTGCGCATTAATTAGTCAGTTTAATGAGAGTTTCAACACATGTTTAATGATATTTAAGAAACATAGTTGTGCATAAGTAGCAAATTAAATATCAATTGTTTCTTTTTTGTGGGCCAATAGAGGTTTATTAATCTGATATGAATTAATCTAGGCGCTAAGAAAAATTAACAGAGTTAGTCACTAATAGTGATTTGATGAAAAATATAACCAGCAATTGTAAAAAAGTCAATATATGCTTGTTTTATTTTTTATATATATATGGATTAAGAATAGTGTCACCACATTCACTACTCTCATCCACGCGGTGGGTATTTCAAGTGTCGACTAAGGAAGCAAATTACGACAGCACCCAAACGAGGACAGATCGACATAAACCCTTTAGCCTATACAAACTCTCTGACCAGTAAAATTTCGTTTCCAAGAGACTGTAGCCTGTCTTGTGATGATGGAAAATATACTCCAGCAAATTTGAAATATATTATAGGATGACCATAACCACTGAACTGCTCGTTGGAAGGTTCGTATAGTTAGAGCATGGTCGAGTGGTTTCGGTCAAGATGTTATAGATATGTAAAGACGTCACAAGTGGTGTATGTATGTATGTATACAATGTGTGTGTTTGGGCAGTACGGCGGGCAGGGCGGCGGCGGCGCGGCGCGTGGCGGCGCCAAGGCGTACGGCGGCGTCTACACGGCCACCACGGCCGCCACCTCCTACCCCACGCAGGCCTACACGGCCACGCCCGCGCAGACCAAGCGTGAGTACACCACCCTACACGGCCACCACGGCCGCCACCTCCTACCCCACGCAGGCCTACACGGCCACGCCCGCGCAGACCAAGCGTGAGTACACCACCCTACACGGCCACCACGGCCGCCACCTCCTACCCCACGCAGGCCTACACGGCCACGCCCGCGCAGACCAAGCGTGAGTACACCACCCTACACGGCCACCACTGACACACCGACATCAGGCACAGTGGCCAACAATCTTATTATTGGATATTGCTATGTTTATATGAAACTTACAGTTTGCCATTGTTTTTATTGTAGTTCATGACTGCCTCCGTGGCGCAGTGGTAGCGTATGCGACTGCTGTGTTTTAGGTCTCGGATTCGATTCCCGAGTCGGACTAAATTTTTGTATGATCTGCAAATATTTATTTCGAGATTTTGGTGTTTTAAGTATAATAAATGTGTATTTACAAAAATAAGTATATACGTATTTATGTCAGTTGTCTAGTAACCATAACACAAGCTCTACTTAGTTTGGGACTAGATAGCGTTGTGTTTAAAA
Source organism: Hyphantria cunea (assembly GCA_003709505.1). Classification (NCBI taxonomy): domain Eukaryota; kingdom Metazoa; phylum Arthropoda; class Insecta; order Lepidoptera; family Erebidae; genus Hyphantria; species Hyphantria cunea. Next base: position 598,746 of record PKRV01000301.1, on the reverse strand, counting down.
TGTCCGAAATATTTATTCATTTTATTATCTAGTTATATTGTGAGATTGATATTAATTACCAAGTGATGCATGCACCATGCTGCATTTTTGCATTGTCTGAATTCAGAATGAGTATGGTAACTACTATTCTTAGATTCTGCACATGCTTTCCCTCAGGCTTAGGAGAGTCAGTTTGGTAGTCTTAAAGATGAAATATAATAGTTGCTCTAAAGATTTTTAGGTCACAGGATATTACTTACTGGACACATCTCACAGTTGACTGTTGGATCACAAACTAGACAGCATCTCTACTATACTCACCATACTGCTAATAAACAAACTTATTATATACATATCTATATCTTCTTTAAAAAATAAAATTAAAGTGTCTGTTTTTAATATCAAATTAACAGCTTTTCAGTAAATGAAAGTATATATGAACATCTAAAAATCTGTTTTTAAATTGCTTGTTCTGGCTATACTGTGGAACGGCTGGACCGATTTTGACGGAACTTTTAACTGAGCGGTAGTTGATGATATGAGGTGTTACTTTAATAGACTATCTTCGCCCCGTGGCATTATCTGCGGATATTGTAGCACTGCAGTGTTCAATAAGTTATTTATAAATCACACCCAGAAAGAACATATTTATGCTCATTACACAATATTAGTCGTAGGTGAGAATCCTACAAACTCTGATTTAGAAGTTAGTCACTAACCACTAGAGCAAAGGCCAATCTAATAATCAATAATGTTAAGATTTTATGTACTCACTAAAATAAATATTTATTATGGTTTATAATGTCTTATTTAGGTAATATTTATGTTATAGAAACAACCAACAGAGGCAACACCGCGTACGACACCGCTCTCTATAACGCCGCTACTATGTACGTCGCTCAACAGAACAAAACGGGCGGCGGAAGGTAAGGCTACCTCCACATGCCAACACATGGCACATGACTAGCAATCAAGCATAGGAGTATAACTAAACAGCTAATAAACATAGAAGAGATTTAAGGATGTCGAAACATACAGCAACAACAAGCAACCGAATGGAGAGGCGATCCCATAGCGTCTTTCTCGATATAAAATAGTCTTTCTTTTTTTCGCGGGGGAAATCTTCGTACATACATATTTTAGACATCCAAGACAATCGCGTCTCTATAAACTCGCACATAACAAAACTTTTCAGAATTTCATACACATACATCCTACGTCATAAGTGTAACAAGTTAGTCTATTTGGATTTTTGCTTTGACAGAGGGGAATGACATAAATGTGTGTATGGCTATTGTCTACCATGTTGCTCTATGTATAGAAGGAGAATTGCATGTGTTAAATTGTATTAGTTAAATTTTGCCGTCAAATACATTTCATTTAAGGAGATGGAAGATTACATATGGAGAACTGTACATTTTCTGGTATAAATACTTGTAGGATTGAAACTAAGTAAAAATCGTCTAATGTATCGCCGAGGGAACGTAATCTAGTGTGATATCGTACTCATATACGACGCATTTATTGAGAAGAGACCTGTAATACTCCTCTTGTTACTTATCGCACGAGTTAATTATAATCCTACATTAGTTACATAGTTATGGAGATTGTCAGCTTTCATGTTACATAAAATTAAAATCGTAGCTGAATATCTGACTTTTAAAAAGAGTATCCATGAGTTTATCGACAGTATTCTTCTCGTAGAGTTGTACGCATTCTGGAAAGTAGAAGTGATAGCGGGCAGTGTAGATTTAGTGGATGTAGCGCATGCAGCATGCAGCGTGGTCGGTGTCGCTGCGCGCCTTAACCGTGGCTCAATTTCCGTGGCAGCGGCTGGAAGAACTACAACAAGAGCGGCGTGGGCGCGGGCGCGCGCCGCCCCAAGCCGCCGCCCAAGGCGCAGCAGCTGCACTACTGCGACGTGTGCCGCATCTCCTGCGCCGGCCCGCAGGTACCGCTCAGTACCCTCCAGATAGAACGATACTCGTGCTCGGTGGGCTACCCTACATGATAATAGCCCCGGTGACAGTGACCGAGAACCACTAAAATTATATATTTATTTGGTGAAATAGGGTTTGTCGAATATAAAAGTTGTATTTATTTTTATGTATAGAGAGTCAGAATAGTTGATTAAAAAAGTAAAACTACAAAATACAGTAATCCATCGTAAGCACCAATCGGAGCGAATTACGTCACTTCTGTATTTAAGCTCACTTCGTTTGGATATAATTGACGATCACTACTATTCTTAAGAGTTATAATCGACACTGGTCAACAAATGGTGACGTCGCATCTTACGCAAACACAAGGCACCTAGCGTTTTCTCGTGAATTTTAAACTTGAATTTTTTCCTGCTAACAATTTCATTTTATGTACAAATATAACTGTTTTTGATAATAAGACGTACATCGTCATTAAACAGTTTATAGAAATTAGGCATCATACCTGTTTTGTTAATTTTTGACTAGATCACTAATGTGTTGAAAATTCATTATTATGATTCGACAATTTGAGTCTTTCAATTGATATCGGAAATCTTTCAGCCAATAATTGAAGATTCAGTTTAGAATTGGAGTAAATTTATATATGAAAATTTATATTTCAGTTAAACAGTTGATGGAATTTCGATTATCTCAATTTAAAGAGATTAGGTTTTTCGCTTTGGGAAAGAAAAGTATATCGTGAGAATTATGATTTCCGTTATGATTGAACCTTAATTTTATAATAGTGACTAGTCAGTATGTGTCGTAAATGTCGGTATACGAGAGCGGGTGAGTGAGTGCAGACGTACAAGGAGCACCTGGAGGGGCAGAAGCACAAGAAGAAGGAGGCGGCCGTGAAGCTGGCGGCGGCGGGCGCGGTGCTGGCGCTGGCGCGCGGCGCGGGCGGCGGCGCGCTGCGCTGCGAGCTGTGCGACGTCACGTGCACCGGCGCCGACGCCTACGCGGCGCACGTGCGCGGCATCAAGCACCAGAAGGTCGTCAAGCTGCACACCATGCTGGGCAAGCCCATCCCCTCCACCGAGCCCACCAAGCTGGGCCAAGGTAGCTCTCCTCCCCTTCACTATTGCTTCACGTAACCGAACACATTTTTTGGGTGACATCGTTCAAACGTTTGCACTGAACGCTGATTCGTTTAACGCGAAACTCTTATTTTTGTTCGATAACCGTTTTGAACTTATTTTCACTTCTACTCGATCGAAACGGTGACCACGGCCGACGTTGCGATTGACCCTTTCACCGATCGGAACACCGAACACACTCACTCGAGTAAAATTCAAATGACCTTACGAGAGACCCCCTGTCTAACACTTACGTCTGCTTGGGTTACCGTATGATTGACTACCTTATTTATATAAAGTGCATCATCACATCGACAATTAGCAACTATATTTTTTTTTTATTTATATTCTAAATAGTATCATAGCTTGTACTACTTCTAGAATAGTTTGTGTATTTTTATTTATCAAATATGCTCTCTGATGATCCGAATTCTATGCCCGGAGAACATATTTACGAGTTATTCCTGTCTGTGCTGACTCCCTCACCGCCACAACGCCATATCTGTATGAAACCGCGCGTTTTGTTGGCAGCTAGATTTGCATAAGTCAAATTCTCTCAACGTTAACCGTTTCGGCGTCCGGTACAGATATGTGGAGTGTGTTAAATGGGCCTTTTTTATAATAACCGAGGTACTGAATTTAATGAGCGATGTCCGAGTTAGACACGATCTCCTGTAGAAAAGGCTCAATGTCTGTCGTCACAAGAAAGATACCCGGCAATAGTGTAACGAGAGAAAATTTGACTTTTCAATCTATCAGCCAAAAAGACGGTGGCCGGGACGCCCAAGATCGCATTCGTGGCGTCCGGGGGTCTCAGCACAGTCGCGGGTTCCTCTACCAACGATGAAACCGACCCCCAAGGCGAGAAAGACAAGGAGGGCGACGACAAGGACGACGAGGGCGACGCCGAGCCCGAGGTGCAGCCCGTGGGGCAGGACTACATCGAGGAGATCCGCGGCGACGACGGCAAGGCGCTCAGCTTCAACTGCAAGCTCTGCGACTGCAAGTTCAACGACCCCAACGCCAAGGAGATGCACATGAAGGGCCGCCGCCACCGCCTGCAGTACAAGAAGAAGGTAAGCGCCCGCTCCCTCCACCACACACCCCTGCCCTCCCCCGCGGGCTTTCCACTGATTACTCAGTAAAAGGTTTGAGGCGGCGTCGAGCCTGGTGCCGTCCGCGGCGCCAAGAGATCCGCGCGTCACATGATGACACCCGGCAATGAGGAAACTGCCCTCGCTCTGGCGGCGTCCCCCTCCCTGCCCCCGCTCCCCGCTCACAGCTGAAGGCGCGGCGTGTTGCAGGTGCAGCCGGACCTGGAGGTGAAGGTGAAGCCGTCGATGCACCAGCGCAAGCTGGCCGAGGCCAAAGCGCAGCGGATGCTGGTGCGCGACGAGCTGTGGGCGCGCCGCCGCATGCACGACGTACGTACGACCACTCGCGACCACTCGCGACCACTCGCGACACTTGCACGTGCCACTTATTCTATTGAGATCAACAATATATCAATAATTTGATATTGAACTGTATGGAACCTTGCAGGGCATGGAAGACGAGGAGCGTATGTACTGGGAAGGAGGCATGGAGCCGTGGTGGGGGCGCGGACCCGTCCCGCCGCCCATGCACCACCTTCATCATGTACGTATCATATCATTTCCGTAAGAATACATGCAGTAGGTAAAGCGAGCTATTTTAAATTAAATTGAAATATAATTGGTGTGTGGTACACCACTGTGTGCCTTTCAAGACAATTTGCCTCGCTAAATCAATTTTTAAAACGAATCATCGCCTGCTGCCTTTTCTAATCGATTGGCATTCAAACCTTCTAGAAAAGACTGTACTTCTATTTCAACAAAAATTCAAATGGAAGTGGTCAACTGGCCGCTTTCTGTTGGCATATGTGTTGTGGGTTGAAATCCCACATGGGTCGGCACTTTTTGTGATCCACAAATAGTCGTCGAGTGTAGGTGTTCCGTGTCCGTTTGAGGTATATTTGTAACGTCGCTGGTGTGCCAGGGCATGGGCATGGGGTACGGGTCGGTGGGGCGGCGGCCCGAGACGTCGGACGACCGGCACGTGCTGGCCAAGCACGCCGAGATCTACCCGAGCGAGCAGCAGCTGCAGGACATCCAGCGCGTCGTCAGCCACACCGAGAAGGCGCTCAAGTCGCTCTCCGACGCGCTCGCCGAACAGGCCAAGCCTAAGGTAACTCACCGCAAGCCACTACCACTACCCACTTTAGCTAACTAGAAAACAAATCAAATGTGTGGGAATTACGACACTTAAATCACGTGCTCGATAGAAGAAAATAGGAAGTTGATAAGAGAAGATCTTTGCTTCTCTCAAGAGATTCGACGCAAAAGAAAAACTCAAATTTGGGCTAGTCCATACAACGTCCTCACATTAGTCATCCATACATCGTTATTTCCCCACGAAAACATTTTAATCACTACAGACACTACACTCACATAGCATAAAAACTACCCATTATTTTGCACTTTGTAACAATTGAGCGATCCACGTCATGATAATATTATTTATTGTGATCCAGGGCCAGACACCGGCCAAAACTCCAGCTAAGCCAGAGGACAAAAAAGATGATAAACCTGAAGGCAAAGAAGACGGCCGCGATAATCAATTGTGAGTATATATATATATAAATACCAAGTTTTTAAATCTTTGTGTTGTAATTTCTGTTTTTCTTCTTCTACCTCACCTTATCCCGTTACGCAGGGGCAGCTTTCCCGAGTAGTTGTGCCTCGGAAATTTTACGGGTCATGGGAACCACTTTAAAACTCCCCCGGATATGTCCATTTCGCACTCTGTCTTTGAGGGTAACCTCTCCCGACCAGCGCAATATACGCATGTCCGTTGTATGTAATTTCTGCTCGTCAATTTTAATTGTTGGCCAGAGCTCACAACTGTTCAGGAAAGTTTTTTTATGGCCTTAGTGCGCTACCTTGGCGTACCCCCATTTTATGTTTAAGCTTTCCGAGAGGCCCCCAGGGCTTCTAACCTGGTAGTGTACGTCTCTGTACATGTCCCCTATAAGTCGACATCTGAAAAGACCATTACCAGGCTTTCTATATTTTCATGAGCTTTTTCTATAACTAATATACTGTGGTGAGGTTTTGCAGGAAATTGCTCTTTTTACTTCTGTAGTGATTTCATTTGCAATCTGTTTTTGGTTCATCAGTTTCTGGGTTTCTTAGTAATTCCATATTTAACAGCTCATTGTAGTAATTATACCGCTGTCTACATATGTCTTTATCGTTGGTGAGCAATACTCCTCCTTTGTCTTTTATGTATTTCGCTGTGATAATATAATTTATATTGTTATGTCCGTCTTTGCTAATTTATAAATATTAAAAATAAATTCTGTGTCTGTAGCCTAGTTCTAGGCGTTTATACATGTTACTATTGGTTTTGTTTTCTTTTTTATGGTGATAATGTATTTTCTTGTATAATTAGATCGTATCCCTCTCGACATGTTGGAATTATAAATCGTTATCTGGTCAAAAATCAAGATTAAGTTGTGAAATGGTCCAATTAAAATTTTGCTGTCTATTTCCATTTCGGTTTCGGTTAGAAAATAAATCATAATATCATCATAAAAGAAAGTTACACTTAAAGTTTTAGAATTGAAGTAATACTTACACGATTAGATAGGTTCGATTTATCAGAAGTAGGTTATCCGTGCGCTATGTAGTCGTCGGCGGGAAGAGGTTCGAGGCCGCGCTAAAGGCTCGTGTGCGCAGGTTCTCGTTCGCGGCGGAGGGCGAGGCGGGCGGCGAGGCGGGCGGCGCGGGCGGCGCGGGCGCGCGCGCGCTCAAGGGCGTGATGCGCGTGGGGCTGCTGGCCAAGGGGCTGCTGCTGAAGGGCGACCGCGCCGTGCGCCTCGTGGTGCTGTGCCACGACCGGCCCACCGTGACGCTGCTCAAGCGCGTGGCGGGCGAGCTGCCGGCGCACCTGGCGCGCGTGCGCGGCGCGCCCGACGAGCCCAAGTACCGCGTGGAGCTGCTGCCGGCCGACGGCGCCGTGGGCGTGTCGGACGGCGCCGTCAGCGTGCGCGTGTCGCTCACCTCGGCCGTCATGCGCGAGCCCGCGGGTGAGTCGCCTCCACCCGCCTCCACCCACCTCCACCCACCTCCACCCGCCTCCACACCACCGCCCACCGCAGCTCAGAACAAACTATCTCCGTTGCCGCTTTCGAGTCTGTTTCACGACCGTACTTATACTCCTCCGCTCATATATCGTATCTATGATATGTAACAAGATAATTTGTTCAAAGTATTTACCGCCCGCGAGGGCACCGTGTTCCATGCTTATTTTTAGGTGTGAGTAGGGTAAGATGCGGCGAGAAGAAAAGGATTTTTGATCATCTATCACGATATATCACCCGCGCGTTCGCTCCGCGGTGGTATATCGCTCTACTGAAACGGAGCAAACATGATTTTCTTTATTGTCTACTCGTTTTAACCTATATTTATATTCCTTGTTTATTTAAGATTATATCACATATCACAGACGATTAGGACTCTATTTGTTTATTTCTTAATAGTTTGAACCTTAAGTTTGACCAGATTGACAGTCAGTGAAAAATAATGTAATAGCTTGCGCCACGTCAGACGTGTCCCGTTAGTTCTGGCGGGCCACCCCGGAGCTGGGCCGAGGCCGGGCCGGGTCCGGGGTGACGCGCCCTCCCCTAATGCTGTGGTAGGATGTACGACAGATGTTTGCCCCGTTTTCGTCGATGTTTTGATGGTCAAACACCCTTTGTGTTGTTGTCGCTAGACGGTGGCGACATAAAGCGAGACGACAAGGATGTGCTCCCGCGCCAGAAGTGTTTGGACGCGTTGGCCGCCCTTCGGCACGCCAAGTGGTTCCAGGTACATTCGCCACAACATTTACATTACTGTGGGCACCCCGACTCGTCGCACGCGACCCTGCCTACCTTTGCACTCTGCAACTCGTAATTATTACTATCGATGAACGTATACTATGACAAAATATAAACGTCGCGTGCGATGCCGGAATGCTCACTTATATAATTTTAGTCACATGTTTATTTCTATTTATACAAATCATTAGATCCTCACTTAAAAACTAAACTAAATGAAGCGATTCCCATGAACATGTGGCTACAAGTGCTCTGTCCCCCCAAAGCTGCGTTTCCACGCACTGTAGCCGACACTGGGAACGTACACGACAGGAAACGCAGTTTCTCTATAGACTATAGGACGATCAACTTGTACATTTATTGCTCTGTTTCTTGTCGGATGAATAATGGAAGTTGTAAAGTAAAGTAACTAAATGTGAGAGTGGAGCAATAAATGCGAGGTGGGGCGGGCCCGGGCTGACTGAGTGGCGTTGCAGGCTAGAGCCGCCACGCTGCAGTCCTGCGTCATCATCATCCGCATCATGCGCGACCTGTGCCGCCGCATCCCCAACTGGACGCCGCTCAACCCCTACGTGAGTACTTCGCTTTGCTAGTTTGGCTCATTGTTAAATAAATACAGCGATTCTGGTGAGTTTGATTCTCACCTAAACAGGGTTATTCTTGCTTCATACGAAACTAGAAATTATGTCTCCAGAATTAATATTCCAGATACAATAGCTTTCATACCATACCATATCCATAACACATAAGAAACTGCGGTCGTGGCGTTGGTCAATAAAAACATAAGTTTTCGATACTTGTAGAGCGGGTTAGTGACTTGTGCCGACTTTCTTGTTAGGTGGACTTTACTGAAATTTCATACATTTATTCTCTTTATACCGACTTTCCATAATAAACACAACAAACGACAACCGCTAGATATTAAATTTGGTACTCTCGTCGCGAGATTACAACTGGAAGAACATTATCTCTTAGGAATCAAAGATTAATCTCGTATCTCCAGGATAGTACAATAATCCGACTATTGGTAGATAGGATAAACGAAAATTCTCTGTAAATTAACATCTCATCCGCATTAAATCATTCACTAACCGTATAAGTGTATAACCGAGTCGAGGTATTCTTTCATTTAAACTAACACAAAATAATATAACGTCTCAACTAACAAGTGCTGTCACTATAAAATTTATATTAATAACCAATACAACACAACGCGCGTCAAAGGCGGCTGCTTCAAAGGTAGTGCGACGACGCGACGGTAGGTGTAACATCGGTCAGCGTCGTGTAGTAAATTTCAAAAACATAAAATAGTGTCCTATAGTTAAACTACTAAACCAACTTTATTGAAATTTTGTAGGTGGACTAGTAACACGTGTAGGTAGGTCTTTTTCATATTAATATATTGTCATATCCACCCTGAATACCTGCTTATTAATCTCTATTTTTTTTCTTAAATTTTCAAATAAGAGGTTCTTTATTAAAAAATACACAAACCAATATATAAAATAAACATTATGATAATAAAACTATGCTTTTATACGTTTTCGGGTTTCCGAACTCAATTGGAGTTAAAAAGAAAAGTCGGCATCGTGTGAATGTCGGCGTAAAAGCAACAAGTTGAACTATTAATGAAAAGTCTCGTGATAAAGGAAATAGATGAATGACAGTTCAGTAAAGTCGACATGACAAGAAAGAGCTTACGTAGCGAGGGTGATTGACGCATCGGGTGATAATATTTCCATGAAGACAGCAATGCAAAAGAATCACCTTCAACAACCCATAATGTCACACTTCTGTTGGTTGGGGACGGGCAAGTCAACGTTGTGGCTACTACATCTTGCCGTTGATTGATTAATATATGATAACAATCAGAATCGACTCCGAATACTGAGACATTCATGATGTTATGCCACCAGTGGTTACTCATCCAGGTACCGCGCTGCTTACCCTCTGTGATTGTCTCTAATCACCGAGTGCAATTGGTCTGTGAGTTTCGTGAGGTTGTCTTTTTTTATTTATTATGAGCTTAGGTTACGGCTTTAACCCTCTCCCGAAAGAGAGACCCCGAGACCTGTAGTGGGACATTATGGGTTGTGGAATATGTTAGGTTTGTGTCGGTTTTAATACTAATTAAGAATAAACCGGTCAATCTGGGACGGCTGGACCGATTTCGATGGACACTGGGAGTAAGTTCGCCCCGCGGCGTTACCCGCGGTCACCCATACGCGTAAGCAGCTAGTAAGTGCGGTTGCGTGTGGCAGGCCATGGAGCTGCTGGTGTCGGGCGTGATGCAGTCGGCGCTGGGCGCGCTGTCGCCGAGCGAGGCGCTGCGGCGCGTGTGCGAGGCCGTGGCGGGCGGCCTGCTGCTGGAGCACGGGCCCGGCCTGCGCGACCCCTGCGAGAAGGACCTCGTCGTACGTACGCCCTTGCACTCGCACTGCCACTTCTCCACAACACCGGACATTATACTTAAAAAAGTTTCTAATCTACACACACATTCTCTTATCTCTCTTATCATATTATACAAAGTGATCCTGAATAAATTTAAATTGTGTAAAGTATTTAAAATAAAAAATCTCCTACACTTTTTAAATTAAAAGCAGTTAAAAAATTAAAAAACACTATTAAATAATAGTTACATTACCTACTCACAATCATTTCTACATCACATTAACGTAAGACTCTTAGAGAATGCATTTAGCATTGTAATCCTGTGTGCATATTTTGCATAATAAAAGTGATATATAAATTCTTTATTCATTTCTTACACCGTTACAGGACGCCCTGGGCAACTTACCGCCCCAGAAACGTGAAGATATAACCGCTTCCGCACAGCAGTTCCTTCGCCAGATTGCCTTCAGACAAATCCACAAGGTGCTTACACCCTTTAATTTTATCTTATCTTATTTTATTGTACACACAAGCAGGAGAACTATAAATTAATGTTGAATGTCACGGCTTCAGGTTCTGGACATGGAGCCGTTACCCAAGTTAAAGCACACAACGGGCCCGTGGAAGTTCCCCCGCAAGCGAAGGCGTTCCAACACCGACACCGAGGCAGACACCCCCAACGGTAACAACTTTTGACTTGCAGTGGCTTATTTTACTCTATGTCAAACGACTATAAAACTCAGGAGTGATACACAAAGTTTTGTATTGTTACATATAACACCAGTGCCACATCACATATGTTGATGTTGTAAATGAAGTTAATTCGTAAATAATAAGTAAATAAAAAGGTTATTTGCTCAATTTACAGGTGAAGGCAAGGTTGTTAAAACCGAAGAGAAGATGGATGCGTCTGAAAACACCGCAGCCGCCAAGAAGTAAACCGCACACCTGTATATGCGCATAGCTCTCTCTCAGTGCATGCACGTCCGCGTGTGCGGAAAGAGATCATTGTTATGTCTATAGCGATGCGTTTCGGGATAATACGAATTTCATTTAACCAAATCCTTGACTTTCATCAACTAAACCTAGAACGTAACGCTATACTACGTTTAACGTGGCGAGTTCTCCGCTCGCGGTACGTTTAGTTACTGTGTGCAAAACAATCTCAAATATTTTATATAATTGTGTATGATTTACGCAGCCTCTTGGTCACACATAGGTGATGATCTGTCCAAAATAAATTAGTACACATATTTAAATATAATGCCGCGGTTTACAGTAGTGTTTAATATAAGTTAGATCTAGAGTCTATTCTATATAATGTAAGTAGTGTTAGTGGTACGCGCGAGAGACAGGGATAGTCGAGTCGGCGAGCTGTGAAGGAATTGTCAGAGGTGGTTAGCGATTTGGATAAGGGCGGCGCCAGTGCGGAGAGAGTTACAGTATTGACTTTATCGTGTTTAGTTCCTTACCCGCCCAGCGCTGGCTGGTCGCCTACGCCGGCTCATTTTTTTACTATATGGTTAATCTCTATTATTACTCAAGTGTATATTTTCTTATACATATGTATTTATGTATCATTATTATTTGCTGTCTCTAATGTTGTTCGTTGAGTGTGTAAAGAATTGTATCTCAAGAATTATGGTTTCGGCCCTGTCCTCAACGGAATCGAATTAAAATAATAACCAAGTTACTGCGTCAAAATTATAGCCTTGTATTATTTTTTTATGTTATTGTTATGTAGAAAGAAAATTAGGTCTAAGCGTTAAGGACAGCGGTTACTTTCTAAGTTTACACACGATAGACGTGACACGTCTGTGTCAGTGCGATATGCGGTATGTCTACATCTATGAGTGTCGCTATAACTATGTTATACTTCTCTTTGTTCTCGTTGGTGTGGTTCTAAACGACATTTGACGGAACAAACTAAATCTAAACTTTGGATCCCAATATGTAACTTGAACGGCACGAATATTTTATATTATAAAACGACGTTCATATCGCACCGTTTAATTACGATTTAAATTTGGTGTGATGTATTTAATATATTATTTATTATATTAAATAGGGTTATCTGAAGTAACCATTTAAGATTTAGATAGATGATAAAAAATCCGTTTTGGACTAGATTTGTGAAACCACATTTTTTATTTTTTGTTCTTTAAAACTGTACTTTGGAGATTACTGTCAATAAAATAATGACAAAAATACATGCCGTTTGTATTAATTGCAACTTATTTCCTTGAAACAAACAAGGTTTATGGCCATTCGGGAGCTCAAGATCTACAGAACGTCATTCTGTGAACTGGAAATTCTACTTTTGACATCCGCGTTTTTTTAATATTTTGCTACCCGATTCATTTTACTCTATCCCGATTTATTATTTCATTTAACGCTATCGCTTAGAAATGAGATCCAAAAAGGTCCTCTGGGGGATCAGTGGGGACAAAAATTCCATATGAATCCCCCAGGGATCCTAGTGGACGAACCCTTCGAAGCTGGTTGCTGATCACAATATACTGTTTTTGATCCACTGTACCATCATTAACAATATGGCGTTGGGACGGTACGTCAAACAATGACGACAAATATAGATAAATCTGGTTAAACCAGAAGCCGACTTAAAAATTAATCTTGGGAATGAAAAAAAAGCTAGGAAAATGATCACAACTTCCCAACATCACCGTTGAGCAGCGGTCCGCTAGATGTGGTCACCTCGTCTAGATGGGAATTACGTCAGCAGTAGTTTACGTTTTTACACATGGCAACCCACAAAGGGACCCTTCAAGTATTACTAAGCGTGTTTACTGTTAATCATGAGCTTATGACAGTATAGTTTTTTTGAGCTTAAAGTATTAATTTGCAAGACCCGAGTGTGATTTGATAAAAGTTTTGATAAAAATAAAGTTCTATAACCATAACCGTGTTGTTATCAGCGTAGGTTGCAGTAACAATTAAGTTTGAGCTGGGTAGATCAGCAGTGTACACTGTACGGAGTAGATCCCAGTACTGAACCTTGAGGCACTGCCGCCTCTATGGGATATAACAATGATAGGTAGTTTCCAGATCTAACTTGGAACATCGGATCTTCTAAAGATCTGAGAAGCATGTACACATGGTGTGGTAAGCACATTGTAAATTTACACAGGAACCCTTTGTGCCATACTCGGTCAATTAATATACATTTATGTAAGTCAAGAAAGACGTCGAAGCAATACTTTTTTCTTTTCAAGGAATGCCGAATTGCGTGAGCCACTTTATATATTTTGTTCTGTTGTTCAATGGTTTGACCGAAAGTCAAACTGGTGCTGTGGGATTGTTCCTTGTTACTCTGATTGATCTGCATGATGTAACTTCAGACGAAGGCTTTCCTGATTTGCATATCATGTTAATGATTGAGATCTTCCAATTGAGTGGAAAATAACGTAACCTCAACACTGAATTGAACAGAATACTGAGCAGCACAATTCCTTTTCTTGGTAAGTTATTCAGAACCTCCGCTGTAATTAAATTCAATCCTGGGGCCTTTCTCTTTTCCATTTTTTTAAATACTTTTTACACTACAGCAGAAGAACACAGTCGCAATGAAAGTGACATTTGCTGATAACTTTTTAGTAAAATTAAACTCTTATTCACTTCTTAACAATTGACTTTGTCTCATTATTTCTTTATAGCTAATTCACAGAGGTATTTAACTAATATAATATATTCTAAAGTGTTAGTTACGTATTCCTGAATATAACTTCATTTTTTGCAGATTCCTCAGTAGAGACGTTACTGAACTGATGGCCCTATATTATGCCGCCGTAAATCAGTAATGTCGGATTCTATAGTTTTGGGATTTTCTTAAAACATTTAAGATATTCTTACCTCAATTCTTAAATAAAAACCTAGCAGTACCTCCCGAGATCTATGCTGTCATTTTTTGCAAGCATCTGAAATGAGGGCTAAAGTTATTTGATCATAACAGTTTTATTTCACGTTTAAGAAATGTATGACCCTTTGCTTTAGGGTTTCACTATTTTTAACGAACTTTTATTAGAATTATCGATTGGCTACAATTAAATGTCTCAATTGGAACAGTTTCGTCTTCGCAAATCTTACATCTAAAAAACAATTTTTTTTACACTCTCACTGTCTATCTGTTGTTCTGGCTTATCTCTGGAACGGCTGTACCGATTTTGACAGGACTTTTAGTGGCAGATAGCTGATGATATAAGTAGTAAGTTAGGCTTCTATTATAGAAAAACGTAGAAAAAGAATTTTTCACAACAAGATTAAAAACAGTGAATTGGTGAATAATTCCAATATTCCATCTGATCAAAAGCAACAAAATCCGCAAGTAATACATGCCACGGGGTGGAGCTAGTATTATATTTAAACTTTTCTAAAACAGACTTAGGTTAGTTACCTTCTACGATTACGGAATGAGATTTTTAACTTGAGTATTTTAAAGAGAGCTGGAGGTACAGTATATGAGGAACTTCAAATGTACATTCGAGTCTTACGAAACTAGACTTGCACTTATGTGAATCATGTAGTAACTAAAACTTAATAAAGATAGAAGTTAAAAAAAAAAAATTTAACAATAAATTAAAACATGGGTCCTGATGCGAGCATACAGACGCGGTAGTTTTTTTTAATTTTATATAATTTTAAAACGATTCGAAATGTTTTTTATATATTGACGATCGTTTATTCATTAAGCTGAATCGATTATTCTCACTTAGTACACCCACATCCTAAAATCATTCTAGGCGCGCTAGTTCAATTTGTCTTTTTAAATCGCGGTCTTGTGGTTACAGTGCCTTGTAATATAAACCACGTCCGCAAAAAGCTCATAAGTCTGAAAATAATCAACATGGCTATTGGTTGTGTAATTGGGCAGTGCGATGAGTCGGAAGGTTTTCGTTAAAATTAAATTGGACTAACCGTGAATTAGATGTACTGGTGAAGTACTTCCTATTTAAATTCTATATGGATTCGTAAAAAAGTAGGTCTTGCATTCAGATACACACGGCCGGAAATTATGCGCATACATACATATTGGTGGTTCATTTTTAATTAGATTTTAATGCATGCATATATTTGCCATGACTATTATTTCGCCATCGCGTCGTTCTTTGCCGCAAATGTCAAAATTCGTCAGAAAGAATAATTTGTGTTGTCGCCACACACCTTTTTAAGAGTACAAACACTTGCCGCCCCGCGTCGCTGCTTACCTTGTTACTAGTAGTAAGTTAGGAATAATAATACACTTCAATTTGGCAGTTGTATATATTTAACTTTTACAGAATATTTTCTTTACAATAATTTCTTTGTACATAAGGAGATAAAAATCTGCTCGTGTTCAATAAAAATAAAATGCAACACAAGCCAAAAGTTGTCGAAAACGTGACAAAATATACGTTTATAAAACAAGACCATTCACAGGCAAAAATATAATACATGGTCACTCAGATTCAATATACAATAGATACAATTTACATACTTGATCAATTATAGTTCTCATTAAAGTTCTGCTGCAAAAGAATTGCTTAAAACACCAAGAAATTTGCATTTTATTTCTTTGAACCACATTGTGTTAAGTACGTTTTCGATACAAAGTTTTAATCCGATGTGGTGTTATTAACAAACATTAACTGTATTGACTAAAGACGTCATCAATTTGATAAAATATAAAACATAATGGGTAACTGCCAATGTTAAACAAATGTGGGACGTCTCCGTAGCCGAGCTGTGGTGGCTCTGTAGCCCGTAAGTAGAACCGTGTGGAGGTCTGGCGCTGCCGCCCCGTGTTCGCGTACTGCGTATACTTCAATAGATAAAGCAAACAAGGTTCCGCGTCAAATGGCGTTATTTCAACTCCGAGGCTCACGCGCGCAAGTCTGGTTGTTCAACGGACTCGTGCGAGTCAACCTCATAAGTCGTAATAGCACCATGTATATTGATGTTATATATATATATATTTGTTATAAAAAGCCTTTATTAAACGTTGCATTGATATAGGTTAACAAAGGAATATCGGTTTCCCGGATTTTCGATTGTAATTTTAAACCATTTGTACACTTCCGATTACCTGTCTCCTAAAATTGTGAATTATACCGCGAGGGTCTCGAGTAAACCTCGGTGTTTTGAGCAATAAAAGGTATCCGGTAGTTCCTGAGTTTTTTTTGTGTTTATGTTTTTAATACATTACAATACATAAGACATGAGATTATATTCATTGGGCAAATAATATTAACTTTGAATAAGTCAATAACTATATACACATTATGTTATGAACAATATCTTCTAAAGTTATTTATTTCAAAACAACCTCAGAGATTTACAATTGACTTTTTGATATTTTTATAACAATAATAATATTTCGTTAAAAAGCATAAATATCTATGATACATTGATTTTTTATTTTCTGTATAAAACAGTTCATTACGAGGCAGATGGAAGCCAAACAAAACATGCGATAAAATTTGACAAGGTCAAAATAAAAATTTTTCTAGAATTTTATTTTTTTTGTATTTTTTTATATTTTTGTATTTTTTGTTTTTTTTTTTAATTTTTTAATTTCTTTTTTAGGAGTTCAATTTTATATATTTTTTTTTGTTCTTTGAGTGTCGAATTTTTTTTACAACTTTTCAAAAAATTAAACAGTTTTGAGTGACACTTTTATTAGTAACTCTAATCAGTTTTCTTATATAGATATATATATTATATATAACTCGTTAAAATTATTTATTGTACTTTAATTATTCAGCGCGGCAAAGTGCCTCTATGTAAAATCTCTTTATAAAACTTATACATAACGCGATATAAAACAGCCAGGCGTTTATATGTTACATCAAACAGTGTCAGTGCTTCGGGCTACCGGGGACAACGTCCAGATGGTGAAACGTCACAAACAAAACTTAACAATTTATCGTCTATTCCTAGTTCTAGTGGCTAGTTATGTAAACCTAACGAACAACAGGAGCGAGGCATCGGTGGGAACATATCGGATGATGCCCGCTCAGAACCGCTCGCACAACCACACACATCGTGTCGCACTATCGCATTCATTTCACTAACTACGGAAATATAACATTTATATCAACATACGGTATACAACAGGATTTTCGATTCGAGTTCATGCATAAGCTATTCAGCCTTGTGACGGTGTATATAACTAATCAACGGTCACTTCTCGCCGCCTGAGCCACGTGATTCGGCGGTTGCTGCAGAATTCCTAACTCGCGCAGGTAATATTTGATACATTCTACTTATAAAGATATGCATTTTTAGTATCCTCACATTTAACATAGGAATTCTGTCGCGTACAAGAGCGTGACTAAATACTATTTTACGCATTCCACTCGCATTATATATATCGCGCGCAAAATGAAAGCGGTGGAGCGAAACCGAATTTCGACACGATCTTGTATGTAACACGACTTTGGACCATCGCAGTTTACAATGTAACAACATATTCATTCAACTATTGTATATTATTTATTAGAACCTATCTCGGGAAGGTTAACGAAGGCGTTGGACGTCATCGATTCGGTGAGATCTGATAATACTTGCTGGACGAATATTACTATTTTAGTCAAACGAGCTGCCGGCAGTCGACTCGTGCTGGTGCTCGGGCGCCAGCGAGACCAGCGCATAAATACACGTACAAAAACTGTCTCTGGTAGACAAAGCCTTCGGTAACCTCGCGATGATTTAACAACCATTATGTAATATAAGCACAGCCTAGCGCCAAGTATAAGGCAACGCAATAATTTAGCACCATAAGTTAACCGCACTCGCCGACAGCCGGCTGGGCCGCGCGGGCTCTCGGTCCGAGCGCCGGGGCTCTCGGTCCGAGCGCCGGGGCTCTCGGTCCGAGCGCCGGGGCTCTCGGTCCGAGCGCCGGGTCGTGCCGCCGACCTGTTTGGTCGGTCGCTCCCGCCGGCCGGCCGGACGCCGACGTCTACTATTCGAGGAAATATCTAATATTAGCACCTTTAAACGATGCCACGAACAACACCGAGCACGCACACATATTTCTGACCGGAACGTATCACACGCTCAACCGCGCGAAGCGTGCGTACCGTACACTATCTATATAATATATATTTTTTGTCATTTGCTCTTTCCTCATCACAAAAATACTATTTACATAAAATCATACACGACCCTAACGAATATTTATGTATTTTTTTTATTTCTTACTATTTACATTTATTAAATAACTTACAAATAATCAATAATAAATATTTAATAAAAATTAATAGGACGCCCGTCGAGGCGGGTCAGCGACTCGCTCGCGACGATCGCTCGGCCACAGACTACACTACGACTAGCGACTGCCGCGTGAGAGCAGCTAGACTAGCGACTAGCGACTGGTACCGTGCTCGAGCGGCCCGCACCGCACTCGGGCCCGAACTTCACACCCGACATTTCCTTCCTATACACTATATCGCTGTACAGATACATGTCCAGTGTCTTTGGCCGATGACTATAAATAGTTACAGATAACTACACTCTCTGGAGACGATCGAAAGTGGGACGATTCATTTTCATTTTCACTTGGTAATTTTAAACGTGATCGTGGCCGCGATCGTCGATTTTAAGTTTCGAGGTGCACCCTTTATCGCGAGGAGACGCTAAGGGCTCGCACCTCGGTTCGTTCGCTCGACCGATGCACGGCGAGCACGAGTCGGCGCCGACTCGGGTCGGCGCTAAATACAATAAAATAAATAACATCACCAGTTCGGGGAGAAAACTCCGGCTACTCGTTTTAAAGCACACCAAAGCTACAAATAAAATATAAAGTGAACATAGAGGCGAGGGGCGAGGAGGGAGAGAAGGGGTAGAATCGCTCGGCCACTCGGTCGGCCCCAGGGGCCCGGCCATCATCGGCGCGGCTGCGGCCAGGCGTCGGCCAGGCGCAGGCCGCGCGCCAGGCGCTCGTGGCTGGCGCGGAAGGTGGCCACGATCTTGTCGAAGGTGTCGGGGTCGTAGACGGAGCGCGCCGTGTTGGTGAGGTCGAAGGGCTCCTCGACGCAGAGCAGCTTCCACTGGTGCGGGTCGTTCTTGTGCGCGCGCGCCGCGCGGCACTCCGCCACCGGCACGCGCGCGCCCAGCCGCACCGACACCGCCATCTTGTCGTACCTGCAGCACGCCCCGTGTACTGTCGCACGCACTGTGCCGCTAATATCGCTAGCCCCCACACTACCGACATCCACCTCGACAAAGCTCATCGAATAAGCCATTAAAGTTAGTTTCGAATTCAATATTATGATCCAGAACGCGAGGGTAATGAGAACAAAGATAAATGTAACGAATTGAGTACTGTAATAGGGACAAATTGGTTACTGTAATAGGGATGAATTGGGTACTTTTATTAGAGACGAATTGGGTTCTGTAGTAGGGACGAATTGGATACTTTAATTAGAGACAAATCGTGTACTGTAATAGAAACAAATTGTGTACTGTAATAAGAACAAATTGTGTACTGTAATAAGAACAAATTGGGTACTGTAAAAGGGACGAATTGGGTACTTTTATTAGAGACGAATTGGGTTTTGTAATAGGGACGAACTGGGTACTTTATTAGAGACAAATTGTGTACTGTAATAGGGACGAACTGGGTACTTTATTAGAGACAAATTGTGTACTGTAATAAGAACAAATTGGGTACTGTAAAAGGGACGAATTGGGTACTTTTATTAGAGACGAATTGGGTTTTGTAATAGGGACGAACTGGGTACTTTATTAGAGACAAATTGTGTACTGTAATAGGGACGAACTGGGTACTTTATTAGAGACAAATTGTGTACTGTAATAAGAACAAATTGGGTACTGTAAAAGGGACGAATTGGGTACTTTTATTAGAGACGAATCGGGTTTTGTAGTAGGGACGAATTGGATACTTTAATGAGCCAAATTGTGTACTGTAATAGGGACGAACTGGGTACTTTATTAGAGACAAATTGTGTACTGTAATAGGAAGGAATTGGGTGCTGTAATAGGAGCGAACGGCTGCGACTTGTGTGTAGTGCAACTCACGGGAACTCTGCGTAGTACCGCAGCATGTGCAGGAACAGCTCGGCCAGCGTGGTGCGGTTGTGCGCGCGCCGGGCGTCGTGCGCCAGCCCCGCCTCGCCCGCGCGCGGCAGGATGGCCGGGCTCGTGCCGCCTGACACCACTACACATTATACACTTGGGCCGTGTCGCCTCGCTAACTATTCGATTTAAACTTGTGCGAGTCGATCTACCTATGCATCTGATACCATCAAACGGGCAATTCTTCTTGTTTTTTATGGAATACGGGGGTAAACAAAGAGAAGCGAATAGCGAAAACAAGCGATGACCGCCGCCAATAGACACCCTCAACACCAGATGCGTCATAAGTGCGCAGCCAGTCTCTGAGGGGTGGGGGAGGAGTTGAGGTATGGGCCTCCGGTATCTTCGCTCTCTTGGTCAAACACAGCGCGAGCGCTGTTTTATTTGCTCGAACGACATTTCAGAAATAACCTTTTCATATATTGTAGGTTCAGAATGGTAATCATCCATTCATATTGTTATAAATTATTGTAGCTTTAAAATGAGTACATGCAATAACAGTTAATATTTTTTTGTTTAAATCTACTCATCTAATTGACTAACTTCAGAACCGCCTTAAAGTTCGGTTCCGACTATACTTGGCACTATGGAAGTTTTTTAGGAAAATTTATCGAACTGAGACTTTGGTACTCCAACTACCATGGCGATCGCCCAATATGTTCATACAGGATATCGATATTGTTCGACATTTCAGTTTAATTAGGCCATAACCTTGCTATCTTCTAGTTACATAACACGTACCCGTTATTCGAGTTCCCTGCCCGTAGCAGCTTCGTCCGGGTGTAATTCATCGATGACGTATGTAGGTATTTATAATACATAAGTATGTTTGTCAGCAGGCTCGTCGTCACAGTAGAGTGAGCGGCAAGTCGCGGGACACGCGAAGCTTTATGAATAATAGGTGGGGTGCGGGTGCGACTCACACTGCAGGAAGTGTATGACCATGAGCGTGAGCGAGTAGGAGGAGAGCGTGCGGTGGCGCGCGTCGTTGATGTCGTGCGCCTGCGCCCACAGCTTGGTGAGCGCCACCAGCGGCCGCACGCGCCAGTCCACTGCACAACACACCGCCTACCCTTACCGACCCACGTCACTCTACAATACGGTACTCGACACTTCCCTCTAAGGGGCCATCCATTAATCACGTGATGTTTTTTTTGGCATTTTTTGACCCCCCCCTCCCCCTTGGTGATAGGTGGTGAGGTTTGACTACCCCCCCCCACCCCCTCTATGTCACGTGTATTTTTTCGTACCTGCATAAGGATCTATTTAAGTAAAAATAAGTACAACAGCCGAAAAAAATAAGTACACGTGATATATTACTTTACCC